>JAVJAQ010001718.1:0-507289 GCA_032362365.1 Zygogramma bicolorata | reverse complement strand
GGTGGCTGCCTCTTGGGGGGTTGAGTCTTCCTCTGCGGTTGCGGCTTCTTCGGCGGTTGCGGCTTCTTCGGCGGTTGTGGCTTCTTCGGCGGTTGGGACGTCTCCTTCTTCTCCGGCGGTGCCTGCTTCTGCCGCTTGCTCTCCGCTGGTGGACTGTCAGCCGCCTTCCTCTTCAGTCCACCACATTTTTTACTCTTACTCTGAGGTTGTTCAACAAAATCATCCTCAGAGTCAAAGTCGGAGAGCGGAAAGAATTTCGAAAGATCCTCTCCCCTCGAAGTTGGAAGGACCTTCTTCTTCTTTTCTATCTGCGTTTGCGGACTTGGAATCATATCGGATTCGCTCCCAGAATCGACATGTTCCAAACTTTTGGACACCGCCATTTCTTCCGCCATATCCAGCACACCATCCAACACTGGGGACATCTCCGACGACCTCGTATTCGGGTTGAATTCCCCGAAAAATGCCCCAGCTGGACCCCTCGACGTGGAAGGAACAGCCACCTCAGTCCGCTCCTGTGCTGCAAGAAGCGGCATGTCCCCCGCCGATGCCGCAACTACCACAGGTTGGTCCCGTGGTGCGACGCCTTCTTGAAGGATCACATTCGAGTGCACCTTCACCTCTTCCACCACGGGAAAAGTTGTTGAAGTCAGCAATTTCTCCAAAGTAGACATGTTACTGAAAATAGAAAATAATCAATGAAATATATGAATTTTACAATACAAGAATATTGTGGAAAATACCACACAAATCATAAGTTTGAATATGATGAATCAAAAATGAAAAATAACCAAATCAAATTCAAGTGCGAGCATGAAAAATTATATAACCATGTCAAACATATGTCTGATTATGAGAATCGAAATGACAAAATGATAAAAATTCATGTCAACAAATTAAATATAAGGATGCCGAAATTAGAAAATTCTTCAAAGTAGGTATGTTACTGAAAATAGAAAATATTCAACGAAATGTATAATTTTAACAATAGAAGAATGAAGTGAAAAATACCACATGAATAATGAGTTTTGATATGATGAATCAAAAATGAAAAATTACCAAATCAAATTCAAGTGCGAGCATGAAAAATAATATAACCATGTCAAACAAAAGTCTGAGCATGAGAATCGAAAAGACAAAATGATAAATATTCATGTCAACAAATTCAATATAAGGATGTCGAAGTTAGCAGATTTTTCAAAGTTGGCATGTTACTGAAAATAGAAAATATTCAACGAAATATATAATTTTAACAATACAAGAATAAATGGAAAATACCACGCGAATCATGAGTTTGAATATGATAAATCAAAAAAGATATTACCAAATCAAATTTTAGTGCGAGCATGAACGTCATTGATGCCAGATATATGATAGAAACTCAGAAAACGAAAAAGAGAATTACCTATTCCAACATGAGTTTGAAAATGAGCAAACAATATAAAATAATGATTTGAGTTCTGCTCCTCTGAGAATATGAAATGGTTCACTGAGTATACATTGGCAGCGCGTAGATGGCACTACCTTGCGGGAATAAGTTGAACTAAGCATCTTTGCTCTTGATGGTTAGGGGGGCGGCACGGGGACCCCGTGCCGCCCCCTCCAGGGTCCCTATAAAACACAGCATAAAGATTTCACAGTCACTGTTTGTTTTCATTTATTTGATTGCTCTTTCAATAGTTCGATGAGAAGATCCAATTTATTATCGGCGATATATTTTTCAGTTTTTAGTGTTTCCAGAAGAATTCTGAAGTTTTCATCGGGCTCAGTTTGGTAAAATTCAATATCAGTATGACCCCACGGCAATGTTTTTGTAGTGTTGGGAATAATGAATCGCTTATCATCCTTATGGGACAAAGCGACTTTATTACACATCAATGTATGTATATCATGTAAATTACTCCTGAAAACATTCATCTTTCTAAGGATCACACCACCTGATTCGACGATATTCATGTAATCGTCTATTGAAATTTGATTTCTGACAACGGATTTTTTTATACCTTTAGCTTTTTTCATCTCGTCAGATATACTTTTGACATGGTGAGCTTTAGCACCGGTACCGTAAAAACTGATAATAGGATCATTCTTTTCGCCAACAACTGATTTACTCACGGGCATATTGAGTTTGTTACCTTCACCATAATTCGAGGTATCAAATTTATCAGCATTTTCGACCATGAATTGATAAAAATTATCAGTCTCAATTTTCGGTATCAAAGAATCCGTATCAGTATATATCAGAGAAGCTTCCGTAATCCGATCCGTAATTTTTTCCAATTGTGTCATAGAAAAAGTCGTATATAACAGTTTTTGACATATCTAAAATAGAGAATCCCAAATACAATGGTTTGTTATAGCAAATATTTACTTTACCCATGTGTATAGCCACAAAATCCTCAGAGAATACAGATATGGTTTTGAAATTGGGACGAGCTATGAGAGAGTTAGCACCCATACCCCTTCTTATAGACTCCCAATGGGTAACTAGTCGGATATCTTTTCTATTATCAACATTCTCCATGGTCTTACCGAATATAGAGTTTGTATTGAGTTTAAAATAACCCTTTTCGAATTTATTCGAAGCCTTATTCCTCAACTCAGTTTCAAATCTATATACTTTTTCAACCATGGTGATTGATTGAATCTCAAAATCCTGTGAGTTTTTATTACCATCGAACCATTACGGACTGCTTGCTTCAAGTTTCTATAATGGACAATATATTTTTTTTATCATTCAAATTCGGAATGAGTTTTGGTATTTTGGAATTTGAAATAGGTGGTATGATACTTTCTACTGAAAATGGTGAATCTGAGTGAAGATCGTGCAATTCTACAGGATAGTGCACATCTACTTCCAAAATGTATCCTTCGGAACTATCATCAGGAATACTACTGATATCTAATTGACTAATTTCATATAGAGTGAGCCATGTGAATCCTCCTGATGGAAGTGATTGCGACATGCTATGACCATAGAGGTTTGTTGCATCCAAATACATAATGAAAGAAGAAGGTTGTTCAGGGTTATAATTTGGAAGAAATTGATTATTTGCAATGTGTTTTCTCTCAGAACATTGACTAACACCACCACGTATACCCTTTTGGAAAAAGTGTACCATATCGATATCGGTTAATAACTCTAACTCTACACCTGTATATTTCAACATTGCATCCCAAGACAGACCTGGGGAAGTGAAATAATGAGCAGGGTCTAATTTATATGTTTTCAAACTCATGTTTCTGAAGTTCTCAAATATGTCACACAACAACAAAACATCACATTTCAAGTATATGTCGGAATATTCACCTAAATTTCGGCACTTGAACATATTCCAAACCTTACTCGCCCGATCATAATCAACTTCAGGAATATGCTTTTCACTCAATTTGTCATAAAATTCTGCCTTGGGAGGTAAACATGGATAATTCAATTTATCTAGAGAATCAATGAAACTATATGAAAAAACACCTTTCTGTCGCATTAGGTTAAATTTTTCAACTTGCTGAAAATGCTTTCTCATCTCCACAAAATGTTCATCATCTAAATCATCGCCTAACTCTTGCAGAGAAGCGGCCAGTAATTTAAAACTATCGATGAATCTCAATTTTAAAAATATTTTCCCCATATAACCATCTCGTTCAGACTTATTCTCCATGAATATATGTTTCGTGAAAGATATATAGTTTTCTTTAGTTTGTGCGATAACGTCAACCTTGTCTTTGTTATAACATAACTCTTTTATTAATAAATGACAGTCATAACCACTGAGATTATGGAATATTATTGAAACAAAATTGGGTAACTTGAAATTGAGATTACATGTTGAATGCGCCGCTCCATTTCTCTTTTTGCCTGTTAGATGGCAGTATTTATGATATATATATCAGTGAAATCAGCCTCCAAGTTTGTAACAAAAACTTTACCGGCCTCTACACCTCTGTATAATACAAATTTCGAAATGGAATCATCGAAAGAACACTTTATAAGATACGAGAAAGCATATGGCTCATGTACATAAGTCCGATTGGTGTAGGAGTAAGCAGGATTTGGTTCCGTTGTATGCACCGGTTTCAGAATTGATTCGAAATCGGCGTATACAACAAACGGAACTTTCAATTGTTTCTCGATATGTTCGAACTTCAAAATATTTTCAGGTACATATTTTCCAAATTTATCTACTCTGAGTCTTGTTGAGGGTGTACTTGTCGAAATATGATTGCAATCATTCGACTGATGGCGTAGTAAATGTTGTGTTACGTGACTGATCCCTTGGAGAGGAAAGTTGGAAAAAGATAGTCTTCATTGAAGGATAACAAAAAAATGTATAGTGTTCCACTGAAAGAAAGTGGCTCACTTGCTAACTCAGTCGGGCGGTGGGGTGAGTAAGAGGTAAGTAAAAGTAAACAATGGCATTCACTCTTCAACAATCCTTTAATGATTTCTCTTCTCTTTCCTTCGGTTCGAATAGGGGGTTAACGATATAATGGGGGTTAACGTTCTGCTTGTATGTACACACTCCGCTTCAAGAGCAAATTTCCACTAATGATGATTTATATCAATATTCCGGATTATACTCTACCTTGGTGATCACCTCAGCTTACAAAAGGAATATATGCTCGAAGGGTCAGTGCACTAGTCGATGATATTTGACCAATAAAATAAATTATTGAAAATATACTGTACAATCAATAGCGATAAGCGCAGGAAAAATACCTGAAGGATATATGATAACTATATCTTGAAATAATAGCGATATGCTTATGTTTTATTGCCATATACTATACTTGGGGCCCATCCAACGCTGGCTGCGAGTATGCCCGGACTATTTCAGGGTGCTCCTAAAGTTGGCCTGCAGACTGGGTCAGGTGATGAGTTCTATGAAATCTTATAGTATCTCTTCGTTCAAAGGCCTTCGACAGGCGAAAACTCCTACTTCAAAGTTTCATACGAAGAAGAACAGTTACTTCATAATTCTATATTCCATACGAAAGACTCCAGCTACTTCAAAATTCCATATCCCATACGAAAAAGAGGATCACCAACTATTTCAAATTTCCATATCCCATACGAAAAAGCCCTAAAAAGAAGAATCTCACATAGCATACTTCCTTGACCTGGTCAGGGATGCAAAGAGTGTTTAGCACGAGGAATTTGCCTACCTTTTGAATGGTATTGGGCTTGTTGAAGAATGGCTGATCACGTGAATATTTAATCCCCTCGACGGGTTTTTGGATGAATCCAAAATATTCACCACCTCTAGTACTTCTTGTCTTTAATCCCACCAGTCCTTGTGGATAAAGAAATATAATTCAATCTTCACGACAAAAAATTCGATCGGTTGGGTTCACGTGTAAGCGAAAAATGACCCTTGTCCCTTGTCAAGACGTTCAAAAGGTCTATATCCGCTGTGCCTTTTGCCCTTCATCTGCCAATAATATCCTCGTGCACCGATTTTCGCCCTTATCCCTCAATATATCTGCTGTAGTCGATATTTACTTTTCTATGCAAAGTATAAATAATGTCACGCCATCTTTGGCACTAATTGTCAGGCAGACCGGAAGATGTACGCAAACATGACCTTTACCGCGTCTGTGACCCAAAATGCTCGATAATGGTAGCTTCCCATGACAGCATCCGAATATTTCCGAAAGAATTCGCTACTACCACAAACAATAAAACTAATGAAATGAACAATTTGCAAGATGTCTAACAGAAACTGTCCTATATCGATGTTAGAAGTTCCTAGTCGTCCCTTGAACTACTTAATACCCGAAATTGAATGAAACATATCTGACCACTGTTACTATCTTCGATGTCAAAGTTGGCAACAATGATTGCAAACGCAATCCGAGAATGAGAAGATCTGTCACTATTTATAACCTGACAGCTACAGATGGTAAACAAAACAAATCGATAATAATGACATTTCAACAAGTGGTTAATATTATAAGCAATTCTCCTGGCATATCAGTGTTTAATCCTTGCAGGTACAATCAAGAGCTCAACTATTAATCCACAAAAAGAATGTGCGAGCCAAGCTTGGTACGAAATCCACCAAGTCACATAATCTTTTCGTAGTGAAATCTACTTGGTCACTCCTAATACTACCACAAGAATATCAATATATCGTATCAGTTTACCTACATAACCCTTGGTGAGGAGCGGAAACATCTCTATATTGCGAATGATTTCTGACAAGGAAGGCTTCGTGCCGTTAATAATGGTCGAGAAATTATATTTCATTCGATACACAAGCAGTCATATAAAAATATCATAGTTGTCAATGGGAGTTTCAAAGGTTAGTGATATATTGTTCGAATTTCATTGCGTTCGTGGTACCTCCTTGGGTGAGACGAAATCATCCCGTAACAGTTTTTCAGTCCCGAAATACAATAGACATCCATCACAAAAATATTTTTATGTTGATTTGCGGACACTTGAGAATAAACTAATTTCGACAGATTTTTTTATCCAACAATATTGGCTGTTACCAGACTCATCGGTGATATTTAAAAGATTAACATGACTATTTAGCCTACGTTTGGAGTAATGGGGTGGGCCGACTACCTCATATTCAATTTTACCATCCTTCAAATTACTTTCCAGCCCATAGACATTGACAGAGCAATCATTCATCACTTCAAATTTTGGAATATCCTTCAACTTAACTGGAAAATCTATACCTGCCACATTCAGCACAGTATGGAATGGTGGGTATGATGAAATTTCGTTAACTCTAACGGTGGCGGGATACAATGCCGATGTTACAGCCCATGCAAAACAGTATTGGTCTTGATTGTTGACATTCACAATAGCCTTCTTCGACTCGATATACTTCGGCAGCTTGATGTACGAAGACCCTCCGAGTGGACTGTATTTGTTGACATTAACCTCCATATACAATATTTCATCAATAGTCCAACCTGAAAACCCATTTTTTCTCATCAATCAAGAGATTACTCATGTGAATGTATTACAACATACCTGAATCACGCTCATTGAATTCCATTGCTTGAGTTGTGAGGCTATCTATGAAGGTATTATAAATCATGTTCAAGTCACTCGATTGATCGATAACTTGATTAGAGCTATTGAAGGCTTTTATACCAGATAACTCTTTAGTTTGCAGATTGTATCATCCAAATACCTCCATGTTAACTTCCACCGCTTTGTGGATCATCAACACTTCTTCCAGTAATTTTTTTTGTCTCATCTCGTTGAAGAAGATGATGTAATCCGTGTGGTGGTTTTGACTATCCACCCTGTAGCTGACAATTCTACATTTGAAAGCAGTACGGATAATTTCAACACCCTCTCCATATTGGACACATGCATTTGTTCTATGTTCCAAAGTTCTCCGATGTGAATTCATCTGATTAGAAGCAACACTCATATTGCAACACAAACAGGTCTGCATTAGAGGAGGTGTAGGGTGAATGTCCATCCTCGGCCTTTTCGATGGTCCAGCTTCATTCTTTGACAAACAAGAATCCCGCTGATGACGATGCAAGTTGTCACTCCTGGTGAATTTTTTACCGCAATCACTACACGAATACATTGTCATCTTCAATAACTCTCAATCACTCTCAATAAGAGAAAATACACACACGCTGAATGATCGTAGTGGAAGTAACCAGGACTCTCGTTTTATATATATATATATATATATATATATATATATATATATATATATATATATATATATATATATATATATATATATATATACCCCCCCTCCTCCCCAAGTATGAATTGATGATCAACTACAGAAATATGTACCGTGCTTGTCTTGAGAAGTTCAAGGACATTCAAGGGTGATGCTAACAGGGCGCTTGGGTCCGTTCGACAGCGGATGTGATCAAGGTTATTTGTAGGTCAAAATTATTCTCCGTGAAAATAGTCTCGAAATCTTGTTTATAAATGATTTGGAATTTGACATTGCACAAAGTCATTCGATATTGGAAATACTCATAGTCAAAGGTCACCAGATCCTTTGATGTTTTTCAATTGCAACCTAGAAATGATTCACCAATGTCATTCAAGGGCAATGCTGTTCGATCTAGACCACGCCCACACTCAAAGGTATTCAAAGGCAAACCTGCATGCGCTCGGTAGTACACACACTACACGAACAAAGGTCATTCAAGATGACTCGTCAAGGTTATTTAAGGTCAAACTTGCATGCGCTTGGTAGTACACACACCAAAGGTCATTCAAGGTGACTCGTCATCAAGGTTATTCAAGGTCAAATTGGTGGGGGGAGGTCCACTTCCGTCTTAAGCCCTCTACTGTCATATCTCTGAAACTTACAGGCAGGGAAAAATCGTATTCAGTTCTGAAATCAAATAGTCAAAGGGGTTATGTTAGGTTAGGTTGAGTTATGTTAGGTTAGGTTAGGTAAGGTTAGGTAAGGTTAGGTTAGGTTAGGTTAGTCACATAAAGAACGTAATATCTCGGAAACTAACAGACAAATGGAAATCGTTTTCAGTTCTGGAATCAAATAGTCATAGGGGTAATGCTAGGTTAGGTGAGGTTAGGTTAGATACTGCTCTGTTTGCATTCCGAAAGAAATCTATTTTCCATTTTCGGTCCGAAAATAGTCGAAGGGTTTATGTTAGGTTAGTCACTTAGGTTTAGGTTAGGTTAGGTTTTCCACGAAAAAATCAACTCTCTCGTAGAGCTCCCAAATTTGGTGACGAGCTCTGTGATGGCATATTTCATTGCGAGAACTCATCAAATTTTAAATATATTTTTTCACAAAAAAATCGTTTTCAGTTCTGGAATCAAATAGTCATAGGGGTAATGTTAGGTTAGGTGAGGTTAGGTTTATAGCGAAACATATTCTCAACTCGTTAGTTTGTCATAATTAGTTTGGTGTTTTTCCTTCAATGATTTTCTCGTGAATTAACTAGTTGTTTATTATTTGCAATCATCCATCTATCCGCCACTGTCGTCGCCAACTATGAGACTATGAATTACTTACAGAATTCTTTCCTTTCTGGTTCAGTGGTTCACTATAATTTTCGTAAGATGGCGACACTAGGCCCATCAGTGAAACTCAATTGCTGTTTTCAAAACCGACGCTTTTTGTTGTATTTTTTCTAACAATCTTATCAGCGTCTGAAGATTTTCACGATTGATTCGTATATTACAACGGACTTGAAGCATTCTCAACTTAGCATTCTATGTAGTAGAACCTTTATGGCTGATCCGTTTGAATTTACTCATCAGTATTTTTTGACGCTGGCTGGTCTTCTTTTAGGTAAGAAATTGTCACCATATCATTATATTTTTACTTGCATTCTCCTAACCTTAAAACTTCCAAGTTAAATTCATATCATACTTTTATAATGTCTTTATTCTATTCCATGCCTAAACACTAGTATAAATGTAAGTCTTCCTTTAGTTGCCAAGCTGAGAAAATTTCCTAGGCGCATACAAATAATAAATAAAATCCACGAGATCTCGACTTTCAATACCAGCCTTATGCACCCAATAAAAAAACCCTGAGATTCTCTGTTCCTGCTCATCTGTCGACCAACGTGGGCTGGTGTGATAAAATGGTTGTGGAAAAAACCCCTCAACAGTACAATTTGAGATCATCTGGACGGAATCTTCTTGACCAGTGGAATCGGGTGTCTCAAAATTCCCAACAGAAGACACCGCAGGTACAAAGAACAACGAATCTACAACCAGAAGGTAGGCCTAGTTGTAATTCTTAAAATGAGAGTAGAGGAGAAAGTTCTGGACCTACCGCTGTGGGAGGCTCCTTTGGTGAAGCTGCTTCGGGCCCATCATTATTCGAACAGCCACTTCATTTTCCTCCGCCTCCGCAAAGTGCACCAGGTCAAATTCGAAATCTGGGAGCCATTCCAAAAACATTTTCGGCGCCCCCAAATAGATTTCCATCAGTCCAGTTTGCTCCACTGAAAACAAATTTTTCAAACCTCAACACAATAGACATTGCAAACATTGTAACTCAAGTTATACATAAATTAAATGAACATGAAAAAAGAAATGTAAATCCTCAGCTAACTCAAAATCAAAATATATACAAATTGGAAGTTTTAGGACAGAATTTACCAACCCTTAATGTCCATCAGACTACCAGAATGGAAAACCCCAGATTTTCCTCTCAAATTACAAATTTCTCACTGGAAGAGACAAGCAAAGTGTTGAAAATATTGCCTACATTTGATAACCAGGGACTACTTCTCCCTCTAGATTTTATCAAAATTTTGGAATCAACTCTTGATGTCTATACAAGTCCCTTTCAGAAGGTAAAAATAATTCTACATAATTGTTTAGCTAATGAAGCCAAGGTGTGGTTTGATGCTTTTGCAGATAAATATGATCACTACACTCTTTTCAAAAATGCATTTGTCGAATATTTTTGGAATGAACAATTACAAGATAAATACAGGGCCCAAATAGAAAACGTTCTATGCAAAGAAGGTGAGACATATACAGATCATTTTACCCACTGTGTCTCTCTGGCCAAATATTTAGAACCGCGTTTCACAGACAAAAAACTGGTGGCGAAAATTGGTAGACATTTTCCACCTAGGGTGTCAGCTGTTCTTATAGGAGTGGATGATTTAGAACTAGCTCTTGAAAGGTTAAGAGAAGCTGATTACTTCTTCAATTCAAATTTCAAAAGGGAAAACTTGAAAAAAAACTTCAATTCAGAAACAAATATAAATAAATCAAACAATAATTATTCTCAAAATAAAAATAAACCCTTTTCTTTCACGCGACAAAAGGAATCTGAAAAAATAAAACAAGTTTCCCACTTGGAATTTGAAAGTGACGAAGACCAGGAAAACGAGGAAGCCCAACATTCTTGAGCTCGTGGAGTGTAAGGGCAATAAGTCGAGCAAAAAACAATGGAATAAAATATATTAGTAACAATCCTCAAAAAGAACTTTTGGACGATGAATGTGACTTTGATCATTCATTAGCCGATGATCGTTTACCCATTATTTTATTGAACATATATGGTAATTCATACCCAGCACTAGTGGACAGTGGTAGCCAGATTTCTGCCTTTTCCTCAGAAGTTTGGGTACAGCTGTCAAATTTGCATAACAAAATCCCCCACTTTCCAGCTACTGGAGTCAAGGTCGTTGGAGCATTTGAAACAAAAATGAGGAGAGTGCTTTTACAAGCACATATCAACTTTTCTCTGGATGACCTACAATTTTCTCATGAATTTTTACTTATCAAGGATTTGTCCCACCCTATCATTTTAGGTATTGATTTTTTAAGACAACACAAAGTGTGTATCAATTTAGATGAAAAATATTTGGTTTGCAAAGTACAGGGCAAAAATAAAATCATTCCTGAAATAAATTTTGATCATTTTTATTCTAACCAAGAATCGGCTCACCTGTCAGCTGTCATACAAAAGAGTAAGGTTATAGTGCCAAAAATATTATACTTGGACAAAAATAATAGCTCCACTACCTCAACTCCAGAGGAATATCAGGTATTGTGCAAAAAGTTATTGGGAGAGTATTCAGACATTTTCTCTGATAAGCCAGGCCGTGTTTTAGGTTATGAACATTGTATGAACTTAACAAATAAAGATCCATTTTTCGTTGAACCGTATCCTATACCTCTGGCCCACAGAGAGTCTGTCAGTAAAGCCATATCACAAATGCTGGAGTGGAAGGTTATTGGGAGAAGCTCATCACAGTATATCTCACCAATCATGACCACAGTGAAACGGGATGCAACTGTTAGAATATACCTGGATGCTAGGCACTTAAACTCCGTAATGCAGCCTGATTTCGAATTGCCTCGACCCATTGACGAAATCATAAAGTCCATGTCTGGGAAAAATGTCTATTCTAAGTTAGATCTGACCAACTCTTATTGGCAGATTTCTTTACGAGAATCCGATAAGAAATTCACTGGCTTTATGGTAGGTACTGTCACTTACCAATGGCAAGTCCTTCCGTTTGGCCTCAAGACAGCAGTGGCATCCTTCACCCGCTGTGTTGATACTATTTTTGGGCCAGATTACGACTTTTTGATTTCCTATGTTGACGATTTGCTCATCATATCCGAGGACTATGATAAACATCTCCAACATTTGGAAATGGTGTTCCATAGACTGAGGGAGGTAGGGCTTACTGTCAAACAGAATAAGTGTTAATTTTTTTGCATAAAAACTAAATTTTTTGGGTTATGTCATTGATTCAAATGGGGTATTACCAGACGAAGAAAGAGTTCAGGCCATTGTGGACTATACTAGCCCAAGGAATACTAAAGAACTCCAACGTTTTTCAGGAATGTGTTACTACGACAGACAATTCTGTCCTAATTTCTCCTCAGTCTTGGCTCCCTAACCAAACTGCTAAGAAAAAACATACCTTGGAAATGGGAGGCTGAAGAGAAAAAGGCTTTCCAGGAAGTGAAGCAGCTATTGAGGAAAGCTACGCTACTCTACCACCCAAACCCTGACCTTCCCAGGATGATGCTAGCGATGTAGGTCTAGGATGCCAGTTGTTTCAAGTAGTCGATGGAAAGCGTCGAGTTGTTGCTTGGGCCAGCCGCCTTCTGTTAGACAGAGAAAAGAGATATAGCTCTAATGAAAAGGAGGTCCTAGCAGTAGTGTTTGCTTTCACCAAATGGCGTATTTACCTATTAGGAAGGGAGGTTACGGTCCATTCAGACAATAAAGCCATGAAAGAATGTAGGCTTTCACGGCCGGTGTTGTAATATCGCAAGGTTTTCGGGCTTGAGGGCCGTGTATTGGAATTTTTAATTCCGGAGCTTTCGGCTACATCTGCGGCAGCCATCTTCAGCGGCGTAGTCGTAGGTCAACTCTCCTGTGCGAGTCTACTATGACTGGTGTTACATCTGGAGGTGGCGACTTGTTCTTATGAGGTTGGATCGTGTTCTGTCGGACGTCGGATTCTCTGGATATGTCGGACCGTGGCGTTAATTTATTCAGAACCGGATGCCAAATTTTGTTTAGACTTAATCCTTCTTCCTTCCTATTGAAATTATCTTTGTGTTTATATATTTCAATTGCTTCCCGGTATAAGCGAGTGGAGTAATGTTTGGTCGTTGAGAGAATTGAAGTCTTATCGAACTGGATGTTGTGGTTTTCTATAAGGGCATGTTCCGCTACAGCTGATTTTTCAGTTTGCCCTAATCGACAATTTCGTCTATGTTCACTGATTCGTGTCTTGAAGCTGCGTTTGGTGGTTCCTACATATACTTTTCCACACGAGCACGGAATCCTGTACACCCCAGCATTAGATAGTGGGTCTCTAGGATCTTTAGCAGATCTCAGGTGTTCCTGTATTTTCCTCGTGGGTTTGTATATTGTTTTGATATTGTGTTTCTTCAATATTTTGCCAATGCGATCCGTGGTACCCCTCAGGTAAGGCAGGAAAGCGGTTCCCGTTGGAATCACGTCTTTTGATTTTCCGGTTGTTTTAGGTTGTATTGCCCGTTCTATATCTCTGTCCTGGTATCCATTAGCTCGTAGAGCGTTTCTGAGGTGATTAAGTTCATCATTCAGAAATTCCGGTTCGCAGATTCGTTTCGCTCTATCAACCAGCGTTTTTATGATGCCCTGTTTTTGTTGCGGGTGGTGATTGGAGTCTTTGTGCAGATATCTGTCGGTATGTGTCGCTTTGCGATAAACTTTGTGGCCAAGTTTACCATCATTCCGCCTCGTAACCAATACATCCAAGAAAGCGAGTTGCTCGTTTTGTTCAATTTCCATGGTGAATTGAATTCTTGGGTTGACATTGTTTAGATGACTCAGGAATGATCTCAGCTCTTCTTCGCCGTGATTCCAGATCACGAATGTGTCATCCACATACCTTAACCAGCATTTGGGTTGTTTCGCAGCGGTCCTAAGTGCTATTTCTTCAAATTTCTCCATGAAGAAATAGCACTTAGGACCGCTGCGAAACAACCCAAATGCTGGTTAAGGTATGTGGATGACACATTCGTGATCTGGAATCACGGCGAAGAAGAGCTGAGATCATTCCTGAGTCATCTAAACAATGTCAACCCAAGAATTCAATTCACCATGGAAATTGAACAAAACGAGCAACTCGCTTTCTTGGATGTATTGGTTACGAGGCGGAATGATGGTAAACTTGGCCACAAAGTTTATCGCAAAGCGACACATACCGACAGATATCTGCACAAAGACTCCAATCACCACCCGCAACAAAAACAGGGCATCATAAAAACGCTGGTTGATAGAGCGAAACGAATCTGCGAACCGGAATTTCTGAATGATGAACTTAATCACCTCAGAAACGCTCTACGAGCTAATGGATACCAGGACAGAGATATAGAACGGGCAATACAACCTAAAACAACCGGAAAATCAAAAGACGTGATTCCAACGGGAACCGCTTTCCTGCCTTACCTGAGGGGTACCACGGATCGCATTGGCAAAATATTGAAGAAACACAATATCAAAACAATATACAAACCCACGAGGAAAATACAGGAACACCTGAGATCTGCTAAAGATCCTAGAGACCCACTATCTAATGCTGGGGTGTACAGGATTCCGTGCTCGTGTGGAAAAGTATATGTAGGAACCACCAAACGCAGCTTCAAGACACGAATCAGTGAACATAGACGAAATTGTCGATTAGGGCAAACTGAAAAATCAGCTGTAGCGGAACATGCCCTTATAGAAAACCACAACATCCAGTTCGATAAGACTTCAATTCTCTCAACGACCAAACATTACTCCACTCGCTTATACCGGGAAGCAATTGAAATATATAAACACAAAGATAATTTCAATAGGAAGGAAGAAGGATTAAGTCTAAACAAAATTTGGCATCCGGTTCTGAATAAATTAACGCCACGGTCCGACATATCCAGAGAATCCGACGTCCGACAGAACACGATCCAACCTCATAAGAACAAGTCGCCACCTCCAGATGTAACACCAGTCATAGTAGACTCGCACAGGAGAGTTGACCTACGACTACGCCGCTGAAGATGGCTGCCGCAGATGTAGCCGAAAGCTCCGGAATTAAAAATTCCAATACACGGCCCTCAAGCCCGAAAACCTTGCGATAATAAAGCCATGGTCTACCTTCAGACTTTCCGATTACTATCTCCCAGAATCACTCAGTGGGTGCTTGCCCTTCAGGAGTTCACATACCGTGTGGTACATCTCTCTGGCAAGGAAAACGTCATTGCTGACGCTTTGTCTCGGCATACGAATGTTCGCTTCAGTACCCCATCTGACAAATATTTTAAGATTGCGACTACTTCATTGAAGCTTCCTGCTGTGTTCCAGAAAAACTTGGAAAAAATAATACTACATCAAACCGATGACAATAAACTGAATGAAATTAAAAATTCTTTGGAAACAAACAGCAAGTTGAAAGAAAATTTCATTATCCATGAGGGAGTTTTGTATAAACGGAGTTCAGATGGAGTTTCTCTTTTATTATGTGTGCCTACAAACCTCATTTCCGAGTTCATTGAAGCTCTCCACACAACCTTGGGCCATTTTGGGGTGTACAAAACCTGGATAGCCTTGAGAAATGAGGAATAATATGCACCGCTCAGTAAAAAAATTAGTACTTGCCTGCGAGGTGTGTCAAAAGTCCAAATCTGCCACTATGCCAAAACCACCCCAGATGCAGATAATTCCTGCCAACAAGGAGGACATCATTGCCATGGACATTTTCGGGCCACTCATCCGGAGCAGGGGAGGTGTTTGTTACATCTTCGTCATTCTCAACTTATTCACCAAGCACGTCACACTTTATCCATTGAAGAAGGCAACGGCCAGAGCTATGGTAAATAGACTTGTGCACGACTATTTCCCTAAACATGGAAAAACCAAACGAGTTCTACACGATAATGGGTCTCAGTTGTGGAGAGAAACACTCACTAGCGCTGGGGTACAGTTGATCTATTCCGCTGTTCGCCACCCTGAATGCAATAGTTCAGAACGTGTTATGAAGGAGCTTGGCCGCCTCTGTCGCTGTTTCTGTAGCAATCAACATGCTAGATGGGCACATGAAGTTCCACGTTTTGAACAGTTCCTCAACTCCATGGTCCATGAGTCAACGGGGTTCACAGCTGATGAACTGCAGTTTGGCAAGGAGAGGCTTCGCCTACTACCAGAAACTTCTCTTCTTTCAACTGAAGGTCCTGCCATTGAACCAACATATGAAGACAAGCTGATTCCCGCGGAAGCCACTCTCCGAGGAAAAGCTGCCCGTCGTGCCGCTGCCAACCCAGGAAGACCGGGAGTCCGTTTTAAGGCCAATGACCTTGTGCTACTAAAGGCAAATGATACATCCTCCGTCCTTCGGGCTGAAACCAAAAAATTTTTATTGTTATTTGAAGGTCCTTACCGGATTAAAAAAGCCGTTAGTGATAATATTTACGTGTTACAGTACCTCGATGGTAATAAAGAACGTGGAACCTTCCACTCCTCGCACCTCCGGCCATACCACCAGAAAGGCGCCCAATAAGTTTTTGCATGTATTTTGACATCCAAACCAAAAATTATTGCACGCAAAATAATGGGGAACGTAGATATAGCGAAACATATTCTCAACCCGTTAGTTTGTCATTATTAGTTTGTTTGGTGTTTTTCCTTTAATGATTTTTCTCGTGAATTAACTAGTTGTTTATTATTTGCAATCATCCATCTATCCGCCACTGTCATCGCCAACTATGAGACTATGAATTACTTACAGAATTCTTTCCTTTTTGGTTCAGTGGTTCACTATAATTTTCGTAAGATGGCGCCACTAGGCCCATCAGTAAAACTCAATTCCTGTTTTCAAAACCGACGCTTTTTGTTGTATTTTTTCTAACAATCTTATCAGCGTCTGAAGATTTTCACGATTGATTCGTATATTACAACGGACTTGAAGCATTCTCAACTTAGCATTCTATGTAGTAGAACCTTTATGGCTGATCCGTTTGAATTTACTCATCAGTATTTTTCGACGCTGGCTGGTCTTCTTTTAGGTAAGAAATTGTCATCATATCATTATATTTTCACTTGCATTCTCCTAACCTTGAAACTTCCAAGTTAAATTCAGATCATACTTTTATAATGTCTTTATTCTATTCCATGCCTCAACACTAGTATAAATGAAAGTCTTCTTTCAGTTGCCAAGCTGAGAACATTTCCTAGGCGCATACAAATAATAAATAAAATCCACGAGATCTCGACTTTCAATACCAGCCTTATCCACCCAATAAACTCCCTGAGATTCTCTGTTCCTGCTCAGGTTATATACTGCTCTGTTTTCAATCCGAAGGAAATCTCTTTTCCATTTTCGGTCCGAAAATAGTCAAAGGGGTTATGTTAGATTAGTCACTTTGGTTAAGGTTAGGTAAGGTTTCCTCGAAAAATCAACTTTCCCGTATAGCTCCCAAATTTGGTGACGAGCTCTCCGACAGCATTCTCCATTTCGAAAACTAATCAAATTTGAAATATATTTTTTCACATAAAATACGTTATATCTCGGAAACTTACAGGCAGGGAAAAATCGTTTTCAGTTCTGGGATCAAATAGTCATAGGGGTTATGATAGGTTAGGTTGGACACTACTCTGTTTGCATACTGAAGGAAATCTATTTTCCATTTTCGGTCCGAAAATAGTCAAAGGGTTTATGTAAGGTTAGTGACTTAGGTTAAGGTTACGTTAGGTTTCCTCGAAAAAATCAACTTTCTCGTATAGCTCCCAAATTTGGTAACGAGCTCTTTGACAGCATTCTCCATAGCGAAAACTCATCAAATTTGAAATATATTTTTTCATATAAAGAACGTAATATCTCGGAAACTAACAGAGGAGGAAAAAAGTTTTCAGTTATGGAATCAAATAGTCAAACGGGTTATGTTAGGTTAGGTTAGGTTATATTAGGTTAGGTTAGGTTCCCCCTGACGGTATCTCCACCTTGACGTGGTAGTGGGGCTTGCGTGCCTTTATGATCCCGAGAGCCATTCCGGCGGTAGCGTAGCTACTGGCAGGGTTTCCCTTGCCGGACGGGTCGAGGGGGAAAGGCCAGACAAAGAGAGATACCAACTAAAGGGAGTAAACCCTTCCAAAAATCCGTAACCCAAGGTGTCACGCGACCCGTGCTGAGGGGTGAATGGCCAGGCGTTATATGGTCCCGAACGGAGCCGGCGGGAGACTTGGTGCCCTCCCGTCCGTACCTAGCCTTACCTCTGCAAGCGGGGCTCTGCAGGGGCAGACTCACACTTCCCTAGCTACTCGTGGGAATTCATATGAATCAAATAAAAACTACAAATGGAAAGGAGACTGAGGAGGAGAAGAAGGAGAAGCAGGAAAGAGAGGAATACGAAAGACGACTACTAGAGGAGCAGAAGAGCAAGACGCTTCCTAGATCCCCACCCTTAAAAGGAGTGAAAGACAGTGCATCTGGAGAACAAACACCAAAGTCCGCAGTTGTGAATCAGAAGGAGAACACTGAGTCGGAGGTCATTGGCACTCCTAAACAAAGTTTTTCGGACATACCAGATGAATGGCACGATGAAGAGTTGAGGAATAGCCCTATTTAAGCTTTAGCAAGTTCGGAGGAAGATGAGGCAGAGCTGCCCGAGAAGAAGAGGAAAAGGAAAGGAACACCGGAAAAAGGTAGGAAAAGAGCAGCAATCCCCGACAGATCGAAGGAGTTCGCAACGCTCCATGAAACAGTGGCAAACCTAGTGGAATATGCTAAGAGGATGGCGAACCTAGTGGAAGAAAACATAAACACCAAGGTAGAAATAAAAAAGCTGTCCAAGGACATAAGTTCCGAGGTGGGGCTCCTGAAGAAAAGAGCAGGATTTTTGAAATACGTGGAAGATATAATCACGGAAGTGAAAGAAGAACGAGAGAAAGAATCTGACTCAACGGATACTATCAAAAAACTGACAGAGGAGAAAGAAGCAGCAGAGAAGAAGGCTGAAAGGGCAAACAGGGAAGCAACATTATTGAGAGAGACAGTACTGAATTTCGAAGAGAGATATTCGAATGAAAATAACCTGGAACGAAGAATAAGGAAACCCGAAATGGTGACCATAGCAACGCAGGTAACCCCTGAGATTATGGAGGAAGATGGAGAGCTAGAGAGAATTCGAAAGATAAATCAAATCGAGGAAAACCTGCGACAAGGAGGAGACTTCAGAGAGATTATAGATTTCGAATGGCCGGAACAGATATTTAAGAATACGCAGATAGTTGCAAGGAATGACGAAAGACGCCTAGCAAAAGGAAATGTTGCCATACTGGTCAACCCAGGAGACAACAGAGACACAACAACGGAACACTATGAGCATCCTGAAATTGAAGAACTCCTGGAGGAAGGGATTACAGAGGGGCAAATTGAATACATTAAAACGCAAGCTGAAATAACCTCTAGCAAACGGAATGGCATCAAAGCAGAAAAAATTACAACGACATTCGTAGTGCCATATAAGATGGAGGAAAACGGCGTAGATAATACTGAGACCCTACACCATACAATCAATAAATTGAAGGAGTGCATAAGCCATGAATGCAAGGAAGTGACGCTGAAAGCCAGAGGAAAGGTGGACGGGGAATACCTGAGAAAGTGCGCCGAGCACGTCTTCCACAACACGGAGATTAACATAAAAATAGGAGAATACATACAGGGAACAGGAAACGACAAAAAAACTTAAAGAGGACAGGATATTAGTAAAAGCTAATGGAAAAACATTTGCAGAACTGCTAAGGGCCGTCAAAGAAAAAGCAAATCTACAGGAAACAGGAGTCACCCTCAAAAACTTGAGGAAGACGAACAAGGGAGACTTAATGATAGAAGTAGCAGGAGGGAAAGTACAAAGTGAAGCACTAAAGAATGAAATGAAAAAGAATGCGCCCGAATTAGACGTACAAATGGCACAAAGTGGAAAAACGATCATCATCAATGATATCGACGCGGATTTAGATGAAGGACAGATAAGGACTGATATCCTGACAGCCAGGCCTGCCCTATATGACGATGACTTTGTGATAACGTCGATAAAAATTAATAGAAACGGAAGTCAAACAGCGACAGTGGAGGTGT
Source organism: Zygogramma bicolorata (assembly GCA_032362365.1). Taxonomy (NCBI): domain Eukaryota; kingdom Metazoa; phylum Arthropoda; class Insecta; order Coleoptera; family Chrysomelidae; genus Zygogramma; species Zygogramma bicolorata. The sequence goes on along the minus strand of JAVJAQ010001718.1, from coordinate 487,219 downwards.
CAAAAGCTCAAGAAGATATGATAGTTTGGTAGGGGAAGGATTAAAATAGGCTGGACTCACTGTAGAGTCTACCCTAAAGTAACAGTCACAAGATGCTTTAGGTGTCTGAATTTCGGGCATAGAGCAAGTGCATGCACGGGAACAGTGGACAAAAGCAATTTTTGTCTGAAATGCGGAGAAGAAGGCCATAAGGTCATCGAGTGCACAGCAGGGTCGTCCTGTACAACGTGCCAAAAGAAAGGACATAGGGCAGACTCCACAAGATGCCCGGAACTCAGGAAAATTCTGAAAGACGAAAGGAATAAGAGGAGATATATCCGTTACTAACTATGAAAATATTACAAATAAACACTGACAGAAGAAAAGGCGCACATCAGCTCTTACAAAAGACAATGGAAGAAGAAAAAATAGATATAGTGTTGATACAAGAACCTAATGTAACCATAGTTAAAAAAAATACGCGCTGGATTACAGATCAAATTATGAACACGGCAATATTTCGTAACAACCGAAACTGTGGAATAATAAACCACCATCGAGGACAAGGTTTCACCTGCCTTTATTTTAAAGACTATGTTTTGTACAACTGCTATGTATCCCCGAATACAACAGTAGCTGAATATAAAAATTACGTTGACACAGTTATGCAACATGCAAGGGCTGGTGGAAAAGAGGTGTTAATCGCAGGAGATTTCAATGCGAAATCACCGAGATGGAACTCCGCAACAAGCGACGTTAGAGGAGATTACCTCGTAGAGTGGATAGAATCCATGAATATCACTATACAAAATGAAGGGAATAACCCAACTTTCACAAGAGGGGCCCAAAAGTCAATAATAGACACGTTAGCAACGCCAGGTATTGCAGGCCACATAAGGAACTGGAAAGTGAGCACCGAAGAAAGTCTCAGCCTCCATAGACACATTTTCTATGAAGTAGGAGCAGGGGCGACACTCCCGAAAAAAGTAAAAAGTATGGCAAGTGGAGCGATCGGTGAATATGGGCACATTACAAAACGCCATGGAACTGATGGGTAATGGAATAGTAGCCATCGCAGATCTTACTAGGATGACCAAAAATGCTCAAAAGATAAGCATAAATAAAACATCAAACGGCATGGATAGAAAACAACCAATATGGTGAAATGACCAGATTGAAAACCTGAGGAAAGAGTGCAACAAGGCTAGGAGGAAACTGACGCGGATGCGAAGAAATCAGTACAAATGGCTATAATACAAGCAGAAGAAGACCAATATAAAATTAGTAGAAGAACCCTAAGAAAAGAAATCAAAAGGTCCCAGAAGGAGCAATGGAGAAAACTGTGTGGCAAGCTGGAGGAGGACCCCTGGGGACAGGGGTATAAGATAGTCTCAAAAGAATTAAAAGGCTGGAAAACCCCTTACGAAATGGATAGCAAAAGAAAGTTAGAAACTATCAAGAAACTCTTTCCTGTAGCAAACACACAGCATATGGAAAACGATAACGAACATGACCTACCACCACACATAACTGCACAGGAATTGAAAGATGCTATGGAAAAACTCAAAACCGGAAGAGCCCCTGGACCTGATGGCATACTACCAGAATCTGTGAAAATGTCTGTGGAAGTTATGCCCGGGAAAATACTAGAAATACTAAATAAACAACTAACTGAAGCAGCGTTCCCACTCGAGTGGAAGAAGGCCAAAGTCATCCTGATTCCGAAGGGGGACTCAATGGAAAACCCGCAATACAGAACCATATGTTTGCTGGATGGCTTCAGCAAACTGCTAGAGTATATAATCAAGCGCAGGCTAGAGACAGAGCTGGAGGAGAAAGGGGGTATTTCATCGAACCAATTCGGATTTAAGGAAAAAAAATCAACCGTGACAGCGATCAAATATGTTTTGAGCAAGGCGATCGACAGAAATAAAACCTGGGCGGCTATTATTTGCATCGACGTCAAGAACGCATTTAATACGGCCAAATGGCACCTAATAATAGGGAGACTAAGGGACAAGGGACTCAGTGGATACCTGATAGAGATGGTTAAAAACTACCTCTCCGAGCGCACCCTACAGAGCGGAAAGGACGAACTTATGATGACGCAGGGAGTTCCACAAGGCTCCGTTCTGGGACCTACCTTGTGGAACGTCCTGTATGACGGAGTTCTAAACCTGGAACTCACAGCGGATTGCTACACTGCCGCATATGCAGATGACCTCGCTCTTATCGTGACTGCCGATAAGAAAGAAGACATGGTCCGAAGAGCAAACTCGTGTCTGACGAAAATGGATGAGGGAAAACGGACTGGACGTTGCACCTAATAAAACTGAAGCTATAATCATAAGAGGACCTAGAAAGAGAGAAGGAATACATTTTAACCTAGCGGGAAACCAAATAGAGCCAAAAAAGTATGTGAAATATTTGGGAGTTTGGCTCGATGACAAAACTATTTATAATGAGCACATAAAAAAAACGTGCGGAAAGCCAATAGGCAGCTTACTGCTCTCACCAAGGTTCTACGAAATATACGTGGACCGGGCATCCACAAAAGACGTGTATTATATGGAGTGGTACAGTCGGTCCTGCTATACGCGGCACCAATATGGGGAGGGATAATGCGGATCCAAAAGTATCGGAATATGCTGCAAAGCACGCAGAGACAAATGCTTTCGAGAAGAGCAATGGCCTTTAGAACGGTATCCTCTGAGGCACTAAACACGATCGCTGGAATTCCACCAATAGATCTTCTAGTGAAGGAGAGGATGAGACTAGAGAGCCGTAATGCGGTTACGGAAAGAGATAAGAAAGAGGAAAGAGAAGAAGTGCTAAGAGAATGGCAGTCGAGATGGGACGAAAATAATCAAAAAGCCCAATGAACCAAGAGACTGATACCGGACATCATATCATGGGTGAGATGCGACTTCAAATCATTAGACTATTACATCACTCAGGCGTTATCTGGGCATGGATCTTTTAAGTCCTATACGTATAAGATTAACAAATCCCCAGACGAACAATGTGCGTATTGTGATGGGAGAGACGACCCCCAGCATACGATTTTCGCATGCCCCAGGTGGCACGTACAAAGGAATAGATTGGAGATGGAGTTAGAAGCGGAAATAACCCCAGAGAATTTGACTACCCGAATGTTGGAGTGCAAACATAGCTGGAAAAGGGGGGCAATATTCCTTCGCACAATTATGGAAACAAAGGAGAAAGAGGAAAGGGAGATGCAAGGATTGCACGTAAACAATGAACGCGTGTAAAGTATGCTCTTACACTCTGCGAGCATTGGTGATAACGTGATAGAGAACTGTGATATTAGTTAGTTATTTTACTTTTTATTTTTACACTGTGAATGTCTTCGAGATATATATGTATCTTTGTCCTGTATTTACTTATATTCTGAGTATGCCACCTGTACTTGAAGTTATGTCCTCCAAACAGTCCCAAGTACAGGAGAGGGCTAGGGGTGGTTTTTAGTCGGTAAGAGCACGACACTACTGACTCGTGATGGACACCAAGCGGTCAGTGCCCATGAGGGTTTCCACCCCACCACAAAAAAAAAAAAAAAAAAGGTTAGGTTAGGTTAGGTTATGTTAGGTTAGGTTATGTTATGTTGTGGGATCAAAACAGACGGAGAAGTACGTCTATGTCATACCCACAGGAAGAAACGCAGCGCCAGCAGAGTTGTATATAAAAGTGGATCATCTGCGAAAAGAGGTACAAAAACACGGCAGGAGCAACGTGGTCATCTTGGCGTCAGAGGAAAAGACCCGAACAGTACTCAGGAAAACTTGTTAGTTCCAGGGGCAGCCGGGAGAAACAGGATGGAAAATCCTTTTCCCAAAGAGGGATGCAACAAAAAATCCCGAAGCAGAAAAACAAGCTGAGTCTGTCCTAGTGAAAGGCAGTGGAGAAACCTACGCGGACCTCCTAAAGAAAGTGAAGACAAATGTGAATTCAGAAGGGACAGGGATCGAAATAAGATCACTGCAGAAGACAAACGCAGGTGGCCTTCTCATCCAGGTAAGGAAAGGAGGGGCGGAAACACTGAGGCAGGAGGTAAACAAAGCTGGAATCGAGGCATGGACGAGAAAGGGTAAGCGAGAATATAAAGTATTCCACATAAGAGACAGACGAAGAGACCACAGAGGAAAAGGTGGAAACAGCGGTGAAAACGACCGTAGACCAAGCGGACTATACACTCTCATCCCTTAGACCGGGATACAGAGGGACCCAGAACATTACCCTCAAAATAGAGAGGGCGGCAGTAGGTAAACTTGGAAAGAGCATGAAAAATAGGAATAACGCACTGCAAAATTGAGGAACGCGTGGAGGTGACACGGTGCTTCAAATGCTGGGATATGGGACACCGCTCTCACAATTGCAGTGGGGTCGAGAGACGAGACAACTGTCACAACTGCGGGCAGGAAGGACATCAAGCAAGGGAATGTGACAACGAACCGTACTGTCCTCTATGCGAGAAAGAAGGGCACAAAGCCACCTCGATCAGGTGTCTGAAGATGAGACAAGCGATAAGGAAGAAAAGGGTTAGGACAAAAACAATGAGCGCACAGAGCCAAGATCAACAGAGTTCAGCATAAAGTGTCTCCAGATCAACGTCGACAGGATGCATGCCTCCCACGACGCTATAAGTGAAATTGCTCTTAGGAGAAAGTGCGACATGACATTGATGCAAGAACCGAACAAAACACGGACGAAAAACTCCACCTGGATTGAGGACAACAAAAACGACACGGCAGTCCACTGCTTGAACAGAAACATAGGAATACAATCTCATGAAAGTAAAAACGGATACACGAAAATCAACTGGACGAAAATGACGCTCTATAATTGCTACATATCCCCTAACATACCGACGGAAAAATTCAAAGGGTACATCGACGAGATCATGGAGTCCGTCCGCGATGAAAGGAAAGAAGCCATAATCCTTGGCGACCTAAATGCGAAATCATATCTATGGGGATCCCCAACAGAAGACGAGAGGGGCAACCGCGTAGCAGAATGGATCAGTGACCTGAATCTGACGGTCTTAAATGACGGGAAAAAGCCAACTTTCGTCAGAGGTGCGAGCGCCACATACATAGACGTCACAATTGCCACCCCGAAAACGGCAGAGAAAATAAAAAAGTGGGAGGTAACCGAAGAGGAAACTCTCAGCCTGCACAGATGTATCTACTTCGAGATAGCTACGGAGACGCCAAAACACTCCTCCAAAATGAAGATGAAAAGGATAATGAACATGGAGATATTCGAGGACGCCCTGACACTGCTGACCCTAAACGTTGGGAACCGACCTGAAGCGATTGTAGGTGCAATCAGAAAGGCACAGAAGGCTAGCACTGTAAGCGCCCCCCTGCAGACCAAGAGTCAACCCTACTGGTGGTCTCAGGAACTGAACACATGCAGAACCAAATGTAACGCGGCGAGAAGAAATTTAAGCAGAGCGAGGATGAGAAATGAAAGCACCCCCGTCACGGAGGCCATGGAAATAACCTACAAAGAAGAGAGGCGCCAGTACAAGAGACTTATAAGGGAAGCAAAAAAGGCAAATTGGAGAAAAGTATGCGACGAGCTGGAAGAGGACATCTGGGGCCAGAGCTACAGAATAGCCACAAGAAACCTTCAAAACAACAGCTCACCATACAACCTGGACGCAAGGGAAAAGGCCCAAATTATCGAGGAACTATTCCCACGTGGAGAAGACTCATTTCACAGAAGTCCCATAGTGCATGGAGTGGAAGAGTTCACTGAACAAGAGCTCGATAATGCCGTAAACAAGCTGAAAACGGGCATAGCACCTGGACCAGACGGCATCGCTGTCGAAACAGTCAAGGTGGCGACAAAAACCAAAAAGACCCTCATCCTGAACATGTTCAACCGCCTACTGCGGATACAAGATTTCCCGAGAGTATGGAAGGAGGCAGGAGTTGCTCTGATTCCGAAGGGCACAGACAGGGAGACCGGGAGACAGAAATATCGAACAATCTGTCTTTTGGATGTCATGGGTAAACTTTTCGAGCACCTGGTCAGGGCAAGGCTAGAAACGGAGCTCGACGAAATTGAAGGCCTGGACGAAAACCAGTTCGGCTTTCGCAGAGGACGGTCCACCATTGACGCTATCAAGCGCGTGATCGAGAGCATAAAGCATACAAGGGAGACATGGGGTGTTATGGTAACCGTGGACGTCGAAAACGCTTTCAATACGGCGGCCTGGAGCCTGATTATACGCAAACTGCGGGAGATCGGAATAAGCGCCTACATCACAAGACTCGTAGAGAGCTTCTTCTGCGACAGAAGACTGAAGCATGAGAGCGGAGCAATGGACCTGACAATGGGGGTCCCGCAGGGTTCGGTGCTTGACCCGACCCTGTGGAACGTACTATACGACGAGGTCTTGGATTTAGAGCTGCCGGAGGGATGCTCCACACTGGCCTATGCAGACGACCTGGCCCTCATCGTATCAGCCAAAGATAAGGAAGCACTCATGAGGAAGACGAATGGAGCCCTCAAGAAGATTCAGGAGTGGATGGTGGAGCATAAGCTCAAGCTGGCACCCGCGAAGACGGAGGCCATCATTATGAAAGGCCCCAGGAAACGGGAGGATATAACTTTCAAGCTTGGGGAAACCACGATTATACCAAGCAAAACAATAAAATACTTGGGGGTCTGGCTTGACGATAAGCAAATCTTCAACCAGCACGTGAAAATGACGGTCCAGAAGGCCGAAAAGTCAGTGGCGACTCTCACCAGGATTATTCCGAACATGAGTCATACAGGGAGCACAAAAAGACAGCTGCTCTACGGGGTGACACAATCCATACTGGTGTATGGCGCCCCAATTTGGCACAGAGCTGTGCAGGTAAAAAAATATAGGGGCATGCTGATCAGCACCCAGCGAAAGATGCTGCTGAGAGTTGCTAGCGCTTACAGGACCGCATCGAGCATCGGCCTGCAGGTTATAACGGGGACGCCACCCATCGACCTGCTGGCAGAAGAGAGAGCCGCTCTCTATGAAGCGGGGGGGCACAGCAGAAGGCAAACAAATGACGAGGGAAGGCACGATGAACAAATGGCAGCAAAGATGGTCTGAAAACATGGAGACAACACAATGGACCAAATCGCTCATCCCGAACATAAAGCCATGGGTGGCGTGCAAACATCGAAGGCTCGATTACTACCTCACCCAATTCCTAACTGGGCATGGCTCTTTCAGAGCGTATCTGCACAGAATAAAGAAAGCTCCAAACGATAGGTGCATATATTGTAATGAGGTGGATAACCCTGTCCACACCATCTTTGGATGCGAGAGATGGACACACCATAGACATAATATCGAGGCAGAAATAGGAAGAGTCATATATGAGGGAAATATCATTGAAATCATGCTGGAGACCGATGAAAAATGGGAGAAAATACATGCATTTATCAGGAAAGTCATGGGGAAAAATGAGGAAGAGATGAGGGAACATCAGAGAGAGGTCTGATCAAAAGTAAATGAGGAACTGACAGTCAGCCAGGACGGCCGCTGGTTTCCGTGTTATGTCTCACAAAGATAGATCCGGAACCAGAGAGGGCAAAACGAGGTGGTTTTAGTGGGTGCAACTCCCACACTATCGGGAAACGGCAGAACAAGTACCCATTGTCCAGTGATTTCCACCCGACAAAAAAAAAAGGTTAGGTTAGGTTAGGTCAGATAAGGTTGAGTTAGGTTAGTTTAGACACTGCTCTGTTTGCAATCCGAAGGTAATCTATTTTCCATTTACGGTCCGAAAATAGTCAAAGGGGTTATGTAAGGTTAGTCACTTAGGTTAAGGTTAGGTTAGGTTTTCCACGAAAAAATCAACTCTCTCGTAGAGCTCCCAAATTTGGTGACGAGCTCTGTGATGGCATATTTCATTGCGAGAACTCATCAAATTTTAAATATATTTTTTCACAAAAAAATCGTAATATCTCGGAAACTAACAGACAAGGAAAAATCGTTTTCAGTTCTGGAATCAAATAGTCATAGGGGTAATGTTAGGTTAGGTGAGGTTAGGTTATATACTGCTCTGTTTTCATTCCGAAGGAAATCTCTTTTCCATTTTCGGTCCGAAAATAGTCAAAGGGGTTATGTTAGGTTAGTCACTTTGGTTAAGGTTAGGTAAGGTTTCCTCGAAAAATCTACTTTTCCGTATAGCTCCCAAATTTGGTGACGAGCTCTCCGACAGCATTCTCCATTGCGAAACTCATCAAATTTTGAATATATTTTTTCACATGAAAAACGTAATATCTCGGAAACTTACAAACAGGGGAAAATCGTTTTCAATTCTGGAATCAAATAGTCAAAGGGGTTATGTTAGGTTAGGTTAGGTTAGGTTAGACACTGCTCTGTTTGCATACTGTAGGAAATCTATTTTTCATTTTCGGTCCGAAAGAAGTCAAAGGGTTTATGTTAGGTTAGTCACTTAGGTTAAGGTTAGTTGAGGTTTTCATTGAAAAAATCAACTTTCTCGTCGAGTTCCCAAATTTGGTGACGAGCTCTCTGACAGCATTCTCCATTTCGAGAAATAATCAAATTTGAAATCTATTTTTCACATAAAATACGTTATATCCCGGAAACTTACAGGCAGGGAAAAATCGTTTTCAGTTCTGGAATCAAATAGTCATAGGGGTTATGTTAGGTTAGGTTGGACACTGCTCTGTTTGCATACTGAAGGAAATCTATTTTTCATTTTCGGTCCGAAAATAGTCAAAGGGTTTATGTAAGGTTAGTCACTTAGGTTAAGGTTACGTTAGGTTTCTTCGAAAAAATCAACTTTCTGGTATAGCTCCCAAATTTGGTAACGACCTCTTTGACAGCATTCTCCATAGCGAAATCTCATCAAATTTGAAATATATTTTTTCATATAAAGAACGTAATATCTCGGAAACTAACAGAGGAGGAAAAAAGTTTTCAGTTATGGAATCAAATAGTCAAACGGGATATGTTAGGTTAGGTTATATTAGGTTAGGTTGGGTTATGTTAGGTTAGGTTACGCAAGATGACCGAGGCAACCTTCCACCAGACTGACACGCAGGTCGAAATCTATACTACAAATACCCAAAGTCCTAAGCAAAAAAGTGAAAGGAATACATACGGGATGATTATGAGCGGAGGAGGAGCCACCTACAAGGACATCCTTGGAAGGGTCACGGGAGCCGTAAAAAACAACGATGCAGCCACTTCAATCAGAAGTATTAAGAGCACAAAGGGCGGAAAGTTACTACTGACAATAGACAAAGATTTGGAGGCCCTGAAAACCCTGAACGAAGCCCTGAAAGGTGACAGCACGTTACAAACAAGAAAACTTGGGGAAAAACCACCAGTCACCATTCACATTAAAGGGATTGTAGGAGATGCTACCAAGGTAGACATTGAAAATGCAATCCAAGGAGAATTCAGAAATAGACACGCGGAGTTCAAGACTAGCGAATTACGCCCTCTCACAAACGAGACTCAAGCGATAACGCTCACCATGACTGAGGAAGACGCGGAAAAGTTGTTAGCCAAAGAATACATCAGAGTAGGGCTGGTGAGATGCAAGGTTGAGAGAAGGGTCAAGGTACCTAGATGTGGGAGATGTTGGGCGTTCGACCATGAGATCAAATACTGCAGAGGAAAAGACAGGAGTAAAGATTGCTACAAATGTGGGAAATCGGACCACGGTGTGTCGAACTGCGAAAACGCGGAATTTTGCCCCCTATGTAGAGAGGAACACAGGGTGGGAACACTAAGATGCAACGCATTCAATATTGCCCTAAAGAACGCAAGGGCAGCAGACCAGATAGGAAATCTATACGGAAGGAAACAAGTAGGAAAGGGGACCAAATCCCTACACAGTTAGAAATTGACGTAGAAGAAAGTAATGCTCTGGAGAGACCGTTAACGACACACTGGTGACACACCAGAGGATATCGGACTCAAATGAGATGGATGCAGCTTCTGACAACCTCGACAACTAACAAATAAACAAATGATCAGAGTTCTGCAAACAAACTTAGGCAGGGCGAGAGCAGCGCACGACAACGCGCAGATAGCAATCAGAGATTACCAATCGGATTTATTGATTGTTGCAGAACCAAATGAAAAAATAGTAAACAACAACGCGTGGATAGTGGATACCAGGGGAGACGTCGCTATCAGGTGCATTAACAAGAACATTGGAGTGCAGAAAGTACGCAGGGAGGCCGGCTACATTGCTCTGGAACTCTATGATTTGGTGATGATAGCATGCTATATATCACCAAACATAGAGATAGAACGGTACAGAGGGGAAGTGGATGCCGTTATGAGCTGCGCTAAGGGACAAAGCAAGGAAGTGTTAATAATGGGAGATCTCAACGCTGCGTCTCCGCTTTGGGGAGCACCCCGCTCAAATATAAAGGGTGAGCACTGGGCCGATTGGATCGCGGCCTTAGATCTGGTGGTTCATAAAAGTGGGGATACCCCCACGTTTGTGAGGGGAAGAAGTGCAACTTTTATTGACGTCACGGCCTCCACCACGAGAATAGCACACAAGGTGAGAAACTGGAATGTGCAGCTGGAGGAAAGCCTCAGCCACCATAGGTTCATAACATTTCAAATTGAAACAAAAACTGATACTAAGAAGTCCAGGCTTCTTAGGGGACCCTGTAGTATCGATGCGAAAACCTTCCAAGACGTTTTCTCCATGTTTGCCGACAACCTACAGAATCCCAAAGACCTTATAAACGCCCTGAAAACTGCACAAACTGCCGCGAAAACCGCTACTAATCCCCGGAAACGAGAACAACCGTACTGGTGGAGCGAGGAAATCGAGAACGCTAGAAAGCAATGCAATGCAGCGAGAAGGAAAATGACAAGGCTTAGGCGGATAGGTCAAAATGGGATAAATCGAGCGCAAGAACTGGAAAGAGAATACAAAGAGCTCAAGAAAATCTATAAAAAACTGATGAACGATTCGAAGTGCCTGCAATGGAGAAGACTGTGCGACGAGGTCGATCTCGACATATTCGGGCAGGGATATAAGATCGTGACGAGATCCATTAGACATCTAGACACTCCGTACAATTTGACCCCCGAAGAAACGATACACATTGTCCGCGAACTCTTTCCGGAGAATATAGACGAAGAGTATCGAGTCACCCCCACGAGAGAATCCGCCGCCTTTGAGCAAAACGAACTCGAAGAGGTCAGAGATAAACTCAAAAATGAAAAATCCCCCGGGCCGGACAAAATCATAAATGAATCCATGAAGTTGGCTGTCAAGACTACTACCCCCTGCAACTACTGAGGGTATACAACGGTCTACTAGAAACCCAGTGCTTTCCGGAGGAGTGGAAAAACTCTCACGTGATCCTCATCCCAAAAGGCCCCATAGAAGAACGCAAATATAGAACGATATGTCTTCTGGACGTGGCTGGCAAGACATACGAGCACCTAATTAAAAAGAGGTTGGAGTCGGAGCTGGAAGAAAGAGACGGACTCTCAGAACACCAATTTGGCTTCAGAAAAAAAAGATCAACGGTAGACGCGGTGAATAAAATAATTGACTACGCAAGCAATAGGAGCTTTACCTGGACAGTAGCAGTCGCGGTGGACGTCAAAAACGCCTTCAACTCTGCGGTCTGGAGCTTAATTACGACCAGACTTGCAGAGCTGGGGGTGAGCCAATATTTAATTAACCTGATAGCAAACTACCTTAGCTCAAGGACGATAAATGTCGAGCGCAGTGAGCTGACCACCACAATGGGCGTACCCCAAGGGTCCGTGCTCGGTCCCACACTATGGAACGTCCTTTTGACGACCCGGTCCTGAGGCTCAGACTACCAGAAAACGTTGAAGTAATCGCCTACGCGGACGACATCAAGCTAATCGTAGGAGCAAGAAAGAAGGAAGAACTAATGGACAAAACAAATGAGGCTCTCTGGCAGATCCTGCGCTGGATGGAGGACAAAAAACTGAAGATTGCACCGCATAAAACAAAAGCAGTCATCTTGCGGGGACCCAGGAACAGGGATGGAATTGTCTTTGAGATTGGGGAAACCGCCATAGAACCACAAAAAACGATGAAATGTCTGGGCATTATTTTGGATGACAAACTGATATTTAACGCGCATGTCAGACATACAGTCGCAAAGGCGGAAAAACTGGTAAACGCCTTGGGAAGACTACTCCCAAACATCAGGGGACCCCAGTTTGAAAAACGCAAACTGCTAAATAACGTGGCACAATCCATTCTACTCTACGGAGCACATGTTTGGGTAAAAGCGATGGAAATTAAGACATACTCCAGGAAGATGCTAGGCACACAAAGAAAAATGCTCCTCCGGGTGGCCTCCGCGTATAGAACGGTCTCCGCCGAAGCGCTATGCGTCATAACAGGAATCATTCCTATAGATCTTCTCGCCAAGGAAAGAGCAAGACTTTTTGACAGAAGAGAACAGGGGGCAGCAAAACGAGAGGTAAGAGAGGAGACATTTAGGATCTGGCAACAGCGCTGGGAGGCAAACACCGAAAGGGCACAATGGACCAAAGAACTGATTCCACGCCTGGAACCGTGGGTAACATGCACGTTCAGAACAACTGACTACTTTTTGACCCAGTTCCTCTCGGGGCACGGGTCGTACAGGACATTTACCCATCGCATTGGGAAAGCGCCTAATGAAGGCTGTATCTACTGTGGCCTGGAGGATAGCCCGGCCCACACAATTTTTCACTGTGACAGATGGCACAGACATAGAGACGAAGTAGAAAGGAACCTAGGAGTGACCCTGGCGACAAATAATATAATAAAAGGAATGCTTGCTTCAAGGGACAGATGGGTAACAGTCCACGATTATATAAGGTCAGTAATGAAACAAAAAGAGATGGAAGAGAGGGAAATTCAAGGGTTGCCTCAATAGACCAACGGAGCTATCAAACAAAACTGTAAAACAGATCCCTAATATATGACACCTGAAGACCGAGAGTGATAGATGCCGCCTGCACCTGATGAAATAACGGAAGTAGCTTCCGGGTGTGGGAAGGGAGAGAGCTGGTTTTTAGTAGGTAGCCGTCATTGGAGTCTTACACTACAGGGGAAAGGTAGAACCAGTACCTTGTGTAGCTCATAAAGAGTTTTCCACCTCGCAAAAAAAAAAATTAGGTTATGTTAGGTTAGGTCAGGTAAGGTTAGGTAAGGTTCGTTTAGACACTGCTCTGTTTGCATTCCGGAGGAAATCTATTTTCCATTTACGGTCCGAAAATAGTCAAAGGGGTTATGTAAGGTTAGTCACTTAGGTAAAGGTTAGGTAAAGGTTTTCCACAAAAAAATCAACTCCCTCGTAGAGCTCCCAAATTTGGTGACGAGCTCTGTGATAGCATATTCCATTGCGAGAACTCATCAAATTTGAAATATATTTTTTCACAAAAAAATTTTAATATCTCGGGAACTAACAGACAAGGAGAAATCGTTTTCAGTTCTGGAATCAAATAGTCATAAGGGTAATGTTAGGTTAGGTGAGGTTAGGTTAGATACTGCTTTGTTTGCATTCCGAAGGAAATCTATTTTCCATTTTCGGTCCGAAAATAGTCAAAGGGGTTATGTTACGTTAGTCACTTAGGTTAAGGTTACTTTAGGTTTCCTCGAAAAAATCAACTTTCTCGTATAGCTCCAAAATTTGGTAACGAGCTCTCTAACAGCATTCTCCATTGCGGAAACGCATCAAATTTGGAATATATTTTTTCACATAATGAACGTAATATCTCAGAAGCTAACAGACAAGGAGAAATCGTTTTCAGTTCTGGAATCAAATAGTCGTAGGGGTAATGTTAGGTTAGGTGAGGTTAGGTTAGATACTGCTCTGTTTGCATTCCGAAGGAAATCTATTTTTCATTTTCGGTCCGAAAATAGTCGAAGGGGTTATATTAGGTTAGTCACCTTGGTTAAGGTTAGGTTAGGTTTCCTCGAAAAAATCAACTTCCCCGTATAGCTCCCAAATTTGGTGACGAGCTCTCTGACAGCATTCTCCATTGCGAAACTCATCAAATTTTGAAAATATTTCTTCACATAAAAAACGTAATATTTCGAAAAATTACAAACAGGGAAAAATCGTTTTCAGTTCTGGAATCAAATAGTCAAATGGGTTATGTTAGGTTAGGTTGAACACTGCTCTGTTTGCATACTGAAAGAAATTTATTTTTCATTTTCGGTCCGAAAAAATTCAAAGGGTTTATGTTAGGTTATTCACTTAGGTTAAGGTTAGTTAAGGTTTTCATCGAAAAAATCAACTTTCTCGTCGAGTCCCCAAATTTGGTGACTAGCTCTCTGACAGCATTCTCCATTTCGAAAACTAATCAAATTTGAAATATATTTTTTCACATAAGAAACGTAATATCTCGGAAACTAAGAGACTGGGAAAAATCGTTTTCAGTTCTGGAATCAAATGGTCATAGGGGTTATGTTAGGTTGGGTTAGACACTGCTCTGTTTGCATACTCAAGGAAATCTATTTTTCATTTTCGGTCCGAAAATAGTCAAAGGGTTTATGTTAGGTTAGTCACTTAGGTTAAGGTTACGTTAGGTTTCCTCGAAAAAATCAACTTTTTCGTAAAGCTCCCAAATTTGGTAACGAGCTCTTTGATAGCATTCTCCATAGCGAAAACTCATCAAATTTGAAATATATTTTTTCATATAAAGAACGTAATATCTCGGAAACTAACAGAGGGAGAAAAAAGTTTTCAGTTCTGGAATCAAATAGTCAAAGGGGTTATGTTAGGTTAGACTAGGTTATATTAGGTTAGGTTATGTTAGGTTAGGTTATGTTAGGTTAGGTTATGTTAGGTTAGGTTATGTTAGGTTAAGTTATGTTAACTCCGCCATGGACTTGCACCACATCCATGCCGGTCACAAGCCCGGGAAAAGGAGGAGTGGCCTATGTCTGGGAATCCGGGCATTGCACTATCGCTTGGCTCTTCCCAACACCGGACTCAGTTTGCTTCATCTAGTCTTGAGTGAGCCCGTCTACTGCTGTAATCTGTGAACTATCGGCCTCTCTTGGCCAACTCTTGCACTTTTCTGACCCCGACGCTATTAGGGTATCCGAGGGCTAGGGGTCACTCACTTTCTTACTAAAGGTTGCAGGGGAGGCGGCTGCGACCTCTCCTTTTCCAGTCTCTCTTCTGCTCCCTCCCAAACCGGGGGTGGAGCTGAAGGGAGACTACCGCGTCCCCCAATCCCAAGGTGTAGCACCATCGTGCCGAAGGGATGCGTGGCACAGGGGTGATTAAGTGTGTCTTGAGCGATGCCCCCTGGAAATGGCGACCCAGGGGGGACTTGGCCTTACCCCTGCATGTGGGGCTCTGCAGGGGCGGACAGTTTATTTCCCTAGCTACTCGTGGGAACAGATATGAGTGAACTAATAGAACCAAAACCTAAAAAGCAGGCAGGTGGCCCAGCAAAGAGCGGGCCGACCTTGGAAAAAAAGAAAACAAAAGAGAGGCATAACTCAGAGGGCGAACAAGGCAATAGAGGACAGGGGACCCCGAGTACTTCCAACCCAGCCTTTCCACGACTAGTCACGGAAAAGCAAGACAAAGAACGGCAATCCCCAAATATAGCTGTTGAGAATGTATGTTACGATGACGAGCAGGCAAGAAAAAGGAAAAGGCTCAGGACAACAGGATGGCGGCTCGAGAAATTTAAAAGCCTCACCAGACATGCAGACTTGGTCACCAAGGAACTGACCCTGAAAATCAAGAGCGTCCAGGGGGGTGAACAAATCAGAGACCTGGTAGAGATGATCAGGAGCATAGCAACCCAGTTGGTGACGAAAGACCTGCAAGAGGCACTCATGGAAATTGGGAACGAGCCTTCAGACAACCAAGAGGGCGAGGAGACTCCGCTGACAGGAACTAAGTGCACGTGCACGTGCACATGTCCTGCGTCGAGGCTTAACAGCCCAGCTGACCTGGAGGCGACTGAGAGGTACGAAGACTACCTGAAGGCCGCGAAACTACGATGGAACGGAGCAGTGTACACTAACACAGACTTGGTAGTGGGCAACCCGCTCAACACCAACGATGAGGTGGTCAAAGCGGTGATCACAGAGCCGGACGATCCTGGCATGGGAAGCAATATCCAAAGGCTCTTTAGAGACAAGTTCCCAGAACTACCGCATCTGAAGGGTGAATTTGAGGTGATGGAACAAATCACCAGGGTGAGGGGGACAGGCGAGACCACCAATAGGAAGGTAATCAAAATCACACCCAGTGGAACCCCCCAGGATCTGTGGAATGAGCTGAAACAACTCAAAGAGGAAACCAGCGGAGTACAGATGGTGGCCACTCATCACGTGAAGGGAATGAGCGGAAAGGATATGAGGAGGATGACCGAATGCCTGTTCCACGGCTCACAACAACAAGGGGACACCAGGGAGAGAAACAGCTACGGTGTAATAATCAGGAACGAGGGAAAATCCTACAGGGACATCCTGGGCCAAGTCAGGGGCGCGGTAGAAGGCTCCGAAGCTGCCAAGGCTATACGGGGCATCAGAAGCACTAAGGATGGGAGCCTGCTGCTTACACTGGACAAGGACCTGCATGCTTACACGGAGCTGAATAATGCCACCAGGACCGACAGATCATTTACGATAAAGAAACTGGGCGGGAGACCGACAGACATGATCCACTTTAGGGGCCTAGAGATGGACACCACAAAGGAGCAGATCATAGAGGCTGTCGAGAAGGAGACGGTTGCGTGGAGCGAGGAATGCAGGCTCAGCGAAATCAGACCACTACGGAACGAGACGGCGACGGTCACGTTCACCATCCCGAAGGACATGGCTAGCACCCTCCTTCAGAAGGAGTCGGTGAGGATTGGGCTCGTACGCTGCCAGGTAGTGAAGCGGGTGAATGTCAACAGCTGCTCGCGCTGCTGGAGCTTCGAGCACAGAAAAGAGGCATGTACGGGGCCGGACAGAACCGGTAGATGCTATAACTGCGGCCAGCTAGAGCACACGGCTGAGGAATGCCAGAACGACTCCTTTTGTCTAATCTGCACCGAGGAGGACCACAAGGTTGGCACCATGAGGTGCCCTGCCTTTAAAGCAGCCTTGCAAAAGGCGAGGTCCGCCCAAAAAGATCGAAGATTGAAAAGCGCGGCTGCCACCGAGGACGATGGCATTCCAAAAGAGACAGGCAAGAGGGGAAGGATAACCATGAACACCATAGGCATGGCCATAAAAAAAGCCGAACAGGAACGCCTGAATAGGAAGAAAGAAAGCGCGAAAGATAGCGAGGAGGACGATCCATTCGAAATAGAGGATATGAGAGACAGTAGGGAAAGCACACCAATGCCAGAGGCACCCTCATCGAACTTTGAAGATATCGACCAAACGCACTCTGTCCTGCGGAGAATCATGGACCTCTCAGGCTGGATGAATGAAGACTCCTAAGGAAAGACGGACGGCTACGATGGGGCCTCTTCTCTGAAAACGCGGATATGGTGAAAATACTACAATTGAACACCGACAGGAGAAGAAATGCAATTCACTTGGTACAGAAGACGGCCGAAGAAGGAAATATAGATATCCTACCGATTCAAGAACCCAATAAGAAAACGATCAGAACAAACGCAAAATGGATAATGGATACAGCAAGAGACACGGCAATATTTTGTAAAAACCGAGGCTGTGGAGTGCTGGGGCACGAAGTAGGGAGAGGATTTGCCTACCTGAAGTTTACAGGATGGAGTCTATATAACTGCTACGTGTCACCAAACTGCTCACTCGAGAGCTATAAGGAGTATGTTGACATAGTCATGGAGAGCATAAGAGACGGAAGCCAGGAAGCAATTGTCGCAGGCGACTTCAACGCTAAATCCCACCTATGGAACGCCGGTACAGCAGACCAGAGGGGAGAGTATCTTGCGGAGTGGATAGACTCCATGGGCATGGCGGTTCAAAACGTTGGTCAAAAACCCACGTTTGTACGGGGACAGCAGGCATCAATTATAGACATAACCATCGTCACCCGTAGATTAGCGGGCAAAGTCACGAACTGGAGAGTCCTGGACAAGGAAACCCTCAGTCTCCACAGGAACATCATCTTCCAGACAGAAGAAGGTTCGAGAAAGGAAAAGATTGACTGGCAACCTCGTGGATACCTGGACCCCCAAATCTTTCGAGATACACTCTCCCTGGTCTCTCATAATATAACGAACGCCGAGAATCTCGTGCGCTACATAAAGATAGTGCAATCAAGCAGTTCGGCCAGAGGCACTGACGGCAGGCCTAAGCCTCAACCTTCTTGGTGGAATGATGAAATTGCTGCCCTCAGGGAGGTCTGCAACAGATCCAGAAGGGTGCTGACGAGGCTCCGCGGCAGGCACGCAGACAACGACTCCATCACCAACGCTGAACTGTCCTATAAGGAACAGAGGCGTGCCTTGAAGAAAGCTATCAACAGAGCAAAGAAGGCAGAGTGGAACCTCCTCTGCGATCAACTGGAGCAGGACCCCTGGGGGCAGGGATACAAAATCGTCGCCAAAGCCCTAAGAACACCATACGAGATCCCCCAACAGCGAAAAGATGAGATTATGCGAGAATTATTTCCCGACCACCCACGCGAGCCAATGGAACGAGAAGGACCCAGACCTCCCACGACTCCATTGACGCTACGAGAGCTCATACTGACAGCGGACAAACTGAAACCAAAGAAGGCGGCAGGTCCGGATGGCGTCTTACCGGAATCCATGAAGCTGGCAATGAAACTCATACCAGAAACAGTTCGGAACATAATGAACGGACTCCCAACCGACCAGGCCTTCCCCGAGCCCTGGAAAAGGGCCAAGGTCGTGCTGATTCCGAAAGGTACGGGCGTGGAAATAACCGGCCACAGGCCGATTAGCCTTCTGGACGTGGAGGGCAAGCTATACGAACATGTCGTCAAACTGAGACTAGAAGCCGAACTTGAAGAAAACCTGGCGATTTCGGAAAGGCAATTTGGCTTCAGGCAAGGAAGGTCCACGGTATCAGCCGTGGAGTTCGCCCTCCAAAAAGCAAACTGCAGATATGCCACATGAGGAGCTGTCATCACCATTGATGTAAAAAACGCCTTCAATACGGCAAAATGGCAAATAATCTTAGAACGCCTACGCAACGCCCAGATCAGCCCATACATTATAGAAATAATATGGCACTATTTCTCAGAACGGCGCCTGGTATGCGGGGCATACAGACAGGAGATGACGCAGGGAGTCCCACAGGGTTCAGTCCTTGGACCAACCCTGTGGAATCTCCTATATGACGGTGTTTTGCGTCTGGTACTACCTCCTGGATGCTACACGGCCGCCTATGCGGACGACCTAGCCCTCATAGTACAGGCAAACCGGAAGGAGGAGCTGATGGAAAAGGCCAACGCGAGCCTCAGTCTCATAGATCGGTGGATGGACAGCAATGGCCTAGAGCCGGCTCCACAAAAAACGGAAGCAATTATTGTCAGGGGACCAAGAAATAGAAATGAAATCAGCTTCAATTTCGCGGAAACCAATATCGAACCCAAAAAGTATGTTAAGTACTTAGGGGTCTGGCTTGATGACAAGCTCATATTCAATGAGCATGTCAGGAGGACCCGAGAAAAGGCCGACAGACAAGCAGCTGCCTTGGCCAAGATTCTTCCTAACACTAGATGACCAGGATGGCAGAAAAGGAAGGTCCTTTACGGGGCCGTCCAATCGACTCTCCTGTATGCGGCGCCGGTGTGGGGCCAAGTCATGCGGGTAAACAGGTACAGAAACATGATGGCAAGTGTCCAGAGAGGTATGCTCTCGAGAGTCGCAATGGCGTACAGAACGGTGTCCGCAGACGCCTTATGCGTCATTGCCGCCGTGCCCCCAATATACCTCCTGCTCGAGGAAAGGAAGCGCATCCACGACACCCCGGGGATAACTGCGGAAGGCAGAAAGGAGGAGAGGCAAATGACGATCCAGAGATGGCAAAACATGTGGGACGAAAATACTACCACCGCCCAGTGGACAAAGAGGCTCATACCCGACATAAGAACATGGGTGGAGTGTAAACACAAGTCAACAAACTATTATGTCACCCAGGCTCTTAGTGGACACGGATCTTTTAAAACCTTCACCCTCAGAATCGGCAAGGCCGCCGATGACAGATGCGTGTACTGTGGAGAAAGGGATGACCCCTATCACACCATCTTCGCCTGCGATAGGTGGCACCAGGAACGACACAGGTTAGGGATAGCTACCGACGCTCCTCCCAC
Source organism: Zygogramma bicolorata (assembly GCA_032362365.1). Taxonomy (NCBI): domain Eukaryota; kingdom Metazoa; phylum Arthropoda; class Insecta; order Coleoptera; family Chrysomelidae; genus Zygogramma; species Zygogramma bicolorata. The sequence continues at coordinate 466,948 of JAVJAQ010001718.1, read as the reverse complement.
ACCGGATAACCTCATAACAAACATGGTAAATTGTAACGCCCAAAAGTCACCAAGGCGTTATTAGTGCTTATTTTTTATAGCTGTGCCTATGAGCTGCTCAGATTGATGCGGGAGGTCGTGGGTGTCGTTATCTGTTGGATTCAGAAGGACAAATGTTTCCTCTGACAAGTCTAAGAGTATAATGAGATGTACAGACAGATACAACAGACAATTATTGAGCGCCAGATAATTTTTTTTTATTTGAAAAATGACCAAAAAACAATGAGATTTGTCAGAGAAAGAATTTGTGCCACTTCTCAGCAAAACACAAGAATAAAAAACAAAACAATGTATTGTTGACAGATTTTGACAATTTGATGTTGAATTATTTGAAAACAGTATCTGTTAATTTATTACAAATTTTCCTTTTTGTCTTTGTCTCGTCTTCTGATCAGGTTTGCATAGTGGAGGAGAGACTTACTCCAGAAGTCCAGTACATTCACTCAGCTCTGAGGGACTTGGGTTTCTCAACAACGAAGAACTTGGATAAGGGTGTTTCGTAAGGCTCGTCTCCAGACCTTCACTCTAATGTGGGAGTGGCTTAAGCGGACTGTTGTTGATAATTCCCTTTCCTTGTTGCTGGAACTTCTAGAAGCTTCTCTCTGAAGTCTGTGTTCAGGTGGTGTTGCTCTCTCTGATCGAAATTGCTGCGGAAGACAAAAGACAAGCCAGTATCTTGTTATGAGGAGGGTTGAATTCCTCACAAATTAACAGGCTGCGAGTAAAAGAGAATTATTTACTAGAATTGAGCGAAACAGTGCTCACAAAATTGGTATTAACACAATAGTTTATGATCTTAACCTATTGGACCTAATTTAATTATTCGAGCTCGAATGTGTTTCAAGATTCTGCTGAACTGAATTGAAAGGGAGTGAGATAGTTATGAAATATATGATTTCAAGATATATGTGAGAAAGATCGGAAATTACTAAAATTCAAGTTTTAATAATTCAAGTGGTCCTGTTTCCCAACGTGAAAGATCGTGTAGTTGGCAATCGAAAAGAAATGAACTCTATTTGATTTGGAGTAAATAGATATAAAAAAAAAACAGGTACTATTGGTTTGAACCTCTGTTCCTGAAGAAGGACTTGACATGGAAATCAAAAATTCATGAGTGAGTCTAGCTTCTGCTGATTATTAGAAAATTGTAAAGAAAGCAAATACTCACTCACAATCCCTTTCTCTCCAATCTGATGACCAAGTCCTCATCCAAGGGTGGCAAAAAAAACGAAATTCAAGCTGATGTGTGCAGCAGTGTTCTCGTGTCTCTCAAAAATTTTCAGATTCGCTAGTTTCAAAAGTGATGTAAATGGATGCTAGAAAAATAAAGAGAAAAAACAGAAACGACTGAAAATTACATTACCAAAAGTTAATACGAGGGTTTCAAACTGATAGTTCTAGGTAATCATAAACTTTCAAATCCGGATGATCAATATAATAAACGATACATGTTCTTTCAACACGATGTCGGTGCCATTATGTCCCTAACCTTGAATCAAGCAAAATAAGAAATTATTGATTACTAATGATTTATTCTGAATGTTGAATAGAGATTATAAACAACTTGAACTTAATCAAAAAGATAATACGACCTTTTCTCCAAATCAGATAGGCAAATTGCTACTCAAAACTGTAAAAATTATCGCCACGATCGTTCTCGTTACAAATCACAAAACCAAGAGAGCTCGAAAAATGTCTCTGCCAGAAAAATCCGATCCTCGCTCCCTGCGCATGTCAACTGACAATTCTTAATCTCGACAAGGTGGAAGTGTCTATTGTTTCGCCGCGCAGTCATTTAACTGATTTGTAATGTTAACAAATAGGATCGAGTAACGAGATGTTTTTCATTTCGTTACACCCCCCTCAAACTCCGGTAAAAAAAAAATTTTGAAGAGTAAAAAAAATTTTTTATTTTTTTTGCTTATGACTTAAGGCAAGGATGGGAATGAGACATTTCGTAGACATTATGATGATGTTATAAAAGTACGAAACCTTAGTTCAAAACTACCGAATACTAAATTGAAACAGTGAACACATGGTTCAACTGGTAATCGTAAACTGTTGTCGGTTCTCTCCATCTAAAGCAAGGACAGGAGTGCCAGTCCACAATCAAACTCGGATCAGGTGATCGTTTCAAACAAACAAACAAACCCAGCCATCCTCACTGCAGGATAAAAGAAACCCAACAAGAGTCACGCGTGGAAACAAAAAATGAAGCTAGGATAAATCAAGAGAAAGAGATAGCCAATTGTCCACTTCAATTGGGGTGAGATGTAGCTCTACCAGGCTAAAAGTGGCTAAACCACAAAAAACACCTACAAAAAATTCAGAGATCCTCCTGAGTCTGATACCGCGAACAAGTCCTCAGTCGCGACGAATCCATGGAGCTCAGGATCCCCCAGTAGTGCCGCACGACCGCTCTTAGGCGAGCTTCACACGTTGACCGGCCTAAACCTCCACGCTAGCGCACACGACAACCCCCAAGTTCACCCTTCCAAGGACTCTGTTCGACAAGTCAAGCTGCCGGACTGAACTATGCTCGCGCCCATCACACCAGGTCTCCTACAGACAAAAAACAATGGGGAAGGCATTGAAATGCATGACACCAAACCGCCTTAAGTCTTGGTACCTTAGCAGACACAACATTCAATACAAATGAATGGAAGGTTAAAAACCCAGATAGAAACCACCTCCAAGTTTGCTATCCAATTCACTCACACCTGATCCTTGTGGAGTGGACCCAACCCATCGAATCGATCCCGCTATCAAAATTCCAACCAAGACTACTAAGACATCGAATATGGTGACTACGTTGGCAAAACCAAACTCCCAACAGCGTGGAAGGTTTGCGTTATGACCACATCGATACCCCAGATGAATTAGCATGGAACCTCAACAGCCAAAACGACTCGCCAAGCCGAACCCACCACAAGATCGTCCAGCATCAAGGGAGCTGCCATCCCATAATCAACAAAACAATTAACCCCAAAAATACCCTAGAGAGAAAAGATAGAAAGTTAAGATAGAGACGAAAGATAAGGAGATAAAGATACAAGGAAGATAGATGAAGCGATAAAGATACAAGAAAGATAAAGATAAATAATGTTTAGATATAATAAAAGTATCAAGAGGACTCAACTTGACTGGTTTGCTTGAGAAAAACAGTTGTTTTCAACCATCTACAAGAAATAAATTCATCAAGATATATAAGACAAATGCTACATAATTTTGGAAAAGTCATCGAACACAGAATAGACAAAAATGACAACCGTAACTGTAATGCTAGATTCAATGAAAATGGAGGTCTGATTCTTGAACAACATATTTTCCTTAAGGAGATATCGAAAGATATAAAGTTCAAAAACATCACTCCAATCACAAAATGCACAACTGAATGGTTTGTCACTTTTCTACTGTCTACAACTGTTGACTATCAGAAAAATGTAACAGGTTCCATAGGGAGATAGATACTAGATACATATCTGTGAAAATGGTAACGGATGAAACGTATAAAACACAGTCAGTCGTTTGTCTCTCTCAGTAAAAAGGCATGGTTCGACTTTAAAATGCCAAATGATCACCATTGATTATACCAAAGCACACTCAGAATGAAAGCACGAGTACAACTATCTCACAGGTAGCGGAACTGAAAATTCCTAGATACGACCACCACTGGTCAAAACATGCCACCTAGGCACAAAGATATGGGATATCAGATCCAAGAAAAAGATAAAGTATGAGATAGCTTTGGCATGACTAACATCACTTGAATATTCTGAGGCCATCTTCAATGGCAAATAAATTACTAGATGTTATGTAATATCAAAAGTGGCCAGTCGTAGGACTCTTACCTACCATCTGGTGTATGCTATGGTGGCAGAATTCTCAGGCCCCTGTCCACAGAGCCATAAAAAAACTAAGAGGAAGATAGATTAAACTGAAAAGAAAGAGAAAGAGAGAGTGATGACAATTGAAAATATATTTCACAACAATGATGTTTGAGTGAAACGATTTGAGGAGAAATTTTAAAGAATATCTGTCAAAATACTTCTGAGATAAGCGATTGATTATTGAATGAAAATCGAGTACATTCCATTTATACTGAAAGATTATACTTTCAAGGTAAGATAAAGGAAATTTGCCGCAAGGCATTTAGAATTGGTCAAGGCAGGCTGCAAACTACAAACATACTCACAAGAAAAACATACTTAGGAAAAATTTGTTTGTCTGTTGCAAAAGATAAATCCCCAAACAGGGTAAACACCAATACTAAACAAAAGGGAGGGATTTTGAGTGAAAGGGGCTACTGATTAAACTGTTCAAAATCTTAGGTAGTGAAGGCACAAATTTATAACAGGTATTGCCATCAGAACGCTGAAGAAAGAATTGACAGTAACTAACCCTGGAATACAAAATCCATGAGTTGAAAGCTGCTTCAACTAAAAGATAAGATACTGAAATGTACTCAAGGATGAATATATACACAAGGAAAGTTATGTTTCAAATATACACAGGGATTTTTCAATAATCAATAAAAGATAGGTATATAATATGTTCTCATGAGAGTTCTTTCCAGAAAATACGAGAACTAATGAGTATTTTGCCAGACAGACACTTCAAAAAAAATTTCAGTATCATAAAAGTAAAAAAATATGGAAAACAGTTGATCTTGCTGCCGCAGGAAAAATTGGAATTCAAACAATTACAAGATTCTCGTATGAGAGTTGTTCAAACTTTTTCCCGCTGGTTGGGTAGGATACTAACTACTAGAGCTTTAGGATACACCAAGGACATCCAACCTATGCCCTAAATTTAGATAGGATACTAAGTAGAGAAATATTCCTCCTCATCGCTCGACTCGGACACCGATTCTGAATCATTACCACTGCTGTTCACATCAAAAGTAACGTCAGGCTTGATATCTTTCACATGCCAATCTCCAAGGTTCTTGCCATCTCTATCCTTCAAGTTATAAATTAAGGGAGAGATAACTTTATTGACCACACAAGGTATGAATTTTGGAGCTAATTTGGCAGAGAAATTATCATTGGCCTTAGATAAGACATAATTCTTTTTCCAGACATAATCTCCAACATTAAACTTGAGAGAACGTTTCCTTAGATTATATCTCCTGGAATTCTGAACATATGAACGGTGCAATTTCTTACGAACATCTTCGTACAATGGAGGTAATGATTGAGAATCTTCCACAGAGTGGATTTTGTCACCAATTATTACAACATTATTTGCATTTTCTGCAATTTTACCATAATAATCACCCGATACTGGAATGTTCCTGGAAAATACTAGAAAAGAGGGAGAGTAAGAAGTCACATCATGCTTTGCCAGACGAATGGCCTGCGCAACCTCAAAGATAGACTTGTCCCAATCTTTGTGATTCTCGTGCACGTAACAACGAATAGCAGTCGTGATGGTTTTGTTAACCCGCTCAGCATAATTTATTTGGGCATGATATCTTGTATTATACCATATTTTCTGAATGGAATATTGTTCTATTAAATTCTTAAACTCTTTACTTGTAAACTGTGGACCATTGTCACATGAAACTATTTGGGGAACTCCAAAAATAAGAAAGACATTATTTCCAAGAAATTTCACAATTGCTTTGGCTGTGGCCTTTGCCATTGGATGTACTAAAACAAACTTAGTAAACCAATCAACTACAACAAGAAGATACTGATTTCCCATTTTTGATCTAGGGTAAGGTCCTAGAAGATCTGTTGAAATAAGTTGAAATGGAAAATTGATATTACGATAAGACCCCATGAGACCTGCTTGAGGTAAGTTTGATGATTTACTAGCTGCACAAACTTTACATTTCTTAACATATTCTTAACATATTGACATTTGGCCCCACGTTGGGCGCCAAATGTGTAACGCTCAAAAGTCACCAAGGCGTTATTAGTGCTTATTTTTTATAGCTGTGCCTATGAGCTGCTCAGATTGATGCGGGAGGTCGTGGGTGTCGTTATCTGTTGGATTCAGAAGGACAAATGTTTCCTCTGACAAGTCTAAGAGTATAATGAGATGTACAGACAGATACAACAGACAATTATTGAGCGCCAGATAATTTTTTTTTATTTGAAAAATGACCAAAAAACAATGAGATTTGTCAGAGAAAGAATTTGTGCCACTTCTCAGCAAAACACAAGAATAAAAAACAAAACAATGTATTGTTGACAGATTTTGACAATTTGATGTTGAATTATTTGAAAACAGTATCTGTTAATTTATTACAAATTTTCCTTTCTGTCTTTGTCTCGTCTTCTGATCAGGTTTGCATAGTGGAGGAGAGACTTACTCCAGAAGTCCAGTACATTCACTTAGCTCTGAGGGACTTGGGTTTCTCAACAACGAAGAACTTGGATAAGGGTGTTTCGTAAGGCTCGTCTCCAGACCTTCACTCTAATGTGGGAGTGGCTTGAGCTGATTGTTGTTGATGATTCCCTTTCCTTGTTGCTGGAACTTCTAGAAGCTTCTCTCTGAAGTCTGTGTTCAGGTGGTGTTGCTCTCTCTGATCGAAATTGCTGCGGAAGACAAAAGACAAGCCAGTATCTTGTTATGAGGAGGGTTGAATTCCTCACAAATTAACAGGCTGCGAGTAAAAGAGAATTATTAACTAGAATTGAGCGAAACAGTGCTCACAAAATTGGTATTAACACAATAGTTTATGATCTTAACCTATTGGACCTAATTTAATTATTCGAGCTCGAATGTGTTTCAAGATTCTGCTGAACTGAATTGAAAGGGAGTGAGATAGTTATGAAATATATGATTTCAAGATATATGTGAGAAAGATCGGAAATAACTGAAATTCAAGTTTTAATAATTCAAGTGGTCCTGTTTCCCAACGTGAAAGATCGTGTAGTTGGCAATCGGAAAGAAATGAACTCTATTTGTTTTGGAGTAAATAGATATAAAAAAAACAGGTACTATTGGTTGTGAACCTCTGTTCCTGAAGAAGGACTTGACATGGAAATCAAAAAATTATGAGTGAGTCTAGCTTCTGCTGATTATTAGAAAATTGTAATGAGAGCGAATACTCACTCACAATCCCTTTCTCTCCAATCTGATGACCAAGTCCTCATCCAAGGGTGGCAAAAAAAATGAAATTCAAGTTGATGTGTGCAGCAGTGTTCTCGTGTCTCTCAAAATTTTTCAGATCCGCTAATTCCAAAAGTGATGTAAATGGATGCTAAAAAAATAAAGAGAAAGAACAGAAACGACTGAAAATTACATTACCAAAAAGGTAATGCGAGGGTTTCAAACTGATAGTTCTAGGTAATCATAAACTTTCAAATTCGGATGATCAATATAATAAACGATACATGTTCTTTTAACACGATGTCGGTGCCATCATGTCCCTGACCTTGAATCAAGCAAAATAAGAAATTATTGATTACTAATGATTTATTCTGAATGTTGAATAGAGATTATAAACAACTTGAACTTAATCAAAGAGATAATACGACTTTTTTTCCAAATCAGATAGGCAAATTGCTACTCAAAACTGTAAAAATTATCGCCACGATCGTTCTCGTTACAAATCACAAAACCAAGAGAGCTCGAAAAATGTCTCTGCCAGAAAAATCCGATCCTCGCTCCCTGCGCATGTCAACTGACAATTCTTGATCTCGACAAGGTGGAAGTGTCTATTGTTCCGCCGCGCAGTCATTTAACTGATTTGTAATGTTAATAAATAGGATCGAGTAACGAGATGTTTTTCATTTCGTTACAAAATAGCCCAGATAAGTGGGAAGAAGGTTATAACTGCCTCCGGAAGATTATGGAGCAAAAGGAAAGGGAGGAGAGAGCGCTGCAAAGGCAAATGGATCCTGCGCAACCCTAACAAGCGCAGCAGACAGGTACGAGCGACACGCCAATGACCCAAAAATAGACTTAGCTGAGTGGTCCTGCCCGCACCTGAGGCATGCCCGCAAGACGGGCTTCCGGGAACGGGTGAGGCATTGAGGTGGTTTTTGGTGGGTATACGGTCTAACCGGAGTCCAACACTCCTGGGGAAAGGAAGAACCAGTACCCAGGGTTGTTCATAAAGAATTTTCCACCCGCCAAAAAAAAAAAAAAAGGTTAAGTTATGTTAGGTTGGGTTATGTTAGATTAGGTTAGGTTAGGTCAGGTTAGGTTCCCCCTGACGGTATCTTCACCTTGACGTGGTAGTGGGGCTTGCCTGTCTTTATGATCCCGAGAGCCACGCCGGCGGTAGCATAGCTACTGGCAGGGTTTCCCCTTGCCGGATGGGTCGAGGGGAAAAGGCCAGACAAAGAGAGATACCAATAAAAGGGAGTAAACCCTTCCAAAAATCCGCAACCTCAGGTGTCATGCGACCCGTGCCGAGAGGTGAATGGCCAGGCGATAAATGGTCACGAACGGAGCCACCGGGAAGATGGCGACCTCCCGGTGAAGATAGCCTTAGTAGCGCAAGGGCGCACTACGCTACCGGACAGGGATCTCGACCCGACTCGTGGGATATATATGGAGAACTTTAATAAAAATGTTTATGAATGGAATGATAGTATAGATCCGACAGTAAGGAGGTCATCACTTGCAAGGACACCAACGAGGAAAGACGAAACTCCAGAGACGGAAGAAACCTTCACGATTACTAGGCAAGAGGCGGCAAGGGGTTCCACATCCTCAGACGCTTACATAAATGGAACGAGAAGCCAGAGCTCGAACTTAGCATGTATCAAAGGACCGGCAGAGCTGAGTGATGGAGACTTCAACGACGTCTTCGAGATATCTGACGAGGACACTAATGAGCGGAAGAAGAAAAGGAAGCGCGTCGACAAACAAGGCTATAGACTGAGTTTCGGACAAAATGGAGAACAAGACCAGAAGATAGAAGCCCTACACCAGGCCTTAAAGAAGATGCTGGACAAAACAGAACAAATGGCGAAATTAACAATGACTAAGTTAATACAAAGTTGGAAATCAAAAAACTGTCCAAGGAGATTGCAACACAAGCAAAAGTCATGATAAAAAAGGCGGAATTCCTGAACCACCTGGATAAAGAGTGGACAAGAAGAGAAGAGAACTTGGAAACAAGCAATGAAGTTCAGAAAGTATTGACCTGCGACGCGGACGCACAGACGGAGAAACAAAAAGAGAACCTGGAAACAAGCAAAAAAGTACCGACAGTAGAAGTCGGTACTCAAACCGAAACTGCTAACAGCAACGCAGAATGTGGCACGCAATGGGACGAAGGGGACTTAAATAGCGTACACAACTTAGATGGAGTAGTAAGTTATGATGATTGGCTGCAAATCGCGGACAAAAGATGGCATACGGACGTGTTCGTGAAAACAGAAGTTAAGGAGGGTATTCCCCTCAATACAAAGGACAGCACTGTGAAGGTAGTTATGGTGGAACCGACTGACATGGGTATGAGCAAAAGCATCCAGGCAAGGTACGCCCTCAGATTCCCCGAAATAGCAGAGACCAAGGAAGACTTTGAGGTACTACAATAGAGTACCATAAAGAGAAGAACAAACAAGGTACTCTCCACAAGAAAAATCATCAAAATGAACCTAGGACAAACCGGGAAGGAACTCTGGGATATGATGAGAAGGCTCCTGGCGGAAACAACCGATGACCCATGGATCGCTCTGCATAGAATAGAGTGCTCGAGCTTAGAAAGAATGAGGAGAATGGTGGAAACAATCTTAAAGGACTCAAATACACGAATAACCATTTACACAGACAAACTAGAGGAACCCCCAACACAAACAGGCACCAGGCCTAGGAACACATACGCAATGGTGGTAGATGGGGGAGGCACCAATACTGGGCAAGTCATTGCAGACATCAAACAAAAATTGATGGGGACAGCAGATATCATATCAATAAAAAGTGTAAGAAGGACAAAGGACAGGAAGATCTTGATTCTAACAAAAAGAGACGAGGGGGCCGTGGAAACTCTGAAACAAAAAATTATGACAGCAGGAACTGGACTTACAGTGAGAACAAGCGTCACCCAGGCGGACCGGGGGGATGTCGCAATTCACGCCAGAAGCCTAGACGAAACGGCAAAATGGAAGATGTCCAAGAGGCCATCAAGAAAGAATTGGGAGACCCAGAGGCACCTTTCAGGTTGAGCGGGCTGAGGCCAAACGCTTGGGACACACAAGCGATAACTATAATCGCCAAGGCAGAGGTCGCTGAACGCCTACTCAGTAAAGGAGAACTGAGGATTGGCATAAGCTTGTGTAAACTCCAGAAGAGGATAGATCTCCAAAAATGTATCAAGTGTTGGACCTACGGACATGTCAAAAAAGACTGCAAAAGCAGACATGACAGATTGAATATGTGCAGGAATTGCGGCGAGGAGGGGCACATAGAGAAGGATTGTACAGCACAGGCTAAATGCCAGGCGTGCAAGGAGGCTCATAAAATGGGCACTGGTAAATGCCGCATTTTCAAAAAAGAATTGTCTAGATGTAGGAGGGAGGAAAAGCAATGGAGAATGTCCTTGCAACAGACCGCCGCACGGCAGGAGAGCACAGGAAACCCTAGCCAATGACACTCAAAATCCTCCAAATAAACACGGACAGGAGGAGAGACGCATACCATCTGCTACAAAAGGCAATCAAAGAGGAGGGTATAGACATCGCACTAATACAAGAGCCGAACAAATTATTAATAGGAAAAAATCCCAAATGGATAAAAGATCCCCAAGGCGACACGGCCATATACTGTAACAACCCTAATTGCGGAGTGGTAACACACGAAGTAGGCCCCGGATTCATATGTCTGATATTTAACAGCTGGGCACTGTATAACTGCCATATCTTCCCAAATTGTACGTTCGAGCAATACCAGCAATATGTGGATAACGTTATGGAACACATTTGTGCAGGGAAAAGAGAAGCAGTGGTGGTTGGGGACTTCAACGCTAAATCAGCGCTGTGGGCCTCGGCCACCACTGATGTACGAGGGGAATACCTTGCGGAGTGGATCCACGCTCAGAGCATGGTAGTAAACAACTAAGGGGACAACCCCACTTTCGTCAGAGGTGCCCAGAGCTCACATATTGATATCACGTTATCCACTCAAGGCATCGCCAGAAGTATCCATGGATGGGATGTCTCCACTGAAGAAAGTATGAGTCTCCATAGATATATTTCTTTTGACATACGAAACAAAAACAAGATACCCAAACTAGAATGGCGGGAGGCACAATATATAAAGGAGAGAGAATTCAGGACGAGAATTCAGGCAACGGAGCCATGGATAACGAATATGAAAGAGCTGATAAAAGTCGTCACAAACACTCAGAAAGAATACCTCGCTAGAACATCCGAGGGCGGACTACGACCACAACCAGTCTGGTGGACGGAAAATATCGAGAATAAAAGGAGAGACTGCAATGAAATCAGAAGGAGGCTGCAGAGGGGGAGAGCGTCCTCGTTAGGGGAGGACGAAATTGAACAGCTGGAAAGCAAGTATAGGAACAGCAGAAGGGAACTCAAGAGGGAGATAAAGAAATCACAAAAAGAACAATGGGGAATTTTATGCGACCGACTGGAGAACGACATATGGGGCCAAGGATATAAAATCGTCACGAATAATCTCAAAAACTCTAACACAATCTACAACTTAGACCCAGAAACAAAAATGAAGAAAGTCAGAGAATTGTTCCCACAATATCAGGATTTGCCCAGGACAACTATAACGGCATACAGCCCCCCACAACCATTCACATTGAAGGAATTGACAAGAGCAGTAGAGAGGATTAAGACTGAGAAGTCACCAGGCCCTGATGGGATCCTTCCGGAAGCGATTGAAATGACAGTGAAATCAATTCCAAAAACAACGTTGAAGGTGTTGAATGAATTATTGAACGAAAGTAGATTTCCCACATACTGGAAAATAGCCAAGGTCGTACTGATACCGAAAGGAAACCAGGCCGGCGCACAGGACAAATATTGGCCAATCTGTCTACTAGACAGTATTGGGAAATTGTACGAACACCTGATTGAGTATAGACTGGAAGAGGAACTGACGGCAAAAGGTGGCATTTCAGGAAACCAATTTGGCTTCAGACCCAAAAAAGGCACAGTCGACGCGGTCAAACGTGTCATAGAAAGAGCTTGCAGAAATACTCATTCATGGGGGGCGATTATTCTCATAGACGTGCAAAATGCATTCAACACGGCAAAGTGGAGCGTAATACTAGGACAAGTAGACAAGTTGAAGGTGAATGGATACCTAATCAGGATACTTGAGGACTATCTTAGCGAGAGAACTCTACTCTGCAATAAACAGAAAGAGAGGATCACACAGGGGGTAGGTACCACAGGGATTGGTGCTTGGGCCAACCCTGTGGAATCTACTTTATGACGGGGTTCTACGACTGGACATGCCAGAGGGATGTTCTACCGTGGCCTACGCAGATGACCTCGCGTTAATAGTAAAAGCGGACAGGAAAGAGGACCTCATGAGGAACACAAATCGCGAGCTGCCAAAGATAGAGAGATGGATGGAGAAAAACGGACTAGAGACTGCACCAACAAAAATAGAGGCAATCATTGTCAGAGGGCCCAGGAAGAGGGACGATATATCTTTCCTCCTGGCAAATACATTGGTGACACCGAAAAAATTCGTCAAATATTTGGGAGTATGGATAGACGACAAATGCATCTACAATGAACATGTTAAAAAAACTTGTGAAAAGGCCGACAGGCAAATAACCGCACTCGGGAAAATACTTCCAAGTATTAGAGGACCTGAATACGGGAAGAGACGTCTCCTGTATGGCGTGGTGCAGTCGATAATTCTGTATGCTGCCCCTGTCTGGTGGCGCGCGATGGACGTTCAAAAATACAAGGCGATGGTAGTGTCATATCAAAGGAAGATGCTGATAAGAACGGCATCAGCATACCGAACAGTGTCTGCGGAAGCATCGACGGTCATCACAGGAATTCCACCCATAGACCTACTCGTGAGAGAGAGAAAATCGCTGGACGACATTGTTCAAGTAAGTAAGGAGGAGAAAATGCAAGCAAGGAATCAGACCATCAGAACCTGGCAAAATAGATGGGAGGCAAACTCTGAAAAAGCTCAATGGACAAAAAAACTCACACCAGACATTGGCACATGGCTGAACTGCGACTTTAGGAGGACAGACTATTTTCTGACACAGGCGCTAAGTGGCCACGGGTCTTTTAGAACCTATACTCAGAGAATAGGTAAAACCCCGGACGACCGATGCATATACTGTGGCCAGAGGGGTGATCCCGAACACACCCTGATAAACGGCGACAGATGGATGAGAGAGGGCAAATTATGAAACTGGCACAGGAATGGTAACGACAGCCCAAAACTCAATAGGCAACATGATGCGGACAAAGAAGGCATGGAAGGAAGGAGCGGATTACATTAAAAATATTATGAGACAGAAAGAACAAGAAGAAAGACTACACCAGGCAAATAACTGAACAGAAAGCCCCAGGAAAATGAAGAGAAGAAAAAAAAAACAGAATAGATATGCCTGATCCATCCGATGTATGTCCTAAAAGGAAGGTGCCGGATGGATCAAACGTGGCGAACAAGGGGGAGTTTTACTGGCTAACGAAGCACCAGTTGACCGTAGGAGCCGGTCCTTGGTCATTCGAAGGTCTTTCTCCCCCTCACAAAAAAAAGATCAGGTAAGGTTAGGTCAGGTTAGGTTAGGTTGGGTTGGACACTGCTCTGTTTGCATTCCGAAGGAAATCTATTATCCATTTTCGGTCCGAAAATAGTCAAAGGGGTTATGTTACGTTAGTCACTTAGGTTAAGGTTACTTTAGGTTTCCTCTAAAGAATCAACTTTCTCGTATAGCTCCCAAATTTGGTAACGAGCTCTCTGACAGCATTCTCCATTGCGGAAACTCATCAAATTAGAAATATATTTTTTCACATAAAGAACGTGATATCTCGGAAACTAACAGACAAGGAGAAATCATTTTCAGTTCTGACAGCATTCTCCATTGCGAAAACTCATCAAATTTGAAATACATTTTTTCACATAAAGAACGTGATATCTCGTAAACTAACAGACAAGGAGAAATCGTTTTCAGTTCTGGAATCGAATAGTCATAGGGGAAATGTTAGGTTAGGTGAGGTTAGGTTAGATGTTGCTCTGTTTGCATTCCGAAGGAAATCTATTTTCCATTTTCGGTCCGAAAATAGTCAAAGGGGTTATGTTAGGTTAGTCACTTAGGTTAAGGTTACGTTAGGTTTCCACGAAAAAATCAACTTTCTCGTATTGCTTCCAAATTTGTTAACGAGCTCTCTGACAGCATTCTCCATAGCGAAAACTCATCAAATTTGAAATATATTTTTTCATATGAAGAACTCAATATCTCGGAAACTAACAGAGAGGGAAAAATCGTTTTCAGTTCTGGATTCAAATAGTCAAAGGGGTTATGTTAGGTTAAGTTTTATTAGGTTAGGTTATGTTAGGTAAGGTAAGGTCAGGTAAGGGAAGGTAAGGTTAGGTAAGGTTAGGTTAGACACTGCTCTATTTTTCATTTTCGGTCCGAAAATAGTCAAAGGGGTTATGTAACGTTAGTCACTAAGGTTAAGGTTAGGTTAGGTTTCCTCGAAAAAAATCAACTTTCCCGTATAGCTCCCAAATTAGGTGACGAGCTCTCTGACAGTATTCTCCATTGTGAAAACTCATCGAATTTGAAATATATTTCTTCACAAAAAGAACGTAATATCTCGGAAACTAACAGACAAGGAGAAATCGTTTTCAGTTCTGACAGCATTCTCCATTGCGAAAACCCATCGTATTTGGAAGGTTTTTTTTCACATAAAGAACGTAATATCTCGGAAACTAACAGACAAGGAGAAATCATTTTCAGTTCTGGAATCAAATAGTCATAGAGGTAATGTTAGGTTAGGTGAGGTTAGGTTAGATACTACTCTGTTTGCATTCCGAAGGAAATCTATTTTCCATTTTCGGTCCGAAAGTAGTCGAAGGTGTTATGTTAGGTTAGTCACTTTGTTTAAGGTTAGGTTAGGTTTCCTCGAAAAAATCAACTTTCCCGTATAGCTCCCAAATTTGGTGAGGAGCTCTCTGACAGCATTCTCCATTGCGAAACTCATCAAATTTCAAATATATTTTTTCACATAAAGAACGTAGTATCTCGGAAACTTACAAACAGGGGAAAATCGGTTTCAGTTCTGGAATCATATAGTCAAAGGGGTTATGTTAGGTTAGGTTAGACACTGCTCTGTTTGCATACTGAAGGAAATCTATTTTTCATTTTCGGTCCGAAAAAAGTCAAGTGGTTTATGTTAGGTTAGTCACTTAGGTTGAGGTTAGGTAAGGATTTCATAGAAAAAATCGACTTTCTCGTCGAGTTCCCAAATTTGGTGACGAGCTCTCTGACAGCATTCTCCATTCCGAAAACTAATTAAATTTGAAATATATTTTTTCACATAAAATACGTTATATCTCGGAAACTAAGAGACAGGGAAAAATCGTTTTCAGTTCTGGAATCAAATAGTCATAGGGGTTATGTTAGGTTAGGTTAGACACTGCTCTGTTTACATACTGGAGGAAATCTATTTTTCATTTTCGGTCCGAAAATAGTCAAAGGGTTTATGTTAGGTTAGTCACTTAGGTGAAGGTTGCGTTAGGTTTCCTCGAAAAAATCAACTTTCTCGTATAGCTCCCAAATTTGGTAACGGGCTATCTGACAGCATTCTGTCTAGCGAAAACTCATCAAATTTGAAATATATTTTTTCATATAAAGAACGTAATATCTCGGAAACTAACAGACAAAGTGAAATCGTTTTCAGTTCTGGAATCAAATAGTCATAGGGGTAATGTTAGATTAGGTGAGGTTAGGTTAGATACTGCTCTGTTTGCATTCCGAAGGAAATCTATTTTCCATTTCCGGTCCGAAAATAGTCAAAGGGGTTATGTAACGTTAGTCACTTAGGTTAAGGTTACTTTAGGTTTCCTCGAAAAAATCAACTTTCTCGTATAGCTCCCAAATTTGGTAACGAGCTCTCTAACAGCATTCTCCATCGCGAAAACTCATCCAATTTGAAATATATTTTTTCACATAATGAACGTAATATCTCGGAAACTAACAGACAAGGAGAAATCGTTTTAAGTTCTGGAATCAAATAGTCATAGGGGTAATGTTAGGTTAGGTGAGGTTAGGTTAGATACTGCTCTGTTTGCATTCCGAAGGAAATCTATTTTCCATTTTCGGTCCGAAAATAGTCAAAGGGTTTATGTTAGGTTAGTCACTTAGGTTAAGGTTACGTTAGGTTTCCTCGAAAAAATCAACTTTCTCTTATAGCTCCCAAATTTGGTAACGAGCTCTTTGACAGCATTCTCCATAGCGAAAATTCATCAAATTTGAAATATAATTTTTCATATAAAAAACGTTATATTTCGGAAACTAACAGAGGGGGAAAAAGTTTCCAGTTCTGGAAACAAATAGTCAAGGGGGTTATGTTAGGTTAGGTTATATTATAATATATATATATATATATATATATATATATATATATATATATATATATATATATTGGGTCCTAGAGACTTGGACACACGCACCGCCTCAATAAAAAAGGTGTTTGTGTCGGGGTGGGGGGCAACCTCCACCTTTCTCAGGCTGATGTGATGCGAAAACAATAGCCTCTCCATCGGCAAGATCGTTGGGTGCCTACTCGCTGGCGGACCTGTCTCTTACAGAACTCAACGGATCTAGAGGGGGAATCCTCGATAAAAAACCTCCTGGAGACACACATCTGGTGTGCAGGGATGGCGACCCTGGGATTTCTCCAGCCTTTCTTGCCCCTTTTCAACTTGTCTGGGTAAGATACCTTCTCATCTATCCTAGCGGCCTCCCTTGGCCAACTCTTGTTCTTTTCCGACCCCGACGTTATTAGGGTATCCGAGGGCTAGGGGTCTTTCATTTTCTCACTACAGGTTGCAGGGGAGGCGGCTGCACCCTCTCTTCTTCCAGTCTCCCTCCTGTTCCCTCCCAAACTGGGAGTGGATCGAGAGGGAGACTACCGCGTCCCCCAATCCCAAGGTGTAGCACCATCGCGCCGAAGGGATGTGTGGCACAGGGGTGACTAAGTGTGTCCTGAGCGATGCCCCCTGGATATGGCGACCCAGGGGGGATTTAGCCTTACCCCTGCATGCGGGGCTCTGCAGGGGTGGACCGAATCCTTCCCTAGCTACTCGTGGGACGGAACATGGATACAAATCATAAAAACACAAAAGACAAGCAAGAGACGGAAGAGGAAAGACTGCTGAGAGAACAGTTTGAGAAGGAACTACTTGATAATGTAGCAAGGAACAGGTTGTCAAGATCCCCCAAGGTTTCTACCTCCGATAGGGACGACACCGACAGCAGGACGGGAGCCGAGGATGTCTTTGTCACACCTAGGCAGAGCACTGCAGCATCTCCCGATGGGTTCTTCGATGAGGAGCTGAGATATAGCCCTATTTACGACCTCACGGGCACGGAAGACGAGCAGGAATTCGATGATCAGGGTAACCCGAGAAAGAGAAGAAGGAGGGGGACTCCGGAGAAGCCCTCGGGCAGGAAAGTAGAGGAGCAGTCCCAAGAATTTGGCAAACTGTTACAGACTGTCAAAAGTGTAACGACGTTGGCTTCTCAATTGATGGAGTTGGTTAAAGCAAACAACAACACGAAGGTAGAAATTAAGAAAATGTCCAGAAAGATCAGTGTCGAAGCGGACATATTGAACAAAAGGACGAACTTCTTAGCTCAGGTACAGGGAAGCCTCAAGGCTGCTAACCTGGCGATAGACGCAAGGAGAACTGATGCTTTACGCCGGGAGAGCGCGCTCAACGATAAGCTGGTTGCGGAGCAGAGAGCGGCGAAGGCTGAGAGGAGAGTAAAAGAACTGGAGGCAGCTTTAACCGTAATAACAAACGACGGGGGCGTACAGAAGACAGAAACTAAGGAGATGGGAATCCAAACAGAAGCCTGGCTGGAGAGAGGATGTACCTCCTTATCGCAGTTAGAGAAAGTGGAAGACTACCATAGGTATAAAGACTTAGAATCTATGGAATGGGACGAGACTGTCTTCACCAACACGGAGATAGTGGTAGGAAATCCACTGTCAACAGACGACAGCGTGGTGAAAGTCGTCCTTGTAAAACCAAAGGACCCAGAGATGAGCCTGAGTATCCAGAAGAGGTACATCGAAAGATTCCCCGAACTGGAAGGCCTAACAAACCCTTTCGAAATCATAGAGCAGACCATTAGGGTAAGAGGACGACAATGTAACCTCCAGAGAAAGGTCATTAAGATCAGCCACGATGGAACCGAGGAAGACATATGGGAAAAAATAAGAATGCTCAAGGTTGAAACAGACCAGGACGCTAGAGTAGCGATCCACCACATAGAGGGGATGACCTTGAACAACCTGAGAAAAATGACAGAGAGCATCTTTCACGGCACAAACACTACGGTCAGTATTTATACGAACAAGAAAGGCCAACAAGCACCAAAAGGCAGGAACACCTTTGGTATTATGATTACTGACGGGGAAGGCAAATCCTATAGCGAGATCTTAGGTATGGTCAAAAAAACCGTGAAGGGAACCGAGTCGGCTGAGGCCATAAGGAGCATCGCTAGCACGCGAGATGGAAAACTGCTGATCACCCTGGATAAGGACACCGAGGCCCTCAACAGTTTGATCAAAGCCCTGAATGAAGGAGCAAAACTGCGCACAAGGAAACTACGTGGACCTAACGAGACAGAGATAATTCATCTTAAAGGCATGCCCGAAGACACTTCAAAAGAAGAAATTCAGGAGGCTCTGGAAACTTTAGTGGGAGGCTGGACAGGAGAGTGCAAAATAAGTGACACCAGACCCCTGCCAAACAATACGCGGGCAGTGACCATCACTATGCCGAGAGACATGACACAGAACATTCTGGCAAAGAACAGCATTAAAATAGGGCTAGCGAGATGCAAGGTAGAAAGAAGGGTGAAAGTGAGTAGATGCCCTAAATGCTGGGCCTATGATCACAATAGAGATACCTGTAAAGGGGTAGATAGAGCTAACAACTGCTTTAAATGTGGCAAACCCAACCACACCCAGAACGAATGCCGCAGTGAGGAGTACTGTCCAGTCTGTGAGGAACAAGGCCATAAGGCGGGCACGATGAAATGTCCAGCCTTCAAAGCAGCCCTTAAAGCAACACGACAGAAGGAGAGACCACGGAGGGGACTCACCGAAGATGATACCATTGGCGCCTTTGTCCACAGGGCCCTACAGGCAAGAGAGCAGGAGAATGACAGAATGGAGGAAGAGCAACAGGAGGTGGAAGACTCCTTGGGAGTTATCGGAAGCATCATAGGACTGAACCCCGACGTTCCCAGCGAAACAACAGAAATCGAAGTGTCCCCTGACCAACCTACAGGTGCAGGACAGAGTCAGACAGAGCAGTAAACAACAGGTTCCTTCTTCCCTTCGCAATGGACATTACAATTCTCCAAATTAACACCGACCGGAGGAGAAACGCCCACCATCTTGCCATAAAAGCGGCAGAGGAGAACGACGTAGATGTAGTAATTGTACAGGAGCCAAACAGGGCCATCGTCACAAAGGACACCAGATGGCTGACGGACTCGAGAGTCGATACAGCGACATGGTGTAGAAACCGCTCTATTAGCATAACAGGTCACACAGTTGGCGATGGCTTTGTCTGTCTGAATATAGAAGACTGGTCCCTGTACAACTGCTACGTCTCACCAAACACGACCCAGCCCTTTTTCGAACAATACGTGGATAATATCATGGAACACCTAAGACGGAATGGCAGAGACGCAATCATAGGAGGGGACCTAAACGCAAAATCAGTCATGTGGAATTCCAGGATCTCGGACAAAAGGGGAGAATACCTGGTGGATTGGATACAATCCTTGGACCTCTCAATCAAAAACGAAGGCACGACACCCACTTTCGAGAGGGGAGCCCAAAAGTCCTTCATTGACATAACCCTAACCACACCAAAGATGACCAGAAGAGTCAAAAACTGGAGGGTGTCGGATGGAGAAACCCTGAGCCTGCACAAGCATATTCTATATAAGATAGACTCACAAAAAAACCCGAAACGACGGGAAGCCTATGTGAAACGGCACTTAAATGCCGAAGCTCTATTGGTGGCCCTGCAGACCAGAAAAGAGGAAATTAAAAATCTTGACACACTGACAAACATCATGACGACAGAGCAGAAAAACCACACAGCTAAGCTCCGAGATGGGACACCAAGATCCTGCCCAGTATGGTGGAACGAGTCTATAAGCCGGCTCAGGGATGAATGCAACAAAAATAGGAGAAAACTCCAGAGAACGAGAGCAGGACATGC
Source organism: Zygogramma bicolorata (assembly GCA_032362365.1). NCBI lineage: Eukaryota > Metazoa > Arthropoda > Insecta > Coleoptera > Chrysomelidae > Zygogramma > Zygogramma bicolorata. The sequence goes on along the minus strand of JAVJAQ010001718.1, from coordinate 446,506 downwards.
AGACCCAGGGAGGGTCGAGTTACTGGAGGCGACCTATAAAGAGGCTAGGAGACTGCTGAGGAAGGAGATTGAGAGGTCCAAGAAGGAACAGTGGAGAAACCTCTGTGACTCACTGGAGGAAGATCCCTGGGGGCAGGGGTATAAAATCGTAATGAACGGGCTGAGGATTCCAAAAACACCGTACGACATCCAGCACACCGAAAAAATAATGAAAATACAAGAATTATTCCCAGCTCACATTGAGCTCAGAGAACCAGTGGTCGTTGATGCAATCCCTTCGCCACGGCCTTTCACCAAAGAAGAGCTGGTAGAAGCGTCCAACAAACTGAAGAACAAAAAAGCATCGGGACCAGACGGGATTATGCCCGAAACCATTAAAACAGCTGTTTCCGCCATTCCCGAAGAAATCCTGAAGGTTTTGAACGCACAACTCTCCAGATGCGCTTTTCCCAGGAGATGGAAGAAGGCCAAAGTGGTTCTGATCCCGAAGGGTGATCCACAGATGTCCAAATTCAGACCTATATGTCTACTGAACGGCCTTGGCAAACTATACGAGTACCTGCTCAAGTTCAGATTGGAGACAGAACTCACTCTGAAGGAGGGCATCTCGGAGACACAATTCGGGTTCAGGCCAAAGAAATCAACAGTTGATGCCGTAAGACACGTTCTGGGACAAGCAACAGCTGGTATGAGCACCTGGGGGTCCGTCATAATGGTGGACGTTAGGAACGCCTTCAACACAGCCAAATGGGGAAAGATCTTGCTCAGACTACAAGCACTGGAAGTAGACCAAAATCTGGTAAAAGTAATAGATGGATACCTTATGGAGAGAACGCTTAAGTGCGAGGAATATGAGCAAGGTATGACTCAAGGGGTTCCGCAGGGATCTGTATTGGGGCCCACCCTATGGAATGTTTTGTATGATGGAGTACTCAATCTAGCACTACCACCAGGATGCAACTCGGCAGCATATGCAGACGACCTGGCGCTAATCGTTACTGCCAATGACAAACGGACATTAATGTACAGAGGGAACCGAAGCCTCGAGTTGGTAACGCAGTGGATGAGGGAAAGTGGCCTGGAGATCGCTCCAGAAAAGACGGAGGCCATCATAATTAAAGGGCCTAGAAAACGCGATGACATAAATAAATAAATAAATAATAAATAATAAATATCGGCTGGACAACGTGGAAATCATCCCAAAAAAGTATGTGAAATACCTTGGGATTTGGCTGGACGACAAACGAATTTTCAACCAACATATAAGGGAAACGGTGGATAAAGCGAACAGACAGGTCACGGCCCTTACAAAAATTCTCCCAAATATTAGAGGTCCCAGTGAACTCAAAAGGAGACTGTTATATGGAGTGATGCAGTCGACACTGCTCTATGCGGCACCGATATGGGGAGACGTGATGAGGGTCCAAAGATACCGCAATATGATCACCTTGGTACAGAGGAGGATGTTACTGAGAGTCGCGATGGCGTATAGGACAGTGTCGGCAGAAGCAATCAACGTTATAATGGCGGTTCCACCCATAGACCTGCTCGCTGAAGAGCGCACCAGACTCGACCGACGGCGAAACGTACGAAACGCTACGAGAAGGGAGGAAAGGAGAAGGACCATAGAGAAGTGGCAGGAAAGATGGAATGCGAACGACGAAAAAGCTCAGTGGACGAAACGGCTCATCCCAAACATCGCTATGTGGGTGGAAGCAAAACATAGGATGTTGAACTATTTCACCACACAAATTATGAGTGGCCACGGTTCCTTCAAGTCGTACACGTATAAAATCAAGAAGTCACCAAATAGCGAATGCCACTACTGCCCGGATACAATAGACGACCCGGAACACACCCTCTTCCGATGCCACAGATGGAACACCAACCGCGTGGAACTCGTATCCCTGCTTGGAGAAATAAGGCCAGAGAACCTCATCAGTAAAATGATTAGGGACAAAAATACCTGGAAACAAGCGTCTTATATAATAACAAATATAATGAGGCAAAAAGAAAAAGAAGAAAGACTAGCCCAAGCGCAAGGAAGAAATTAATCGACTGCCTAGGTTTGACCTGATGTTATGTCTATTTTTGATGATTCCAGGTCAACCATTACGTGGCGAAGAGGGGGGAGTTTTACTGGCTAACGAAGCACCAGATGACCATAGGAGTCGGTCCTTGGTTATTCGAAGGTCTTCCTCCCCCCAAAAAAAAAAAAAAAAAAAAAGGTTAGATTAGTAGGTGAAGTTAGGTTATGTTAGGTTAGGTTTTGTTAGGTTAGCTTCTGTTGGGTAAGGTTAGGTTAGGTCAGGTTAGGTCAGGTAAGGTTAGGTCAGGTAGTTTAGGTTAGGTTAGACACTGCTCTGTTTGCATTCCGAAGGAAATCTATTTTCCATTTTCGGTCCGAAAATAAACAAAGGGGTTATGTAACGTTAGTCACTTAGGTTAAGGTTACTTTAGGTTTCCTCGAAAAAATCAACTCTCTCGTATAGCTCCCAAATTTGGTAACGAGCTCTCTGACAGCATTCCCCATTGCGAAATCTCATCAAATTTGAAATATATTTTTTCACATAAAGAACGTAATATTTCGGAAACTAACAGACAAGGAGAAATCGTTTTCAGTTCTGACAGCATTATCCATTGCGAAAACACATCAAATTTGAGGTTAGGTGAGGTTAGGTTAGATACTGCTCTGTTTGCATTCCGAAGGAAATCTATTTTCCATTTTCGGTCCGAAAATAGTCAAAGGGGTTATGTTACGTTAGTCACTTAGGTTAAGGTTACTTTAGGTTTCCTCGAAAAAATCAACTTTCTCGTATAGCTCCCAAATTTGGTAACGAGCTCTCTAACAGCATTCTCAATCGCGAAAACTCATCAAATTTGAAATATATCTTTTCACATAAAGAACGTAATATCTCGGAAACTAACAGACAAGGAGAAATCGTTTTCAGTTCTGGAATCAAATAGTCATAGGGGTAATGTTAGGTTAGGTGAGGTTAGGTCAGATACTGCTCTGTTTGCATTCCAGTAAATCTTTTTTCCATTTTCGGTCCGAAAATAGTCGAAGGGGTTATATTAGGTTAGTAATTTTGGTTAAGGTTAGGTTGGGTTCCCTCGAAAAAATCAACTTTCCCTAATAGCTCCAAAATTTGGTGACGAGCTCTCTGACATCATTCTCCATTGCGAAACTCATTAAATTTTGAATATATTTTTTCACATAAAAAACGTAATATCTCGAACAATTACAAACAGGGAAAAATCGTTTTCAGTTCTGGAATCAAATAGTCAGATGGGTTATGTTAGGTTAGGTTGGACACTGCTCTGTTTGCATACTGAAGGAAATCTATTTTTCATTCTTGGTCCAAAAAAAGTCAAAGGGTTTATGTTAGGTTATTCACTTAGGTTAAGGTTAGTTAAGGTTTTCATCGAAAAAATCAACTTTCTCGTCGAGTTCCCAAATTTGGCGACGAGCTCTCTGACAGCATTCTCCATTTCGAAAACTAATCAAATTTGAAATATATTTTTTCACATAAGAAACGTAATATCTCGGAAACTAAGAGACAGGGAAAAATCGTTTTCAGTTCTGGAATCAAATGGTCTTAGGGGTTATGTTAGGTTAGGTTAGACACTGCTCTGTTTGCATACTGAAGGAAATCTATTTTTCATTTTTGGTCCGAAAATAGTCAAAGGGTTTATGTTAGGTTAGTCACTCAGGTAAAGGTTACGTTAGGTTTCCTCGAAAAAATCAACTTTCGCTTATAGCTCCCAAATTTGGTAACGAGCTCTTTGACAGCATTCTCCATAGCGAAAACTCATCAAATTTGAAATATATTTTTTCATATAAAAAACGTTATATTTCGGAAACTAACAGAGGGGGAAAAAAGTTTTCAGTTCTGGAAACGAATTGTCAAAGGGGTTATGTTAGGTTAGGTTAGATTATATTAGGTAAGGTTAGGTTATGTTAGGTTAGGTTATGTTGGGACCGAGAGACCTGGATGCACTCACCGCTCAAAAAAGGTGGGTGTGTCGGGGCAAGGGGCAACTTTTGCCTTTCTCAGGCCGATGTGATGCGAAGACAATAGCCTCTCCACCGACAAGATCGTTGGGTGCCTACTCGTTGGCGGACCTGTCTCTTACAGAACTCAATGGATCTAGAGGAGAAATCCTAGATAAGAAACCTCCGGGAGAAACACATCTGGTGTGCAGGGCCGAAGGGATGCGTGGCACAGGGGTGACTAAGTGTGTCTTTAGCGATGCCCCCTGGAAATGGCGACCCACGGGGATTTAGCCTTACTCCTGCATGCGGGGCTCTGCAGGGGTGGACAGACATTCCCTAGCTACTCGTGGGAACGAAATGGATAAATCTACACAAAAAAATTCTGCGACAAGAAAAGACATAGGCAAACTGACCATACCATTGAAGGTACAAAGAAGTTCGTCGATGCCGAATGAAAAGAAAAGGAAGATAGCGGAGACATCTATTGAACAGGACCCAAGGAACGCACCATATAAGCTGACTGAATGCGCTGAAGCCTTTACCTCGACGGAAGCGATCAGCATGAATACGAAGCTGATCAACTCCTTGGAAAAAATGGTATCGGAAAACCCAGGCATGGATAAAAAATGAAAGAGTTGGTGGGAAAGGTAGTGAGGAACTCGAGCGTCTTCCAGCAGGAAATGATAAAGGCGTGGCTTGATAAAAACAGATACGAGCCCGTAGAAAAAATATTGATAGACATCGACGTTCAAACGAATGAGAAGAAAACCACGGAAGCAGGAACTCAAACAGAGGCGTGGATGGAGCAGGGATCCAAGCCACTCTCAAAAATAGAAAGAGCAAATGACTTCGAATCCTACGAGCATATGGCTACACACGACTGGGAGGAGACTGCATACGACAACACCGATATAGTCCTGGGAAACCCACTTGCAACGGACGACAGCGTTGTCAAAGTCGTTCTTATAGAGCCAAAAGACCCGAACATGTCACAAAGCATCCAGAAATTGTTCAAAGAAAGATTCCCGGAGATCGCGGAACTAAAAAACGACTTTGAAGTAATAGAGCAAACAACGAGAATAAAAGGACGGCAAACAAGCCAACAAAAAAAGGTCATCAGAATTACACACGACGGCTCCGAAAGAGATGTATGGAACAAACTGAATATGCTCAGAATAGAGACCACCATGGACAGAAGGGTAGCGCTGCATCACATAGAGGGGATCCCTCTGGAAACAATGAGGAAGATGACGGAGAGCATCTTCCATGGCGCCGCCACGAAAGTGGACATATTCACAAATAATAAGAAAAGTAACACAGGAATAAGGGACACTTACGGCATCATGGTAACAGACGGGGCTAAAATCTACAGCGAAATCCTATCCAAAGTGAAGGACACTGTCAAGGACAAAGAGTCCACAAAGCAATCCGGAACATTGCGAGCACCCGAGGCGGTAAACTATTGATTACTTTGGACAAAGACTCCACAGCCCTCGACAACCTGAGTAGGGCCCTGAGGATGGAGGGGAACCTGAAGACTCGTAAGCTCAAAGGATCAGAGGAAATCGAGATAACGCATCTGAGGGGAATGCTCGAAGGCACAACAGTCGAAGAGATAACGGCCGCCATAACAGAGGCAGTCGGCGAATGGACTGACAGATGCAGGATAAGCGGAACCTGCCCCCTACCAAACGACACCCTGGCCGTCACCCTCACCATGCCCAAACCACTCACGGACAAACTGCTCGCAGTAGATTACATACAGGTAGGACTCGCTAGGTGCAGGGTAGAGCGAAGACTAAAGATATACAGATGTCCAAGATGCTGGTCGCACAGTCATAATATAAAAGACTGCGACGGACCAGACAGGAGTGCAAATTGCTTTAAATGCGGGAAAACGAATCATAGCCAGGGGGAGTGCAGTGAGGGTGTATACTGCCCAATCTGCGACGAACAGGGGCACAAGGCAGGATTAAAAATGTGCGGCGATATCAAGAGGGCCCTCAAGAAGGCAAGACAGGAAGAAAGAAATAAAGGGGGTCCTAGAAGTAATAGCTATCTAGGTGCCCTGATGGCAGACGCCTTCAGAAAAAAGGCACAACAAGAGGAGACAGCCCTGGAAGAAGTGCAGGATGAAAGAGCTTCGAAACCGGAAAGACTAGCAGGGACGAGCCAGCCCGAAGTACCCGAAATAGTCACCGACCCCACAATAATAGAGACGCGCGACTCCTTCGGGGTCCTCAGAAGCATCATGGACCTCAGTGAAGACAGCGCAGCCAGCCCCAAATAGCACAAATGGGCATAAAAATACTCCAGGTGAACATAGACAGAAGGATGAACGCCTTCAATCTTCTCAAGAAAACGTCGGAAGAGGACGACATCGACCTCCTGCTCGTCCAAGAGCCGAATAAAAGGCTCCTGAAATTGAACCCCACCTGGATCTGCGACCTCAAGGAGGGCACCGCAATTTTTTGCAGGAACCGTAGTTGCGGTATAACCGGACACGAGCGCCACCGAGGCTTCATTTGTCTGAGGTTTGGCGGATGGTCCCTGTATAACTGCTATATCTCACCAAACGTCCCATACAATGAATACCGGGACTTCGTGGATGCAGTGATGCACCACGTGGAAAACGGCAGACAGGAGGCAGTCGTGCTGGGGGACTTTAATGCGAAGTCAGACCTATGGAGCCTCGGTACTACGGGCATGAGGGGGCAATACCTCGCGGACTGGCTAAGTGCCCCAAACATGACGGTTATCAACGAGGGGGACTGCCCTACCTTCGTAAGAGGTCCACAAAACTCGATAATAGACATCACCCTCGCTACCCATAACACAGCAGAGAAGATATCCAACTGGAGGGTAATGGATAAGGAGTCTCTGAGCCTACACAGGTACATCCAGTTCGAAATCCAGGAACATTCAAGGAATACAAGAAGAAATGTCACATGCTTCGCGGACCATCCAGACGATAGGGCAGTTCATAAAGCAGCTGCAGAAAGCACAGAAGGCCCACATTACGACAAACGCAAGAGGCAGAACGCAGGAAAAACCGATCTGGTGGAACGGACAGCTCGAAGCAGATAGGAAACGCTGCAACAAAGCGAGGGGAACCCCAACCAGACTGCGCGGAGCACGAGCCCATCCAGAAGATATAGAGATAGCAGTAACGCACTACAAAGAAGTACGTAAAATTCTATCGAAGGAGATCAAGAGAGCGAGAACGCAGGAATGGGCACGGCTTTGCGATCAACTAGAGGAGGACCCCTAGGGACAGGGCTACAAGATTGTAACAAGAAAGCTGACAGCGCCTTACGACCTGACCAGGGAACGCAAAGTAGAGCTTGTGAGGGACCTCTTTCCCGACGACCCCACGAACCGCCCGCAAAGACTGGGAAACCTGGAAAATATGATTCCACCTACGAAGATTTCTAAGGAGGAAATGTCGAGGGCCATAGCAAAGATGAAACCCGAGAAAGACCCAGGGCCTGATGGTATACTGCCAGAGGTGCTAATAGCCACCCTAAACGCTATCCCAGACACCTTCCTCAAGCTTCTGAACGAGCTCATGCTAGCGCTCTCCTTTCCAACTGACTAGAAGAAGGCCAAGGTGATCCTGATCCCCAAGGGTAACCCAGATATCTCCAAATACAGACCCATATGCCTCCTGGATGCTGCGAGCAACTTTTTGAGCACATTATCAAAACCAGACTAGAGTCGGAACTAGACGACCACCTCGCGATCTCACAGAGACAATTTGGTTTCAGACCCAAACGTTCCACCGTCTCGGCCATCAAGTATGTTGTTGATAAAGCCAAGGCCCCCGGCGCAACCTGGGAAGCGATAATATTTATAGATATAAAAAACGCTTTCAACACGGCAAAATGGTACATTATCATTAACAGACTGGAAGAAGCAGGAGTCAGCCCCTACTTACGTAGGATCATAAGAAACTACCTCCACGAAAGGAAGTTGACCATAGGAAAACACTAACAGGTCAACCTCCCATCGAGTTGTCACACGGCGGCATACGCCGATGACCTGGCGCTGGTCGTGAGGGCTAAACGAGGAGACGAACTAGTTCTGAAGGCGAATGAGAGTCTACAGGCATTGGAAAACTGGATGCTGGCAAACGGCTCAGAAATGGCTCCGGAAAAAACTGAAGCCATAATCATCAGGGGACCCAGGAAAAGGGAGGGAATCAACTTCTCAGTCGCAGGAACGATTATCACGCCAAAAAAGTACGTCGAATACCTTGGGGTGTGGCTGGATGACAAACTGATATTCAATGAACATGTCAAACAGACATGTAAAAAAGCTGAAAGGCAAGTGGCAGCATTAACGAAGATTCTTCCGAACATCAGAGGACCTGGCTCCGCAAAGAGAAAAGTCTTGTATGGCGTAGTACAATCGGTCCTACTATACGCTGCACCCATTTGGGGTGAGGCAATTCGCGTGCAGAAATACTGCAACATGATAACCGCGACACATAGACGCATGCTCCTAAGAACCGCAATGGCATACAAGACCGTGTCCATAGATGCGCTGAACGTCATTACAGCCACACCCCCTAAAGACCTACTTGTGGCAGGAAGGAGGAGGCTCCAACAGTGGGAAACCGTTACAGAGACCATAAAAAAAGAAGAGCGCTCAACAACGATCGCCGAATGGCAGGAAAGATGGACAAACAACACGCAAACTGCTCAATGGACAAAGCGACTCATTCCTAATATTGAGGACTGGCTGAAATGTCGCCACAGAGAGCTAGACTACTACACAACTCAAGCCCTAACAGGACATGGCTCTTTCAAAACCTATACGTACAGGATAAAGGAGTCCCAAAACGAACAGTGTGCGTACTGCCCGGACAATGATGACCCAGAGCATACAATTTTCCTCTGCCCAAGATGACATGAAGAGAGATCGAATTTCGGAATCGAAACGGGAAGGACAGCAACAGCGGAGAATCTGCAAACAGACATGGTCGGTAACAGGGACACCTGGCGCAAAGGCAAAAACTTCCTTAAGTCCATAATGGAAAAAAAGGAACGGGAAGAAAGAGACCGGCAAGCGCAGGAAAGAAACAGACCCCCCCCCTGAATGGAGAAACAAATTCCAGTCCAAGACAACGCCGCCCTCACCCGATGTCATGTCCTTCAGACAGTTCCAGGTGAGGGAGAGGGCAAAACGAGGTGGTCTTAGTGGGTGCAACTCCCACACTTTGGGGAACGGTAGAATAAGTACCATCTGTCCAGAGATTTCCACCCGTCAAAAAAAAAAAAGTTAGGTTATGTTAGGTAAGGTTAGGTTAGGTCAGGTAAGGTTGGGTCAGGTAAGGTTAGGTTAGGTTAGGTAAGACACTGCTCTGTTGCATTCCGAAGAAAATCTGTTCTCCATTTTCGGTCCGAAAATAGACAAAGGGGTTATGTTACGTTAGTCACTTAGGTTAAGGTTACTTTAGGTTTCCTCGAAAAAATCAACTTTTTCGTATAGCTCCCAAATTTGGTAACGAGCTCTCTGACAGCATTCTCCATTGCGAAATCTCATCAAATTTGAAATACATTTTTTCACATAAAGAACGTAATATCTCGAAAACTAACAGACAAGGAGAAATCATTTTCAGTTCTTACAGCATTCTCCATTGCGAAAACTCATCAAATTTGAAATATATTTTTTCACATAAAGAACGTAATATCTCGAAAACTAACAGACAAGGAGAAATCGTTTTCAGTTCTGGAATCGTATAGTCATAGGGGTAATGTTAGGTTAGGTGAGGTTAGGTTAGATACTGCTCAGTTTGCATTCCGACGTGAATTCATTTTTCATTTCCGGTCAGAAAATAGTCAAAGGGGTTATGTTAGGTTAGTCACTTAGGTTAAGGTTAGGTTAGGTTTCCTCGAAAAAATCAACTTTCTCGTATAGCTCCCAAATTTGGTGACGAGCTCTCTGACAGCATTCTCTATTGTGAAACCTCATCAAATTTGAAATATATTTTTTCACATGAAGAACGTAATATCTCAGAAACTAACAGACAGGGAGAAATCGTATTCAGTTCTGACAGCATTCTCCATTGCGAAAACCCATCAAATTTGGAATATATTTTTTCACATAAAGAACGTAATATCTCGGAAACTAACAGACAAGGAGAAATCGTTTTCAGTTCTGGAATCAAATAGTCATAGGGGTAATGTTAGGTTAGGTGAGGTTAGGTTAGATACTGCTCTGTTTGCATTCCGAAGGAAATCTATTTTTCAATTTCGGTCCGAAAATAGTCAAAGGGGTTATGTTAGGTTAGTCACTTTTTTTAAGGTTAGGTTAGGTTTCCTTGAAAAAATCAACTTTTCCGTATAGCTCCCAAATTTGGTGACGAGCTCTCTGACAGCATTCTCCATTGCGAAACTCATCAAATTTTGAATATATTTTTTCACATAAAGAACGTAATATCTCGGAAAGTTACAAACAGGGGAAAATCGTTTTCAGTTCTGGAATCAAATAGTCAAAGGGGTTATGTTAGGTTAGGTTGGGTTAGGTTAGGATAGACACTGCTCTGTTTGCATACTTAAGGAAATCTATTTTTCATTTTCGGTCCGAAAAAAGTCAAAGGTTTCATGATAGGTTAGTCACATAGTTTAAGGTTAGCTAAGATTTTCATCGAAAAAATCAACTTTCTCGTCGAGTTCCCAAATTTGGTGACGAGCTTTCTGACAGCATTCTCCATTTCGAAAACTAATCAAATTTGAAATATATTTTTTCACATAAGAAACGTAATATCTCGGAAACTAAGAGGCAGGGAGAAATCGTTTTCAGTTCTGGAATCAAATAGTCAAACGGGTTATGTTAGGTTAGGTTAGACACTGCTCTGTTTGCATTTTGAAGGGAATCTATTTTCCATTTTCGGTCCGAAAATAGTCGAAGGGGTTATGTTAGGTTAGTCACTTAGGTTGAGGTTACGTTAGGTTTCCTCGAAAAAATCAACTTTTTCCTATAGCTCCCAAATTTGGTAACGAGCTCTCTGACAGCATTCATCATGGCGAAAACTAATCAAATTTGAAATATATTTTTTCATATAAAAAACGTATTATCTCGGAAACTAACAGAAGGGGAAAAATCGTTTTCATTTCTGGAATCAAATAGTCAAAGAGGTTATGTTAGGTTAGGTTATATTAGGTTAGGTTATGTTAGGTTAGGTTAGGTCGGGTGAGGTTAGGTTAGGTTAGTTTAGACACTGCTCTGTTTGAATTCTGAAGGAAATCTCTTTTCCATTCTCGGTCCGAAGATAGTCAAAGGGTTTATGTTACGTTAGTCACTTAGGTTAAGGTTAGGTTTCCTCGAAAAAATCAACTTTTCCGTACAGCTCCCAAATTTGGTGACGAGCTTTCTGTCAGCATTCTCTATTGCGAAAACTCATCAAATCTGAAATAATTTTTCCACACAAAGAAAAAACGTGATATCTCGAAAAATTTCAAACAGGGAAATATCGTTTTCAGTTCTGGAATCAAATAGTCAAATGGGTAATGTTAGGTTAGGTTGGACACTACTCTGTTTGCATACTGAAGGAAATCTATTTTTCATTTTCGGTCCGAAAAAAGTCAAAGGTTTTATCTTAGGTTATTCACTTAGGTTGAGGTTAGTTGAGGTTTTCATCGAAAAAATCAACTTTCTCGTCGAGTTCCCAAATTTGGTGACGAGCTCTCTGACAGCATTCTCCATTTCGAAAACTGATCAAATTTGAAATATATTTTTTCACATAAGAAACGTAATATCTCGGAAACTAAGAGACAGGGAAAAATCGTTTTCAGTTCTGGAATCAAATAGTCATAGGGGTTATGTAAGGTTAGATTAGACACTGCTCTGTTTGCATACTGAAGGAAATCTATTTTTCATTTTCGGTCCGAAAATAGTCAAAGGGTTTATGTTAGGTTAGTCACTTAGGTTAAGGTTACGTTAGGTTTCCTCGAAAAAATCAATTTTCTCGTATTGCTCCCAAAGGACCCCGCACGGTTCTTATGGAAAATGGGTCCCAGTCGAATTGGCTGAAAATTTAGGATAATGTAGTTTATGATGTCCTGATCAAATGTCTCCATGGGCACAACAAGATCTAATGTACAGTTTTTGAGATACAGGGTGTCAAACATGCAGAGAGAGGGATGTTACTTACCTTTAGAAAATCAATAATGTGGCGATTTTTTTGTTACAAAAAGTTAAGGATAATAATTACAATCTCAATATTGTCGACACGAGTTGTAATAAGAAGTTATAAGACTCCGTATACAGGGTTATTAATAATTACATAATTTTTATGTAATTCTTTAAACAAACTCAGTCAAACGCAAAAGCTCGTAGACTTGCAGAATAAGTAAAAAATATTTGATTTTAATATTGGGCGATCTGAGGTTACTATTATACGGGGTCTTCCACTTTTTTAGTTGTAGTAATTTAATTTTTTTCAGGAACATATAGAAGAATTAAACATAAAAGTAGAAAACTAAATATAATATGATCAATATTTTGTGGCTCATGCCTATTTGTTGCATCTTGTACGGATCATATAATTCGGTTAGGGGATAGGCCCAGCGAATGTTTGGGTGATGGCCTGCGAAGCATGTCCCAAAAACCATAGGACAAGACTTATTACAGAATAATAGAGCATTTTCTTTTTTTTTTCATCTTGCATACACTTCATATTATGAGAAATGTGGCTGACATTATTACAAAAAGCTATGACTATTATATATTATGTGGCCTACAAAGATGTATTTTTTGTCTGAAAACTTGAAATCATTAAGGAAACAGTAAACCTTAATACAGACAATTGGCACGTGGTCTCATCTCAAATTAACACAGTAGCTTGGAATAGGACCGGTTTCGGAGGTCTACCTCCATCATCAGTGTCGCTTTGCGTTAGCTCTGGAAGTACAAGGATCTTTGCTCAAATATATTATACACTTTGGTGTTGTATGTAGGATATACATATTTAGAAAATGTATATTTTGTATGAGAATAATGAATAACTAAGGGAACAGTAAAACTGTAACAACTCAACGCGGCCATCAGTAAACAATAACTGTAACTGACTTCATCTCAAAACAACATGGCAATTTCAGGTGCATTCAAAGCTAAAACCATCGACAGACCGGTGTTGAGGGTCTCATATTTAAAACGTAATGGGGATGTCGATACGTTTTGTATGGAAAAGTTCTAAGGCTATTTACATAGGGTGATTCTTTTTTTACGAAATCAGACTAGTATCGTACGTAGATATAAAATAAAAAACTAAACCTAACGAACAATATTATTTTGTGGTTGGGGTCTGTTTCCTGCATCGTGAACAGATCCTATCAATTGGGTTAAGGGGTAGCGAATGTTTGGTTGATGGCGTGCGTACCCCAAATACCATATTACACTAGCAATATGTGCACAGGTACCGACAGTTCGAGCACCAGATTTACAGGTGCAGTAATAACCATCTATAGATTCTTCTTCATTATTTATTTCTTCGTTATTTGTTGGTCGATATGAAATCCACAGTTGATATTTAGCTGCACTTCTAAAACGAGAAAATACTCTAACCCGTAGAAGCCCTGGCCATGGTAGTCTGTTGATATCTCTCAAAGTTTCAAACTGAAATTCTTCGTCGTCCCTCTGTAATTTGTCTTGGACATAGGACGGTGCCAACTTTACTTGATAAACTCCAATTGTTAGCGTTTTTATAAAATCAAGCGTCAGAATTGGAAAATCTTGCAACTGTTCAGCATCTAAACGTACCCATCTTTGAGCATTTCTAGTATTCAGATTCTCTTCCTCAACTAGTGCTTGAACGACATTTGGTTCACTAGCCTTTTCAAGTAATCTTTGAGCCAATTGTGCATCGGCTCCTTCCATCAGGATAGGAGGGTGATATCTATTAATAATAGCTCCAGCTATCCGAAAAAAATCCCCTAGATGGGAAAGATGTTGTATTTGAATATTTTGTTGTAGAAACTTAAACATTGATTTTATGTGGCCGTTTCGTGATTCTACTATCCACCTCGACTTTGTGATCAAACGAGAGTCGTTAGCATCTTCGGTTGAGAGTTGGTGTTGGTTAGGAAGCATAAGTGCTGGCATTTTATGCACAATGCCTAGGTGTCCAAGTATTTCAGTAGCATCACGGTACCCCCTATCCACTACTACAATATCATTTTCCTGAAACCATCTTCTCATTATATTACCGTCTAGTTCAAGTTCATTTTGCAAAATAGCAGCGTCATTATTTTTACTATCAGAGAAGTATGGCCCTTGAATGTCGACTATGTAACCGTCAGGTGCTACTATTAAAATAGGTTTTAATAAGTGTCGGCCTTTGTGTACACAATACGACTGCCGTAAAACTCTGAAATTGCTACTCTTTTGAATGTAGCTGTAAGTACCATCAATGAAAGTGATTGCTCGAGGAATTTGTGGCTCTGGATTATATAGTACATTAGCAAAGTCCGTAACATGTCTCTCAATATAATTTTCTCTAGTAATAGCATTAAAGCCTATGTTGGTAGTCACAAAACGTTGCATCAAAGATTGTCTAACAAGAGTAACGGCTAGACTTACTGCCTGTCTACTTGAATAGCCAAACATTAAACGTACAAAATCATCAGAAAGTCCATGACGCATTTTGCACAAGAACATCAAGAGATCTTTTTTATTCACATATCTGTAATAATCTTCTTGGCGTACTCCATCGCAGTAGGAAAATAGTTCTGAAAACTGCTGTTTATTAACTGGGTATAAGTATTCAAATTCACTGTCACTTAAACTATTCTCGTCGTATATTCTCGTCAGATTTTTTGCTACATGACGAACTCCTTGTAAAAATGACTGAAGAATTTCTCCTCTTATAACATAGGGTCGGTTGATGTAACGCAATCCAATTACCAAAGGTTGTAAAATATATCCTTGCTCATCTAAATGATGAGCACATGATTTAACATATTCGGGAATATAGATATCTTTCAAAATGAAAACATGAGCCCTACATTCGACAGATAACTTACGAAGATCTTCATCGCTGTTACATATCAAGCACGTACTACTTCTAGTTTGCGTTAATACATTTATCTTTAAACAAGCAGGGTCTTCTTCAATAGCAGATATTTCATTGCGGATCGACTGATTGCAATTGGTACATATTTTCGTATCAGCATTTACATTAAGAGACGGCCTGAAAAATTCTTGTCTTCTACGAATAGCTATTTCAGATTTTGCAGCATTCTCTTCCCCATTTATTCTCGTCATCAAACGTGGTTGAAATCGTCCATCACAAACAAAACAAGTTAAGAGATTTCTATTCCTTAGGGCCATCTTATTCTATATTGAAGAAGGTAGTCTGTTTTCATAAGTCTGCTGTATCAAATCAAACAATAAACTAGTTACAATCACTTACAATTAGCAGATACTAAATTAGTGTCAGAATCAACATTAACTGTCAAAACAATTATTTCCAAGGGAATCTTTGATTCAATCTTATGTAACACTGTATCCAGTAACACCGTGCGCTTCATATTTTCATTTTTTGTGCAGGGTATTGGATTAAGGTTGGACACCAGCGATACATTGATTCGTTATAATATACAAGGCGATTCATTAAATGCGACGACCGGCTTTATTATTAGCTTTAATAAAAGTTATCAATAATAGTTAAATCAAATAATCATAACATATTGACCTTCAAACTTAATATATTAAAATAATATAAGTATACAGATTACACATATAGGGGGGTTCATAATTACAAGATGAATATAATTTATTTATTATACTACAACACCCTGTTCACTTATGTTGATTTGGAATTTTGGCAATTATCTGAAACAAACTCTTGAAGCATTTAGAATAATAATAGATGCTAGGATTGAAACTGTTAAATCAGCAAAACTTGGGGTAACGGAATTGGGACAAGCATTGGTACAAAAGTAAATGCTGTACAAGATGGTGTAAATGCCCAAAATGCCGTATAATTTGTGAATCACACGGTATGAACCGGCGATGAAGATCTTCATTATCTGTCGAATATGGGGCTTTATTTCGGAAAGGATTAAATCATGTTCACATCATTTAGATAGGCAAGGGTTTTTTTTAGAACCTTTCATTCAGTAATAATTATCGGATTACGTTACATTAACCGATCATAAGATGAGAGATCTTGTCATTCTTACAGAGATGTAACAAAAAATCTGACGAGACTACCACGAAAGTAGTTTGAGTGATATTGAATTTGAATGTTTATACACACATAAAAGATAAGAGATCATTATTATTCCAATTGTAAATCAGGTGCTCGAAAGTGTCGGTACGTTCCACATAACGCTAATATCGGATGCAAGCCATCAACAAATAATAGAATCCGTACATAATCATAATTACAATGTCTTAACATACATGGTATGAACTGGTAAGAAATATTTTTAATGCACTAGTCTCCCATTTGATTGCTGCATCATCATGCGGTCGACCAGGATCCGTACAAGATGCAACAAATAGGCATGAGGAAAAAAAATATTGATCATATTATATTTAGTTTTCTACTTTTATGTTTAATTCTTCTATATGTTCCTGGAAAAAATTAAATTACTACAACTAAAAAAGTGGAAGACCCCGTATAATAGTAACCTCAGATCGCCCAATATTAAAATCAAATATTTTTTACTTATTCTGCAAGTCTACGAGCTTTTGCGTTTGACTGAGTTTGTTTAAAGAATTACATAAAAATTATGTAATTATTAATAACCCTGTATACGGAGTCTTATAACTTCTTATTACAACTCGTGTCGACAATATTGAGATTGTAATTATTATCCTTAACTTTTTGTAACAAAAAAATCGCCACATTATTGATTTTCTAAAGGTAAGTAACATCCCTCTCTCTGCATGTTTGACACCCTGTATCTCAAAAACTGTACATTAGATCTTGTTGTGCCCATGGAGACATTTGATCAGGACATCATAAACTACATTATCCTAAATTTTCAGCCAATTCGACTGGGACCCATTTTCCATAAGAACCGTGCGGGGTCCTTTGGTAACGAGCTCTTTGACAGCATTCTCCAAAGCGAAAACTCGTCAAATTTGAAATATATTTTTTCATATAAAAAACGTGATATTTCGAAAACTAACAGAGGGGGAAAAGAGTTTTCAGTTCTGGAATCAAATAGTCAAAGGGGTTATGTTAGGTTAGGTTAGATTATATTAGGTTAGGTTAGGTTATGTTAGGTTAGATTATGTTAGGTTAGGTTAGGTTAGTCCAAGAGCCCAATATCCCCCAAACCGCAAACAACGCGAGGTGGATAAAAGATACTACAGGCAGCTGCGCGGTGTACTGCGCGAACCCCGGATGCGGTGTTGTATCCCACGAGAAGGGAGAGGGATTCATCTGTATTAGGTTCAAGGAGTGGTCACTCTACTCATGCTATATATCTCCCAACATTCCCATGGACCAATTCAAGGCCCGGCTGCAGAGGATATTGAACCACGTTGCTGACTCGAAGACAGAGGCGATAGTGGCGGGGGATTTCAACGCCAAGTCACCAACATGGAGCTCTCCTGTAACGGACGCAAGAGGGAGACTTCTGGACGAGTGGATATCAGCAGAAAACATGGTGGTCTTGAACGAGGAAAGCACCTCGACATTCACCAGGGGCGCACAAAAGTCTTTTATAGACATTACCTCCGCCACACAGGAAATTAGCAGAGCGGTGCACTCGTGGAGGGTGTCAACAGAGGAGAGCCTCAGCCTCCACAGACACATCTTCTATAAGATGACGAAGGAAAAACCAACACCGAAAAGGAAGTGGCAAGAAAGAGCCCGACCAAGAGCAGACACGTTCAGGGACGTCCTCCAGATAGCCGTCAGGGGGATAAGCGACTACAAAGAGATGGTCAGGACAATTAGGGAAGCCCAAGACTTGAGCACAGAGGGAAATCGGGTCGGAACAATAAGATCTAGACCAATATGGTGGAATGATGCGATCACGCGCCTCAGGGAATCCTGTAACAAATCCAGGAGAAAACTGACGAGAGCCAGGGGCAGGAACGCCAGCCAGACCGCAATAGAAGAACTGGAAGCCGAGTACAAGAGCTTTAGAAAGGAGCTGAGGAGTGAGATAAAGAAATCGCAAAGAGCACAGTGGGAAGCCCTGTGCAATGAACTCGAGGAAGATCCCTGGGGGAAAGGCTATCAAATAGTCACAGGGGCAATGAGACACCTCAGATATCCCTATACCCTACATGAGACCATTAAATTGGAAAAGATCAGGGAGCTGTTCCCGCTGAACAACAGCCAAATCCCTAACATTGACAGGCCACAAGAGAATCCACCACCGTTTAGCCGTGGGGAACTTGAAGCCGCGGTAGAGAGGCTGAAGAATAAAAAAGCACCGGGCCCCGACGGCATTCTCCCAGAAGCGGTTAAGCTAGCGGTCAGCACCTGCCCAGAAATGGTGCTACAGATGCTTAACGAGTTGCTCATGGAGGGGGTCTTCCCCCCGGAATGGAAAAGGGCAAAGGTCATCCTCATACCCAAGGGGGGAGGTGAAGATGCGACCGCCAAAGTTAGACCAATTTGTCTAATCGATATCCCGGCAAAGCTCTTCGAGCAACTACTGAAAGCAAGGTTAGAGAAGGAACTGACTGCCAAGGGGGGAATCTCGGAGACCCAATTCGGCTTTAGGTCAAAAAGAAGCACGATTCACGCAGTTAAACATGTTGTAGACAGAGCATGCGATAGGGGAACAGTGTGGGGAGCTATAATTCTCATAGATGTTAAGAATGCCTTCAACACGGCCAAGTGGGGTTTAATCCTGGAAAACCTGCAGGGGATTGGCGTAAGCGGATACCTGCTACATATATTGTCCTCATACCTCTCGGGAAGAACACTGGGGTGCGGCAGACACGAGCAGGACATGACACAGGGAGTTCCGCAAGGCTCCGTACTAGGACCAACCTTGTGGAACGTCCTATATGACGGAGTGCTCGACCTAAACCTTCCTGAAGGATGCTCGACCGCGGCTTTCGCGGACGACCTGGCCTTGGTAGTAAAAGCAAACATAAAAAATGCCCTCATAGAAAAAGCAAACGCTGCGCTAGAACTTATAGGAGAGTGGAGGAATTTAAACGGATTCGAAATCGCACCACCGAAGACAGAGGCCATTATAGTAAGGGGGCCTAGGAAAAAAGAAAACATTATTTTCAACCTGCAGGGGACCATTATCCAACCTAAAAAATTCGTCAAGTATCTCGGCGTCTGGCTCGACGACAAGATTATCTTCAATGAGCATATCCGGAAAACCTGCGAGAAGGCGGACAGGCAGATAGCGGCTCTATCAAGGATACTGCCCAACATGAGGGGCCCCACTACAGCCAAAAGAAGAATGCTGTATGGGGTGGTGCAATCAGTACTTCTATACGCGGCACCAGTCTGGAAGAGAGTCATGGACGTCGATAAGTACAGGAAGATGGTAAATTCCACTCAGAGGAAAATGCTTCTTAGAACCATCTCCGCGTACAGAACGGTGTCGGCGGAGGCTTCATGCGTACTGGCCGGAGTCCCCCCCATGGACCTCCTGGCAAAAGAAAGGGCCCGCTTGAATGAGATTCCAGAGATACGGAAAGCCCATAAGGACGCCGAGAGACAGCGCACGATACAGGCACGGCAGGACAGGTGGGAAAACAATATGCAACACGCTCAATAGACAAAAAGAATGATTCCAGACGTTGAAACCTGGTTGTCCTGCAAGCACAGGCAGTTAAATTATTTTATCACCCAGTTTCTTACGGGGCATGGATCTTTCAGAAGCTTCACCGAAAGAATTAACAAGACCACGGACGATGTTTGTATATACTGCGGAAGGGTGGATAACGTGGAGCACACCATGTTCTAATGTGAAAGATGGGTGACAGAAAGAAGCGCTGTGGAACTGGCAACGGGCATGGCGGTCTCTCCTGACACCATCATGGCCCTCATGACGAATTCCAGGGAGGGCTGAAAAACTGCCGGAGTATTCATAGAGAACGTGTTGAGGCAAAAAGAGGCGGAAGAGAGGGAGCACCAGAGGAGAGAGGCTGAGCAGGGGCCGTAAAGGACCAAGCTTCTCAAAGCAACCGCTCGGCTACAAGAACCAAAGATTAACTAAAGAGAATTTATTTTTATATTTTTATCCTTTTATCTATTCCATTAAGTATCCCATTTACAAAACTATATGTCATACAGAGAAGATGGAGAGTAAACAGGCTATGCTAGAAAGCATGCCGCTCATACCTGAGTATATCCTGAAGGATGGTTCCGGGTATGAGAGAGGGCAAGGGGTGGTTTTAGCCGGTAAGAGTCCGGCACTACTGGCTCGTGATGGACACCAAGCGGCCAGTGCCCATGAGGGTTTCCACCCCACCCCACCACAAAAAAAAAAACAGGTTAGGTTATGTTAGGTAAGGTTAGGTTAGGTCAGGTAAGGTTAGGTCAAGTAAAGTTAGGTTAGGTTAGGTTAGACACTGCTCTGTTTGAATTCCGAAGGAAATCTATGTTCCATTTTCGGTCCGAAAATAGACAAAGGGGTTATGTTACGTTAGTCACTTAGGTTAAGGTTACTTTAGGTTTCCTCGAAAAAATCAACTTTCTCGTATAGCTCCCAAATTTGGTAACGAGCTCTCTGACAGCATTCTCCATTGCGAAATCTCATCAAATTTGAAATACATTTTTTCACATAAAGAACGTAATATCTCGGAAACTAACAGAAAAGGAGAAATCGTTTTCAGTTCACGAATCGAATAGTCATAGGGGTAATGTTAGGTTAGGTGAGGTTGAGTTAGATACTGCTCTGTTTGCATTCCGAAGGAAATCTGTTTTCCATTTTCGGTCCGAAAATAGTCAAAGGGGTTATGTTAGGTTAGTCACTTAGGTTGAGGTTACGTTAGGTTTCCTCGAAAAAATCAACTTTCTCGTATAGCTCCGAAATTTGGTAACGAGCTCTCTGACAGCATTCTCCATAGCGAAAACTCATCAAATTTGAAATATATTTTTCATATAGAGAACGTTATATTTCGGAAACTAACAGGGGGGGAAAATCGTTTTCAGTTCTGGAATCAAATAGTCAAAGGGGTTATGTTAGGTTAGGTTATATTAGGTTAGGTTAGGTTGGGTCCAAGGGACTGGGACACACGCACCGCTCAAAAAAAAGGTGTCTGTGTCGGGGTAAGGGGCAACCCTTATCTTTCCCAGGCCGATGTGACGCGAAGACAATAGCCTCTCCATCGGCAAGATCGTTTTGGTACCTACTCGTTGGCGGGCCTGTCTCCCACAGAACTCAAAGGATCTAGAGGGGTAATCCTCGATAAAAAACTTCCTGGAGACACACATCTGGTGTGCAGGGATGGCGGACCCTGGGATTTCTCCGGCCTATCTTACCCCTCTTCATCTTGTCTGGGTAAGATATCTTCTACTCTATCCTATCGACCTCTCTTGGTCAACTCTTGTTCCTTTCCGACCCCGATGCCATCAGGGTGTCCGAGGGCTAGGGGTCACTCATTTTCTCACTACAGGTTGCAGGGGAAGCGGCTGTGACCTCTTTTCTTCCAATCTCTCTTCTGCTCCCTCCCAAAACGGGGGCGGAGCGGAAGGGAGACTACCGCGTCCCCCAATCCCAAGGTGTAGCACCATCGCGCCGAAGGGATGCGTGGCACAGGGGTGACTAAGTGTGTCTTGAGCGATGCCCACCGGATATGGCGACCCAGGGGGGACTTAGCCTTACCCCTGCATGCGGGGCTCTGCAGGGGTGGACCGAACTTTCCCTAGCGGCTCGTGGAAACAAACATGAATATTGATGAAACAAACGCAAAGAAATTAGATAAGGATCATACAGGCCAAGCTAGGCTCAAAGTGAGCAGCCCCAAGCAGAGAAGCTGGTCAAGGTAAATGGCAGGTCAATAGAACAAACATCATCTGTGAAATTCTTAGGTTTGAACATTGATGCTCAACTCTCTTGGGATGAGCACATCGATTCTATATTGAGTAAATTGTCGAAACATTGCTTTGTAATTCGAAATCTCCGTCATTTTGTACCCTTGAATATATTTAAGAGCTATTATTATGCTTATATCCAATCTTCACTCAATTATTGTCTTATCAACTATGGTAACTGTACAAGAATAAACGAAGTACTAATACTTCAGAAAAAGATAGTGAGAACAATGTGTTTCAAAAAATATGACTACTCATGTAGGAGCCTGTTTACCGAACTGGATATATTAACCATTGTTTCAATATAATTATTAAATTGTGTTGTTTATGTCAAAACTCATCCTGACAAATTTCAATTAAGAGATAATCTTCGGCTTGCCACAGGATATACGTTAAGATCAAACTTTAATATTATTGTTTTCCACCATAAATCGATGAAAGCAGCAAATGGACCTCTAATAATGCCCATAAAATTATTTAATAAACTACCAATCTCTCTCAAACAGTTATCGAACCTGCATTCCTTCAAAGAAAATGTTAAAAAATTGTTAAATGAAAAAACTTTTTATTCCCTCAATGAATACTTCCACGCTGATTTAGAAATATGAACCACTTGATTGAAAGAGTTTCACTTGTTCTATTTTCAATTTTATTTAATCATATATTCATATATTTTAACTATTATTTTATTATATATTATGTATCTCAACTTTTATACTGTTATATAATAATATAGGTATTTCTACGATTATATTGAATAATATCGATGTTCAAACTCGCTTGCTTATATTTATCACACTTGACACTGTCATATCTTTACTATTTTATGTGTATGATTGTATTGTAAATTTCTATATTTTTGTATAATTGACTTTTTCCACGCTGTTAAGTCTCTGGAAATAAAATTGATTTGATTTGATTTGAACGGGGGATGCTGGCGAAAGAAAAATTAAAGACAGAGACTCTGTAGGGAAGGGAGATGAACCATATAAGAAAAAAGAAAGCCCAGAGGCCTTCGTATTAGGGAAAGCGATTCAGACAATAATTAAGGCTAGTATAAAGAACTCACATCTGAAATCGAAGCTAACTAAGCTCACTAGACATTTAGAAGCTCTGAACAGAGACTCTATAAGAAGCTGGATAGACAGAAATAGGTACGAGAAGGCCGAAAAGTAAACCTATGACGTGGATGTCCAGACAGAACAACAGTGCCACCAAACAAACACCAGAGACGCGGAAACGCAAACTATCACCTGGCATGGGGTAAACACACTCAGGACTCTCACAGGAGTTGACAAGTTGGAAGATTTCCGAAGCAAGGAAAACGTGATATGGGAAGAGGGTGTTTATACAAACACAGAGATAAAAACCGGAAACCCCATCAATACACCAGACACAATTACCAAAGTGGTGTTTATAGAACCAGAAGACTAAAAAATGGAGAAGGGACTCCAGAAACTGTTTAGGGACAAATTTCCAGAGTTGGCAGGGCTTGAAGAAGACATAGAAATTCTAGAACAAACCACTAAGATTCGATCCAAGGGACCGGAGAAATACCAGACGAAGAAAGTCATAAAAGCGACCTCCAAAGAAACGGACGAAGAAATGTGGAAAATGTTAAATAAACTTCAAAAAGAAACAACAGGTGACAAGGAAATAGCGATTCATCAAACTAAGCATTGGAACGCTGAAAGACTCCGAAAGATGACGGAGACCATTTTCCATGGCTCTATAACGATGGTTCACATTCATAAACCGATTTAGAAAACAAATAAGAATGCAGTTAGAGACACCTACGCCCTGGTGATTGATAAAGGCACCAGAACTTATCAGGAGACCCTACAGGAAGTCAAATCGGCCCTAAAGGACAAAAAGTTTACAGAATCAATAAGAACTGTGAGAAGTACTAGGAAAGGTCAACTCTTAGTTATTACAGAGAAAAATGTTACCGCTCTCAAAGAAATAAGAGAGTGTATTGAAGCACCAGGTAAACTGAAGCCAAAAATCACGGGCGAGAAAAAACAGATGGAAACGCTGAACATCAGGGGAATGGACGCCAAGACGGAGGAGGCAGACGTTAAGAAAGCCATAGCAGACATGGTTGGCTTCGAAGAAGATATAGACAGGATAGGGTCAATTAGACCTATGGCAAACGACCAGTTGGCAACGACGGTGGTCATGAGGAAAGACAAAGCGGAGAAATTACTACAAGAAGAGAGTATCAGGATAGGACTGACAAAGTGCAGCGTGGAGAGAAGATTAAAAATGACAAAATGTTGTAGATGCTGGAACTACGGGCATGACTATAAGGATTGTACTGGGCCAGACAGAAGAAACTCATGCTACGAATGCGGAGGAGATGAACACATAGCGAAGGACTGTAACAATGAAATTGGATGCCCATTATGTGACACGAAGGAACATAAAGCGGGAACGTGGAAATGCCCAATATTTAAGAAAGCTCTAACCGAAGCAATGAAAGCAGAAAGGCAATCAGAATATTACATGCGACAAATAAGACAACAACTAAAAGGAGACTTGACACAGACAGCCGAGCCAGGCGATCCATCGAAATAAACAAAATAATCAAGATCTTACAAATCAATATCGACAGAATTAGAAATGCACACGACATGGCATTCCTCACGACAGCGGAAGAACAGGCCGACCTCATTCTAGTTGGGGAACCTAACAAAAAAATTGCTCAGAGATATGACTGGGAGACAGACAAAGATGGCAACGTGGCTATATACTTTCGGAATAGAAACCTGAGAGTGAAGGGAATAACTGAGGGGCAGGGCTTCGTGGCAGTGGAACTACAGGAAGTTACCATTTATGCATGCTATATATCTCCAAACGTTACACTCGAAACTTTTGCGACCTATATTGATAGAGTAATGGACCATGCAAAAAGAAAGAATGCTCAGACCATTGTACCGGGCGATTTCAATTGCAAAGCCACAGAATGGGGTTCACCAACAACGGACAGGAAAGGACAATTAATGTTGGAAAGAATTTCCCAAGATAACCTAGTTATTATAAACAACGGTGACAAACCAACCTTCGTGAGGGGACCCTAGAAGTCATTTATCGACCTAACATTAGCCACACATCAGCTGTCCAACAAGATCAAAAACTGGCGAGTATTGGATAAAGAAACTCTTTCTACACATAAATACATCACATACCAGGTAGAGAGCAGTAATAAACGAACCACCCTGAATACAATAAAATCTAAAGTAAAAATAAACGAGTTCAAGTTTAAAAAGAGCATCGAACAAATGAGGAATCTGACAGGGGGGGATAATTTTAATGTGAAAACTTGTACAGAAATTATTAGAAGGGCATATATTAAAAGCACTAGCAGGCATCAAATAACCAACAACAGAACACAACCATACTGGTGGGATAATAACATTGAAAATCAGAGGACGATATGCCTCAGAGCCAGTGGAAATTATTCTCGAAACCATACTGGAGGAGAGGAGAGAGAACGAGCAAGGCAACAGTACAAGGAGGAAACTAAAAAACTGACAAAAATGATCAATGAGAACAAACATAAGGAATGGGAAAAAATATGCAATGAGCTAGAAGAAGACGTATGGGGAAATGGCTACAAAATTGTCACTAAAAAATTCCACAAAAACACACTACCATACAAGACGACACCAGAGAAGGAGAAAAATATCATAGACCAACTTTTCCCGAAACGTCAATAAAAATGGAACATTCCAAGAGACGACGAAAGATCCCCAGAATTCCAGGTGAACGATCTTATGGAAGCCGTGGAAAAAATAAAAAATGGTAGAGCCCCAGGTCCTGACGGAATCCCTCCAGAGGCGGTAAAAGAGGCTGCCAAAACAGCTCCAGAATATCTAACCGGTGTCATGGATGAACTACTGGGCCAGCAGAAGTTCCCGAAGGAATGAAAACAAGCGAGATTGGTGTTAATCCACAAGCCAGGAAAGCCCATAGATGCTCAGGGAGCTTTCCGTCCACTATGTCTCATCAATGTCCTAGTAAAATTATATGAATATATGCTGAAGACTCGTATCGAAAAGTCGCTAGAAGAGGAAGAGAACCTAGACGAAATGCAATTTGGATTCAGGAAAGGTAGATCCACAATTCAGGCGGTGGGAAAGGTCATTGAGTTGATGGAGCATGCGAAAACCACGTCGAAGAAAACTCAAAATTGGTGTATGCTGACTACAGTTATTCGCACGCATTCAATTCCGCACCATGGTACAGGGTCATGGAAAGACTCGAGAGAAGGAATACGCCTATATATCTACGGAGAGTAATTAGTGACTATTTCCAGGACGTATAACAACAGATACACTGCCGGACAGAATCGAAGTAACCAGCGGAATTCCACAAGGATCAGTCTTAGGGCCAACATTATGGAAATTTTTTATGACCCAATACTGAAACTGGAAAAATTAGACGGAGTTTACCTGATTGGTTTTGCGGATGACTTGGCCATCGTCACAATAGATAGGGACAAAGAAACCTTGGTGTGGAAAACTAATGGAACCCTGATACGTGTGAAAGAATGGATGAAAAGCAACCACCTCGAGATGGCACCGGAGAAAACGGAAACGCTAATCCTAAATGGCCCCAGAAACAGAACAGATATAACTTTCGAAATTGACGATAAGCAAATAATTCCCAATAAAACGTTGAAATATCTTGGAATGACAATGGAAACGGGTGGTACTTTCAAGGCCCATATAGAGGGGGCAGCGAAGAAAGCAGGGGAGCGAATTGGAACATTACAGCGGATCCTACCGAATATAGGAGGCCCGAGCTATCAGAAACGGGTTGTCCTAAATAATGTAGCTCAGAGCATAATACTATACGGAGCGAGCCTATGGTATCCAGCTATGAGGACCAATAAATATAGAGGAATCATAGAAAGGTCACAAAAAAAAATGCTGCTCGGAGTCGTCAGCGGGTACAGAACAATATCCACCCAGGCCCTACAAGTCATAGCCGGGGTGCCACCTTCAAGCCTCCTAGCGGAGGAACGAGGAGTTATTGAGAATTTTTTCACATAAAGAACGTGGTATCTCGGAAACTAACAGACAACAGAGAAATCGTTTTCACTTCTGGAATCATATAGTCATAGGGGTAATGTTAGGTTGGGTTAAGTTAGGTTAGACACTGCCCTGTTTGCATTAAGGAAATCTATTTTCCATTTTCGGTCCGAAAATAGTCAATAGGGTTATGCACGGTTAGTCACTTAGGTTAAGGTTATTTAGGTTTCCTCGAAAAAATCAACTTTCTCGTATAGCTCCCAAATTTGGTGACGAGCTCTCTGACAGCATTCTCCATTGCGAAAACTCATCAGATTTGAAATATATTTTTTCACATAAAGAACGTAATATCTCGGAAACTCACAGACCAGGAGAAATCGTTTTCAGTTCTGACAGCATTCTCCATTGCGAAAACTCATCAAATTTGAAATATATTTTTTCACATAAAGAACGTAATATCTCGGAAACTAACAGACAAGGAGAAATCGTTCTCAGTTCTGGAATCAAATAGTCATAGGGGTAATGTTAGGTTAGGTGAGGTTAGGTTAGATACTGCTCTGTTTGCATTCCGAAGGAAATCTATTTTCCATTTTCAGACCGAAAATAGTCAAAGGGGTTATGTTAGGTTAGTCACTTTGGTTAAGGTTAGGTTAGGTTTCCTCGTAAAAATCAACTTTTCCGTACAGCTCCCAAATTTGGTGACGAGCTCTCTGACAGCATTCTCCATTGCGAAACTCATCAAATTTTGAATATATTTTTTCACATAAAAAACGTAATATCTCGGAAAATCACAAACAGGGAAAAATCGTTTCCAGTTCTGGAATCAAATAGTCAAAGGGGGTCTGTTAGGTTAGGTTAGGATAGACACTGCTCTGTTTGCATAATGAAGGAAATCTATTTTTCATTTTCGGTCCGAAATAGAATAGAAATAGTCAAAGGGTGTACGTTAGGTTAGTCACTAAGGTTGAGGTTAGGTAAGGTTTTCATCGAAAAAATCAACTTTCTCGTCGAGTTCCCAAATTTGGTGACGAGCTCTCTGACAGCATTCACCATTTCCAAAACTAATCAAATTTGAAATATATTTTTTCACATAAGAAACGTAATATCTCGGAAACTAAGAGACAGGGAAAAATCGTTTTCAGTTCCGGAATGAAATAGTCATAGGGGTTATGTATGGTTAGGTTAGACACTGAAGGGAATCTATTTTCCATTTTCGGTCCGAAAATAGTCAAAATGTTAGGTTAGTCACTTAGGTTAAGGTTACGTTAGGATTCCTCGAAAAAATCAACTTTCTCGTATAGCTCCCAAATTTGGTAACGAGCTCTCTGACAGCATTCTCCATAGCGAAAACTCATCAAATTTGAAATGTGTTTTTTCATAAGAAGAACGTAATATCTCGGAAACTAACAGAGGGGAAAAAATCGTTTTCAGTTCTGGAATCAAATAGTCAAAGGGGTTACGTTAGGTTAGGTTACATTAGGTTAGGTTATGAGGAACTCCGCCAAGGACTTGCACCACATCCATGCCGATAACAAGCCCGGAAAAAAGAGGAGTGGCCTTTCTGGGTCTGCGGCAGGGCTTGTGCTAGCCGTAGACCCAAACAACTTGCTCACTTTGTTTCAACTTGACTTGGGTGTGCATGATCTCTTCTGTATACTATCCTATCTGCCAAACTGGGCAAACTCTTGTTTTTCCATCCCCGATGCTATTAGAGTAATCGAGGGCAAAGGGGACACTATATTTTCTCACTTCTAGGACATAGGGGAGGCGGCTATGTCCTCTTATCCTCCAGTCCTCCCTTGTTTCGGTGTCCCAAGTTGAGTGACTGGCAACAAGAAGGGCTACCGCGTCCCCCAATCCCAAGGTGTAGCACCATCGTGCCGAAGGGATGCGTGGAACAGGGGTGACTTAGTGTGTCTCAAGCGATGCCCCCTGGAAGTGGCGACCCAGGGGGGACTTTACTTTCCCTAGCGGATCGTGGGACTTATATGGCATCAAATTTCAAAGAAAAAAAAATGTAAAAAAAGTAGAAACACCCGGGGAATGGAAGGAAAGAGAGAAATACGAAAGGTCACCCAAGCAGATGTTTGTCAAAAACAAGGCGACCCTTCCTTCAGAAACAGAAGAGGAAAGTATTGACCCAAGTGTACGCAGGACGTCCTTGGCACGAACACCCCCCAAAGAAACTCGAACGTACGACACATCCCTAGATGTAACTATGACCTCACAATGAAATGAGGGACACTCGCGGACTAGGATTCAAAGAGGAGGATATACAAACGAGAATCAAATAAAGAACTTCGCACTTTTTTGGCAAGGTGAAAAAACCCCTGATGATTTATTTACTATAGAAGACTCAGAAGATGAGGGCGGAAACACCACAGAAAACAAAGAAAGGGGAGAGCAAACTGAGAGCGTATTCCAACAAGAAGAGAGTCCATTTAAAACGAAATACGGAAAACGAGCGATGAACTGACAAAACTGGTGAAAGAAAACCCAAACACCAAAAGGGAAATAAAATCGCATATCGAAAAACTGGACAGGGCCATTAAACATCTGATTAGAAAAGAAAAAAATACGGAAGGACAGGTGGAAAAGAAGCAAAAAACTTCGGCAACTACTAGAGACGCGGGTACTCAAACAGTTATGGAGGCAGTAAGCACGGAAACAATGAGCACTCAGCTAACACCCGAGTTAATAGAGGAGGAGATAGAGGCGGCGAGAAACGATGTACGGGAAAAGATCAAGCAAGCCTTAAATAGACCTGAAGAACACAGTAAGCTGGCAGAAGTCCTCGACGAACACTGGCTCGATGAAGAATATAAAATAACAAAAATAGAGAAAAATGCGGCACCAGACTCCAACGCTGACGAAGACATAGCTGTAATAACGGATCTCTTGAAAGACAACTGGGACGAGCACGGGAAAAGATCCATGGAAAAGTACCCGGAGATCAGTGCTCTCTTGGATGAGGGATTGACGGAAGGGAATATGGAGTTCGTGACAAGTAGTACGGAAACTACCAGCAGCAAAGGCGGCACAAAGAAAATAACCAAAGTAGTATACGCCCTGCCATGTAAAATGGACTCCACCGGCATAACAGATATAAAAACAATATATGAACTACTTACTGATTGGAAATATCACTTGGCAGCACGAGGTGAAAAAAAAAGCCAAAGTAACTTGGACAGGAGCACTAAACCAAGAATATGTCAGGAAATGCTTGGAATACGTCTTTAGGGATGCGGAAATGACCATTCATATGAACAGGTGGCAAGATAAAAAACAGGGACCTATTATAAATAGCCAGCCAAGCACTGGGACAGTCATAGTAAGCGCAGGAGGCCAAAACTATGCAGACGTGCTGAGGAAGGTCAAAGAGGGTATAAATATAAGAACCGAAGGAATCACGGTTGAAACGATGAGAAAAACGATGAGAGGAGATCTCCTCATTGAAGTAGCGGGCGGAAACAAAAACGCCATTGAAATGAAAGAGGCTGTACAAAGGAACATACAAGACTCTACGGTTACAATAAGAAAAGATGAATCCACAATCCACATCCTGGATATAGAGGCGGACATAGACGAAATATCCCCCAAAAATGACATTAAAAAATACGCCAACATAGAACCCACATACCTCAAACTAGTGTCTCTGAAACCGAATGATTGGGGTTCGCAAATCGCAACCATCAAATTGAAAGGTGAGCATGCCAGAAAAATGGGCTCAATGGGAAGCATCCAAGTCGGGTGGACTAAATGCCGAGTGAAGCAGCGGGTGCATGTCTTGAGGTGCTACAAATGTCTGGAATATGGGCATCATACATCTCAGTGTCAAAGTGGGGACAGGAGTGACACCTATATGAATTGCACAAAGCCAGGGCACAAAGCCAAGGACTGTGTGGAGGAGCCACATTGCCTGCTATTTCAAACAGATGAGCATAGGATGGATCAAACGAAGTGTCCCCAATTCAGAAAGATCCTGGAGGAACAGAGGAAAAAAAATAAATTACGTAATGCTAAGAATCCTACAAACAAACCTTGGTGGTTCTAGAGGGGCAGATGACTTGACATACGCCCTAGAATTAGAGAAAAATATTGATATAACTATGATATCAGAGCCGAATCAACATGCCATGAAAAAAACAGGTTGTATAAGTGATAAAAATAACGACGTAGGAATACACATTACCAACAAGAACATAGGTATAAAGGGCCACAGGAGCGAACGTGGATATATTATGCTAAAGTTTGATGAATGGAACCTATTCTGCTGCTATATCTCGCCTAACATATCCCTGGAGTCATTCAAGGAGAAAATAGATGAGGATTTTTTTTATTGTTTATAAAAACATTATACTTTCATGACAATAGAGTGCTTATATATATAAATAATGTAATGTATTCCCAACCGAGATCGAACATCGAATCAATTCTTAGTGTAGACAGATAAATCATATGTATCATATGTACCTAATAATATTGAAAAAAAATTGAATAATACTAAAAAGAGCTAACGAAGAAGAAGGTTGTTAGAAAAAAACAAGAAAAAAAATATATAATCGTGTTACTTTGACAGTAGCCGACTAACCGATGACATGTTTACAAGTTTGAGCAACTTTTTGCGTTTATCCATATGCGAATGAAAAGTGATTGTAACCTCTGCGACATTTTTCATTCATTAAAAATGAACGACCTATTTAATAAAATACTCCATATTTGTTCGCAAAGTTTCTTGGCAGATCTAAGATTGGGGTTATTCAATGTTAATATTATGTCATCCCATGATTTCAGAATGTTTGGCTCACCTTGTCTCAGAAATGACCATATTGGACATTCCAATAAAAGGTGAGTCAAAGTTTCCTTTTGGTATGTGTTGCAAATAGTACACACATCTCTAGGGTCCCAACGATAAGTTTGTAAGTGAACTTGATATAAAAGTTATTAGCAACTCTAAGTTGAGCAAGTGTTCGTGTAATAGCTATAGGCAAGTTGAGTCGCAAGTATGAGGCAGGTGAGTTACAAAAGCTGAGAGAATGGTAAATAGTTAAAAAGTTCGAGTTCAAAGCTAAACGTCTGTCGGATTCGCGAAGTTTACTCAGATATAAAGAGACCATTTTTTTTCTTCTCTTTTCGAAAAAGCTATACGTGATATTAGGAGACCATGGTACTTCAATGCCCGTTAATGAAAAAAGGTTGACAATTTGGCTCACCCAGTTATATCGTGAATCGGCGTTTTGCAGTAATTGCAACTGCCTCAAAAAACATTTTCTTGGTAACCTGCAATTATCCATCTTCAGAATTTTGAGGATCCAATTTAGAGTTTGTTTGAATATATTGAAAGCAAGACTAACTCGACCAGTCTCGATTCGGACAATGTAGTTTGGTGTGGTAACTGGTAGATGTAGAAGTCTCTTAAAAAATTGGTTTGGATACGATCTAACTGGGAAATATACCGAATACCCCACACCGGAAGACAGTTTGAGACAATACTAGCGACAAGTGAATCAAATAGCTTTACTTTGGTGTACCAGTCATTAGATTTAGATTTATTCAAGATTGCAAATACCGCACCAGAAGCTTGGTCGGCTTTTTCATAAGTAGATTCTACCATATCCAAAAACAAATTCTTTGACGTGAAGGTGACTCCTAGATAAGCGAATCTGTTGACTTGCTCGATAGTTTCTCCCTTATACGTAAAATCTGTAGCAGTTTTACGAAACCCGCTCTTTGAGAAAGGTAAGATTTTAGTTTTAGAGACATTGACCGCTATTGAATTTTCATCAGCATATCGTTCTAATAAGGTAATTTTACGCCTCAAATCAACTTCCGAGTCGGCAAAAAAAACTAGGTCGTCAGCGTAGGCCAGACCCAACATCTCGCTATAATTGTCAATGTTTATTCCACGCGCTCCATTTTCTTTAAAAAAATCATCTATGTCTGCTAAAAAAATATCAAAAAGTAGTGGACTAAGCGTTTCTCCTTGTAAGACTCCAAGGCTTAAGTCAATCGGTTTTGTGAGACCTTCTTCACATTTAATTGACAAAGTAGCTGCCTCATACAGCGACCGAAAGAGACTGATCAAGTTGCCACTTAGACCAAAATTATGAAGTTTTTTCCACATCAGTGAATGGTTGATGGAATCAAACGCCCGTCTAAAATCCACGAACAACGCGAAAATCTTACGTCCTTTCAGTCTAAGATGTAGTTGAATAATGCTATTAAGGACATATACATTATCCAAGCAACCCCTATTTTTGCGGAATCCTGATTGGGTTTCGGGGAGCAAATTATTGTTTTCCGTCCATTCAGTGAGCCTGTTCAGAATGATGTGAGTGAACACTTTTGTCAAACAGTTGGTAAGTGCAATTATCCTGTAATTCCCTGGGTCAGTTGTCGGCCCCTTTTTGTGCAGTGCAGTTGCATTTACTTTACACCACTCGCGAGGCATTTTTTGCATTTCCAAGATCTTATTGAATAGACAAGTTAAATAGCATATCCAGTTGTGAGGCAAGTTTTTGATAAATTCATATGTAATCATATCGTTCCCAGGGCTTTTCCGATTTTTACATCCATTTAATACCCCGTAAACTTCATCACAGGAAATCTTACCATCCAAGAATGGATGTGGAATATTGAAATATAAGTTATTATCACAAATTCGAGGCGGGTAAATTTCATCAAAAAAATATTCCCACGCTTGAGCAGGCAGTGTTATTTTGGGGGCTCTGACCCTGAATTTTTTTACGATTGACCAGAACGCTTTCGGGTCTTTACAATCAGTTAGTTCTGCAATTGAATTTTGTTGATAGGATTGTTTTTTAAATTTTATTATTTTTTCATATTCGGATTTACATGCTAGAAAATCATTATTAGACTCTGAGGAGAAATTATTTTTTTTACATGTTTTAAGTAGCATCTTGAGCTCACATTTTTTTGAACGACATTCTTGATCGTACCATGGCTCCTGTTTATGATAATCAAGACTTGCTTTAGGTTTTTGAATGACAGTTAAGTTTATGTTTTCGCTAACTTCCCAGGTAGCTTCGCAGAAGTTTTTGTAAATAATATCAACATCATTATTCTGAGGAAAAGCAACTTCATTTGAATGACGCATAGCTATCTTGTAACTCAATGTTTTCTCATCCTGCCATTTGAGTGCCATTACGCTATTATTTTGATGTTCGAAGTATTTGTATTGTGTATTGTTCATAGGACTCTTCACAGATACAACAACAGGGAAATGATCGGATACAGTTAAATCATTTGCCACTGAAAAATCGACTAAATTCTGCAAAAAAAAAACAGATACCCAAACTAGATCTATGGTACTATTGCCACGACTTGATAGGTGCGTGAACTGACCAGGGAAGTCCCCTGAAGATCTGCCATTTAAAACAAACAGAGAATTTAAATCCATAAACTCCAGGAGACGACGACCCTTGGTGTCGGCAAAGTGATCATTGCTTATTCTATTCTCAAATAAATTGACACCCTCCAAAAGATCTTCAGGGATAGTGTTGAAATTGGAGATTCGCGAGTTGAAATCACCACCAACTATGAGAGGTATATTTTTGTGTTTGTCAGTTATCTCAGAAAGACACTCCTGGAGGGCCTCTAGTAAACTAGTATATTCTTTCACACTAAAACTGGGTTTAAAGTATATCGAGCATAGTATAAACTTGGCACCTCTGAATGAAATATAACAACAAATCCACCACGGTGAAATTTCGAGGACTTCGTATGACATAGAATTATGAATAAAAATCGCTAAGCCACCACTTGCTCTACCTTTAGACTTCTCTTTGATTGCTTGAGAGCTAACGACAGTATATACAGGTAGTAAAGGAATAGCTTCGGGAAGTTTGTGTGTCACTCACGTCTCACTGATACAGATAATACTTACATTCCGATGCTTGCTCACTAAGTCGTTTAGGTTCCTAATGCCTTCACAATTCCAGAAGAGTATTGATTGCTATTGTACTTTTTCGGTAAAACTAGCAGACTTTTTATTATGTTTGGATCCCTCTCCCTTTCGAGGTGAGTCATTCTCCTCCCGCGCTCTTTTAAGTGTGCTTACTATACGTGGAATTTTATTGATGTACTTTATACTTAGATTTTTCTCGCCTTTATCGATTCTGCTTTTGAGTTCTTCACGCAGTTTGATCAAAAAAGTACGTTGCGCCTGTGTGAGATCCGATTTGATTTTAACGTTAGGAAAATCAGCGGCTGAAATTTTGCTGCTATTTTTCAAGACACATAGAGTATCCTCAGAATAACGGAAGGATACTTTGAGAAGCCGAGATCGTGTGTTGTCACCAGCAATACTAGGCCTACCTAGTCGAAGAGCTGAAATAGGTTGAATACCAGAACC
This sequence comes from Zygogramma bicolorata, assembly GCA_032362365.1. Lineage (NCBI taxonomy): Eukaryota > Metazoa > Arthropoda > Insecta > Coleoptera > Chrysomelidae > Zygogramma > Zygogramma bicolorata. The sequence goes on along the minus strand of JAVJAQ010001718.1, from coordinate 411,119 downwards.
GGGGCATATTTGATTTATGATATCACCTATATTTGCCATATCATTTTTACTCCTAAAGTTCTCCTTCAGTCCATAAACGATCAAGTTTTCTCCTCTTCTTATACGTTCTGCGATTTCGACGCTGGTCTCCTCAGAATTTTGGGAATTTTGTTCAAGGTCCTGGATCTTATCCCTTAATGCCTGATTTTCCACTTTCAGAATGTTGATTTCTCTGATGCAGTTATTCAACAAATCAGATTGAGCTAATACTTGAGCACCGAGTGAGTCAATATTAGAATTACAGGTGTTTATTGCCTGGGTGTTCCCAACAACTTCAGCTTTCATTTCACGCAGCTCGGACAGAAGTAAGTTGAACCGATGAGTTTCGATATCGGTTGTCGGCTCCTGATTAAATAAACAAATATGACAACGCCACCTAGAGATTTCATCAATGGCGGAAGGCTGCGGCTTTCCGCATACACCATGCCAAAATTTGTGACAGTTTTTACATTCCAATGTGCCATCATCGGTCGGCAGGACAGTTTTAGTACAGGATTCGCACTTCATAGGGATGGGCAGTGACGAATTCTTAAGGGTTGAGTGAGATTGACTCAAATTCACAGTTTCGTGAATATAACACGTTCACAATGTTTTATAGCAAGCGATAAGTCATAGAGCCCCAGTCATCCCGTCGGAAGCTCCTAAACTTCTCAAGCAATAATTGGGAATGCTTCCCTTAAGCAAAACACAATTTGGCAACGTCGCTTCAATATTGAACACAGTTCCACTTCAGGTTGAAATAAATACCGATAAGATGTTTTTTTCATCATCAACTTCGAGTTAGACTTCACTGATAGATTGATTTCTTTTAGCTTTACATATATTGAGTCAAATCGTATAGGTAGTTATTATTAGGAACTTTATAACACAAGCTGGTGTCTTGATACTTCTATCACTTTCACCATTTTTAGTTTGCCAATTAGTTGGTAAATACTTTTCAAACTAGGAGGACACTATTTACGTTCCACTCAAATTGAACACGGTTGCCGCACTGAAATAGATGAGGTAATGACTGCAGCAAAAAACTCAGGAAAAAAATACGTGATAGCAGGAGATCTCAACTCGAAGTCCCCATTGTGGGGCTCTCCAATAGAAGATAGAAGGGTAAAATATCTTGCAGAATGGGCAGCGGAACTAAATCTTATCTTCCTAAACACTGGACAGCCCACCCATGTCAGGAGAAATAGTGCAACCCACATATATAACGTGTGCAACACAGAAATTAGCAAGAAATATGGCAAATTGGGAAACATTAGATGGGGAATACTTAACAGCACATAAGCACTTAATGTTCGAAATCAAACAAAAGAAAGAAAAACCAGGCAAAGATGAAATAGGTCAGCTCATCGTAATCTTAGACAGGGAGGTTTTTGTGACGTTATGGAACAGAGAAATGGATACCGGCGAAGAAAAAGATACAGGGATAATCATAAAGAGCCTTAGAGCCATAACGGATGCGAGTGTGATAAAACCAACCAGAAATGGACGAAAGATTCCTTACTGGTGGAACGAATCCATTGACATGAAAAGAAAGGAGTGTGTGAACGCTAGGAGAGCGGCAACGAGAGCCACTAGCCGGACAGCCCAGGAAGTTGGGGAACTAGGCCACAGACATAAAGAGTTGGAAAAACAACTTAGAAGCCTCATCAACAAGTCAAAAAGAGAGCACTGAAGAAACCTATGCTCAGAACTGGAAAATGATATCTGGGGCGATGGTTGCAAAATCGCAACCAGGAACATCATGAAGCCAAAACCCCCCTATAATCTCCCCACAGAGACGAAAATGGAATGGTGTAGGGAACTTTTTCCCGTCACCGATGTCAGGAACTACAGATGGAGCGAGGTACCGACCGAAGACATAAGACCTTTTAGTCTGGCAGAAATAGAAACAGTAGCAGATAACATCAAGATAAAAAAAGCCGGCGGCCCTGACCGAATACCCACTGAGGCATTGAAACTGGCCATAAAAAGTACGCCAGAAGTCTTTCAGAACATGTATAATACACACCTAATGTCACAAAACTTCCCAATGATCTGGAAGGAAGCTGCAATCCTGCTCTTATGGAAGGGAAAAGGGGAAATGGATAATGCATCCTTAGTAAGACCACTATGCCTGCTCAGCACAGTAGGAAAAGCGTATGAGAGAATGATTAGAACACGCCTAGAAGAGGAAATAGAGGAAAAAGGCGGACTCTCACCGAGGCAGTACGGGTTTCGAAAAAAGCGCTCTACGGTACATGCTATAAATGAGGTTATAGGAATTGTTCGCCAGTCAAGGAAAAAATGGGTGGCCATGGTAGCGCTTGACATAAAAAATGCATTTAATACGGCCCAGTGGGATAGCATAATGGATGCAATTGAAGAGAGAGGAATCTCAAGCTACATGAGAAACTTAGTAGACAGTTACCTGAGCTATAGAATAATCACAATAGACAAGAAAAGTATGTGGGTAACTACAGGCGTTCCACAGGGCTCGGTACTCGGGCCACTACTCTGGAACATCTTATATGATGGACTACTAGATGTCACATTGACGGAAGGTCAGTAGTGGAGGCTAACGATAAGACCGAACTTATGGACAGGGCGAGGGAAGCTGCAGACACAGCAACAAGCTGGATGACCAAGCAAAAATTGGAAATTGCCCCACAAAAATCAGAGGCAGTGATCCTGAAGGGCCGACGAAACAGGATAGGAATAAAATTTAATATAGCGGGAGTCGACATAGAGCATACAAGACAGGTCAAATACCTAGGAGTAGTCCTTGATGACAAACTGTTGTTTGGTCCACATATAAAATATGTGGTTCACAAGGCTCTAGACGAAATGGCAGCACTTACCAGGCTCATGCCGAACATTGGAGGACCCAGCAGCATGAAAAGGGCAGCTCTTTATGGAGTAGTGCAGTCGATACTGCTGTACGGTGCACCAATATGGATAAATGCACTGAATGCAAAAATATATCAGAATATGCTAACCAGCAGCAAAAGAAAGGCTCTACTGAGGGTCGGATGTGCGTATAGAACGGTGTCGGCTGCAGCAATTCAGGTAGTGACTGGAATTCCGCCAATAACACTACTAGCCGAAGAGAGAGCGAGACTATACGACAGAGGAAATGGGCATCAAAAGCAGGCAAGGGACGAGGAAAGAGAATCCACCATGAAGGAATGGCAAAGGGAATGGCAAAATAACACCACCGTCGCGCAGTGGACTAAAACGCTCATAAAAAATGTAAAAAGCTGGGCAAAATGTAAGCACAGAAAGACCGATTATTTCCTTACCCAATTCTTGACAGGACACGGGTCATTCGAAACTATAAAGTGGGAATAGGCAACACCGATAACTCATCCTGTCCATACTGCAATACAGAGGATTCCCCCAAACACACAGCTTTCGACTGTGGGAGATGGGAGAGAGAAAGAACAAAGCTTAATTTGGAAATTGGAATCCACATCGACACCGAAAATATAGTGGAAAACATGAAAGAAAACAAAGAAACCTGGTGAAAATACATGCTTTTATAATAGTCATCCTCTCCACCAAAGAAAGAGAGGAGAGAGAAAGACAAGCATGACTTACATGCATTTCATGATGAAACTAAAGGAAAATGAGGACAGCACGAAATAGTCAAGAAGAACAGCCCCTGTCACTGATGCATGCCAACTTCATGGTGATCCCGGAGTCAGGGGTGATACGAGGGGTTTTTAAACCGTAGGTCCGAGGGGTTTTTAGTCTGAGTGGCGTCGGACATTACCGAGGGCTGATAGACCTCGGCAGGACCAAGGCCCTGGTGCCAAGCGGTTTTCCCCTACAACAACAAAAAAAAAGGTTAGGTTATGTTAGGTTAGGTTATGTTAGGTTGTAACGAATAATCTTTACATCATTTATAATAAGCAAATTTATCGTTCATATGAGCCCGACATCTATCGTTCGAAAGTGGAAAGTTCACATTTTTGTAAATCAATAATAGCGATTTCATGCATACTAGAGCATCTAGCGGAGAATGGCTGAATCATCAAAATCTTTATTCAGCAACAAAACGCCATGTTGGCTTTGGGCCATTAATCGCGCATGACCGAATGGAAATCTGTCGAATAGGGAAGAAGCTCATCAAGCTCTCTTCTAATTAAGCTATCATCGAGGCAACATTGTTTTGAGATTTGATCGCTAAATTTGTTTTCACGTTATCTTAATATCTTTACATTATCTTCCTTTTTCCACAAAAAGTTTTCATGAAGTGTTTGTTATCTTAAATGGAATATCAGGTATGTGAAAAGAGTTCCCATAATTTCTTATCTTCTGTTCAACAATTTTTACAAATGGTGGCATAGATAGCTTCACTTGATCTTTATCTTTATTCATCTTTGTAATCCTTCAGCTTCCAAGTGATTATCGATTCGTGTTATTGATATTTTCAGGTGATTTATCGCCAGAGGAGTATCAATTTCGTTTTCACAATTTCGTGAAACGAAAATTTCTGATTTTTAAGAATTTGACTGCGTTTTTATTTCCACAGCATTTGGCCAAATGATGAATGAAATTCTGAAAAGATCTCAATCAATTTATTCGGAATAGAGGCTGAAAGTTGATTCCTGTTTGGAAAAAATATATACCGAATACGCAGTAACCCACATGGTATCCTTTACATCCAGGCTGGAGATGATTCTAGGTGAGTATTGATTCACACATTTTCTCTTCACCGTAAAATCAGTAATTGTGTGTTTTAACTCACCTCGAGTCATTTTTTTTTCAAGCCACAGGGTCCGGTGGGCATATTTTTCTTAAAAGTCAAAAATTTCATTATTACTTAAGTCAGAAATTTTGATCTGATTTAAGTATCTAACCGTTCCTTATCTTTTCTTATCTCTTTGAAAATATCTATTTTGAGTCCTATTCGTTGCACTCGAAAGTTTATTGCACTTGAAACTTGGATTACGAAAGATTTTGTGAAGTAGTATTTGAATATCTTTTTCTCGGAACTTCTTTATCACATTATCAGGTATTTTGATTCCAAACAAACGAGAGTTAAAATTCTCTGAATATCTTTTCTATTTCAATATCTTTTCTCTCTCAAAATTTTTTTGATCATTAACTTGTAGATATCAATAACCGTCATAATTCATATATCGTTAGCAGACAGTTTCATTTATATCTTGAACACATATGTAACTAGCTCTAACTGTTCATAAATTCAGTAATGAATCATAGTCTCCAATGAATCATAGTCTCCACACATGTTGAAATATCATTTTAGAGCTTCAATTTAAGATCTTAGTTTTGAGGATATCTTATATTTGACTGTTTTACACAAATATCTTTGAATTATATAATTGCTGAGAGACACTAGCTAGTTACGTCAGTCATCCAAGGTTCAAGTCTGGCGTACAACTATCTGGTTCGTTTATAACTCTGCGATATCATTTTCATGATACGACAACTACGGTGAGTCCAAGTCCAGCTACTGAACTGCAAGTCCAAACCTGAGAATCTATCAGGAATACTAGGGTGAATATAGTAGCCCAACGTCTCCCCGGAATATCAGGGTGAATATAGTAGCCCGACTTCTCCTAGGAATCTCAGGGTGAATATAGTAGCCCAACGCCTTCCAGAACTATCAGGGTGAATTTAGTAGCCCGATACGAGGAAGCCTGATCCAGCCACTATCAAGTAGAGAAGGTTGAGTTGGCCACCACCACAAACCATACGACCAGAGTCCAGTGAATCATAACACCAGATACCAGACAAGGTACATCAATAACTGAACCATATTCAAAATACTGATATCCAAATTGTTTTATTATTTTTTATAGTTTGTTTATTATACACCATATATAGTTGCTTTGTGTTTCATTGTTTTGTTCAAAACAGAAGGAAATTATCTTAAAACTATCTTTATCTATATTAGGGAAGTTTTAATTATTATCCTTTTCAATTAACAAAAAATTTCTGGCGTCCAGCCAAAATTAATTTCAAAATCCTTGCTTGACACCAACCTAAATTCGATACTGGCAAGTCAGTCCAAAGAACACCACGCCAATCTCCACTGAATTAGTCTGGCAAATCTGCAGTAACAGTTACCTTATGTAACTTCGTTACATAATTGGCGCCCCAACGAAATTGACTGAAAGGAATTGTTTTGGCAAATATCTTTTCCTTCTATATTGACAGAGCAATAAACATCTTGTCTGGAAATTCATTGTTGAATTGGTTGATATCTTTTGTCCCTTGTATCTAATATATTCCTTGAATATTTTACCGTTGATATCTTCAAGTATTTTGTATCGTCTCTGAATTCAATACCTCGCTAATAACTTATCTCGAAATGGAAGTTAATCATCTGAGAGCCTATGAACTTGACTATGAAATCAAAATTGGAAACGTTAAACCTACAGGTGATGTTGATAAACGTCGAAAATTATTGATAGGAATTTTGAGCCAAGAAAACTCAAATCGTAGCTTTTTTGATGGTCTTGTTGCTTGTTATACTCATGCTGAGGATGTCACTGAAATAAAAGAAACGTTGCAAGATTTCAAAGCAGAGATTAATGTTTACACTCATTCTAGTAATGAATATAAAAGGTTATCCACAGGATCACTACATATCTCTGGTAGAATTCATAGATTAGTGGCAGAGGAAGAAGATGAGGAGGAAACTAAACGTAATCTCAATATAGAATTGATTGAACTTGAAGGAGATCTAGCTTCAAAAGTATCAGGAGCTTCAACTGCTCAGACATCCACTCCTACAAATTCTAATCAATTTCCTCATTTTAATTTTCCTAAGCCAATCCTACCCTACGAGTAGAATATTCATTTTAGTGGTGACACTCGAAATGAATCATTAGTATCTTTTCTAGAAAAAGTCGATGCTTTCAGTTTTGCACGCAACGTATCGAAAGATGATCTATTTTTGTCTGCTGGAGATTTATTTAAAGATCAAGCTTGGACATGGTATAACAACAACAGAAAGAAATTGAAAGATTGGGATGAACTAGTTCAAAGGCTCAAAGAAGATTTCTCACCATATCATTATGATGAAGACTTGAAAAGAGAGATTGACAATAGAACTCAGGGTACATCTGAAAGAATCACTATGTATATTTCTTCTATGGAGGGTCTTTTCAATAGATTAAAAAAGAAACCTAGTGAAAAGGAGATGGTAGACATTATACAGAGAAATCTGTTACCGTACTATATTTCTCACCTTTCTTTACAAGGAATAAATACAATCTCTGACCTGAATAGATTGGATAAGAAATTGAAGGAATCTCGTGAATGGTCTGAGAGATATAAACCACCTCCTACTCGTAAATCGAATCTTTTGGAACCTGATTTGAGTTGTCCCGCTTTTCAAGTATCTCATGATGTTTCTTACAAGAAAACTTTCAATCCACATAAATAAGTATCTACCGTAAACCCTATGATATGTTGGAACTGTTCTCGAAAGGGCCAGTCTTATAGTGAATGTCGCTCTCAAAAAACTCTGTTTTGTTATGGTTGTGGAAAGAGAAGAATAACAAAATTCAAATGTTTTAAATGCAATCCAAAGAACTCCAATGGTGGCACAGCAAGTCTGGATGCTGCGGCCGCAACCACAACAAATCCAGAAACAAAATCCAAAAAGAGCAAACAACAACCAAAGTCAAAGCAGTAAACTCAAAAGAGTGGACAAAGTGGTTAGAATTTGTCAGAAGTTTTTTATCTTCAAATAGAAAAACTCATCAATTATCTTCAAAATTACCTTCATCTTCAGAATTACCTTCTATTACCTTACCATGTTCAAATAGCAAAGCAACAAATATGAACACACCCTCTCTCAATCCAATCTTTGGTAGAAAACCAAATGATAACCGTCCCTACCTCAGAGTTCAAATTTATAGTGATGAAATATTATGTCTTGTAGATTCTGGAAGTTGTTCTTCTATATTAGATTCAAATGGACTTTTCTTGTTGCAAAAGTGGAACATCAATATCAGGAATGATAATCTTTTACAAGTTACAACAGCTGATGGTGTATCACAAGAGTGTTTGGGATACATCTTTTTACCAATTTCTCTCTTAGGACACAACAAAACGACGAAAGTTCTGATTATTCCTTCTCTCAAACATACCCTCATCTTAGGTATTGATTTTCTTAGTAACTTTCAAATCACAGCAGATTTTTTCAATGGATCTTTTGACCTGCATCAGCAGAAAGATATCTCTGTAGTAAATAACATCCAGTCTTGTGAAGACCTTTCAGCAGCACAGCGCGACAGTTAGAAAACTGTTATAGATTGTTGTACCTACGGAAAATAGGTAAGACGTGTTGAAAATGTTTCATGATGATGAAACTGCAGGTCATTTGGGTATTTCAAAGACATTATCTCGTATTCAAGAACTATATTATTGGCCTGGCCTAAGGAAAAGTGTTTATCGTTATGTTCGTGAATGTTCTATTTGTGCCACATGCAAGCCATCAAATTTGCCTCAGGCTGGATTAATGGGTTCCTATAAAGATATAAATTTTCCGTTTCAATTGATATCAGCAGATCTTTTAGGACCATATCCTAGGTCCAAAAATGGAAATCAGTATGTTTTAGTAGTAGTAGACTGGTTTACAAAATTTGTTTTAGTACAACCCTTACCTAATGCCACATCTAGGGTCATCATCAAATTCATAGAGAATCAAGTTTTTCTTATCTTTGGCGTACCACAAATTTTTGCTTGTAACAATGGATCAGTTTCTGCTAGTAAAGAGTTCAAATCTTTCATGTCCGAATACAAAATTCAAAAGATCTGGTATACCGCTAGATATCACCCCCAAATTAATGCCACTGAAAGGCAAAATAAAGTTATTGTAACTGCCATAAAATCATATATCAAAGAGATACACAAAACATGGGATCTCTCAATTCACAAAATTGCACAGGCAATACGTACCTCAAAAAGTGATGTTACTGGTTATTCAGCGGCATTTTTAACTTTTGGAAGAAATGTACCGATCTCAGGGGAATATTACGGTCAAATTGCAGAAAATTTCAATAAAATCGTCACAATCACAGAAAAAAAATTCTAGGATTGATGATCTTCAAAAATTACCAGAAATTTTCACCGAAGTTCGTAAGCGAATTCGGAAAGCTTATGATCAGAATGCTAAAATTTACAATTTCAGGAAAAGGGAAACTAAGTACAAACCAGGAGATAGAGTATTGAAGAAAAACTATGTTTCATCTAAAGCGGAAAACTCATTTTCTGCAAAATTTGCTCCAAAGTTTATTCCTTGTATTGTTGATAAAGTTCTCTCCCCTTTGGTTTATTCCCTTAAAAATGATAGTGGCACTGATCTTGGCAATTGGCATGTGAAAGATTTGAAACCTGATCCTACCTTTCTTGATTCTGATGATGATCCTGAACCACAAACTGACCAAGATTCAGATAATGAAGTAGATTAAATATCTTAGCTGCGTAGTGTACGGCTTAAGACTATCGCTGTAGGGCATACACCAACCTGTCGGTAAAACTCCGTCATTTGGCCACTATAAATATTTTTTGAATCAATCTAGAGCGTATTTAATGTGAACATTTTGATTCAGCTCAGTTAATAACATCATAACAAGTATTCTCTTTCCAAGAAATTACCTTCATCTGTGTTTTTGATCTACTATTTGCATAAGTTCTCAATTGAGACCATTTGGGTAATTGAATTAACACCAGTTTTCGAAATCATATCTGCAGTGTGTAATTCAATGTTCGTCGTGGGTACTAGCCCGGAAAGTAGTTGTTTCACTAAAGGCATGATCAGATTACTTGATTTCCCGAAACTTTTTCCACTTATGAATTCTAATTTCTTTCTTCGACAATGAATAAATCTTGGAAAGAAGAAAACTATTAAATACCGTTATCGTTTTCTGTTTTCATCTCTGAATTTTGGATCAGTATGTTGTGACATGACTCTATCACAAACTTTCTTTGATAGTACAGCATTTCAGAATATCTTTGAATGGTATTATTGAACATTACAGCTTGCATGATTTCTCATAACGGGGGATGTTATTTCAAATTCTTCAATTAAATGAAGGAATACATCACTCAGATATTTGCTGGAACATTTTTCCTTATGAAAATTTTCATATACGTATACCTAGTCCTGCCTATTATTTTCTTATGGAAATCAACTTGTACCATCAATGGTTTTTATTGTTTCAGTGACTATAGGCAAATTTTCATATCTTTAAAATAATCCTGGTCAGAACTTTTCTGGAGTTGCACAGCTTACTGAACTGATCTTTGACTTTCTTAGCTTTAACCTTGAGGCAGATATTTTTCGAAACTATCAACTGTCATGGTATTTTATAGTATTTAATAGTATCACTATCTGAATCATGTTTTGTGTAGATGCACTTTTCCGGTCTACTTATCTTATGCGGATTCTTGCACTTACTTATCTAAATTCCTGAAATATATCTTGCACATAGTACCTACCTCATCTTTGAGACATGCTCAAATCATGTGGTATATGTGAATATCTTGGATATTATCGATTTCGGGAAATAGTTTGCTTATTGGGAGCAGAAGTCCATTCAGATAGTTGATATTGATAAATTCTAACTACACTTGTTTACCTATTTACCGTTTTGTATACATAGCATTATCTGCCTTGCGTTAAATTGCCATACCATCGCAAACAGTTTTGATGAACAGCTCTAACTTTCATAATGTCTTGTCTGAAACGTGTTTCCCTATTCCTTTCCCAATTTCACTACATATCCCGCAATAGATACTCTAATGAAGGAGTTATTTGGAGGTTTTACCCCTTTCCTGTAAGAAAAAAAGGTGATTCCCTTTAAATTTTTCATAGGGACTCACTTTGGTGGGGTGTGAGCAACGCTCGGATGTGACAGCTAGCTAGCGTGGAGGCCTAGGCCGGTCAGCGCGTGAAGCCCGCCTAAGGGCGGCCGGGCAATGCTACTAGGGGATCCTGAGCTCCATGGATCTGTCACAGCTGGGGACTTGTTCACAGCACCAAGGAAGAAATGAGGGTATCCCGAAATTTTTTTCCCTTGTTCTAGTGAAACTTCTTTTCACTATTTCAGTTTGGTGGTACTATATCTCACCCCAGTTGAAGGTGACAGCTGGTTGAATTAATAATAAAACATTATCCTTTTTTTTTACCGCAGCTGCACTGTGTGGGGATTTCCTGATCGGGATTCAGAGTGGTTGGTGGTTGTTGCAAGTATTCTGGGGATGAGTGGATCTGGATGTTTCTCACCGGCGCAGCTTCTAACATCCAGCAGCGAAGAGAGCATCCAAACCAGATTGCTTGGAATGACTTCTGGCTGTACTGTCTCCTCGTCTGGGAGTTGCCAGACATTGCATCTTCCGTCAGCTTCTCTCATTCAACCTGTCTTCAGTTCAGAGAGTGAAGTTTTATCTTTGTCAATGCTTTAACTTACATTTTCATTTCATTTCAATTATTTTATCTTAATATCACATAAAAAAAATTCAATGCTCTGCTTCGAATTTTTTTTTTGTGGAGAAAGGGGGATATGTAACGAATAATCGTTACATCATTTATAATAAGTAAATTTATCATTCATATGAGCCCGACATCTATCGTTCGAAAGTGGAAACTTCACATTTTTGTGAATCAATAATAGCGATTTCATGCATACTAGAGCATCTAGCGGAGAATAGCTGAATCATCAAAATCTTTGTTTAGCAACAAAACGCCATGTTGGCTTTGGGCCATTAATCGACCGAATGGAAATCTGTCGAAAAGGAAAGAAGCTCATCAAGCTCTCTTCTAATTAGGCCATCATCGAGGCAACATTGTTTTGAGATTTGATCGCTAAATTTGTTTTCACGTTATCTAAATATCTTTACAATATCTTCCTTTTTCCACAAAAAGTTTTCATGAAGTGTTTGTTATCTTGAATGGAATATCAGGTATGTGAAAAGAGTTTCCATAATTTCTTATCTTCTGTTCAACAATTTTTACAAATGGTGGCATAGATAGCTTCACTTGATCCTTATCTTTATTTATCTTTGTGATCCTTCAGCTTTCAAGTAATTATCGATTCCCGTAATTGATATTTTCAGGTAATTTATCGCCAGAGGCGTATCAATTTCGTTTTCACAATTTCGTGAAACGAAAATTTCTGATTTTTAAGAATTTGACTGCGTTTTTATTTCCACAGCATTTGGCCGAATGACGAATGAAATTCTGAAAAGATCTCAATCAATTTGTTCGGAATAGAGGCTGAAAGTTGATTCCTGTTTGGAAAAAATATATACCGAATACGCAGTAACCCACATGGTATCCTGTACATCCAGGCTGGAGATGATTCTAGGTGAGTATTGATTCACACATTTTTTCTTTACCGTAAAATCAGTAATTGTGTGTTTTAACTCACCTCGAGTCATTTTTTTTAAGCCACAGGGTCCAGTGGGCATATTTTTCTTGAAAGTCAAAAATTTTATTATGTCAGAAATTTTGTTCCTGATTTAAGTATCTAACCGTTCCTTATCTTTTCTTATCTCTTTGAAAATATCTATTTTGAGTCCTATTCGTTGCACTCAAAAGTTCATTGCACTTGAAACTTGGATTACGAAAGATTTTGTGAAGTAGTATTTGAATATCTTTTTCGCGGAACTTCTTTATCACATTATCAGGTATTTTGATTCCAAACAAACGAAAGTTTAAATTCTCTGAATATCTTTTCTATTTCAATATCTTTTCTCTCTCAAAATTTTTTTGATCATTAACTTGTAGATATCAATAACCGTCATAATTCATATATCGTTAGCAGACAGTTTCATTTATATCTTGAACACATATGTAACTAGCTCTAACTGTTTATTAATTCAGTAAAGAATCATAGTCTCCACACATGTTGAAATATCATTTTAGAGCTTCAATTTAAGATCATAGTTTTAAGAATATCTTATATTTGACTGTTTTACACAAATATCTTTGAATTATATAATTGCTGAGAGACACTAGCTAGTTACGTCAGTCATCCAAGGTTCAAGTCTGGTGTACAACTATCTGGTTCGTTTATAACTCTGCGATATCATTTTCATGATACGACAACTACGGTGAGTCCAAGCCCAGCTACTGAACTGCAAGTCCAAACCTGAGAATCTACCAGGAACACTAGGGTGAATATAGTAGCCCAACGTCTCCCCGGAATATCAGGGTGAATATTGTAACCCCACTTCTCCCAGGAATCTCAGGGTGGATATAGTAGCCCAATGTCTTCCAGAAATATCAGGGTGAATTTAGTAGCCCGAGACGAGGATCCAGCCTGATCCAGCCACCATCAAGTAGAGAAGGTTGAGTTGGCCACCACCACAAACCATACGACCAGAGTCCAGTGAATCATAACACCAGATACCAGACAAGGTACATCAATAACTGAACCATATTCAAAATACTGATATCCAAATTGTTTTATTGTTTTTTATAGTTTGTTTATTATACACCATATATAGTTGCTTTGTGTTTCATTGTTTTGTTCAAAACAGAAGGAAATTATCTTAAAATTATCTTTATCTATATTAGGGAAGTTTGAATTTTTATCCTTTTCAATTAACAAAAAATTTCTGGCGTCCAGCCAAAATTATTTTCGAAATCCTTGCTTGACACCAACCTAAATTCGATACTGGCAAGTCAGTCCAAAGAACACCACGCCAATCTCCACTGAATTAGTCTGGCAGATCTGCAGTAACAGTTACCTCATGTAACTTCGTTACAAGGTTAGGTTAGGTCCCCCTGACGGTATCTCCACCTTGTCGTGGTAGTGGGGCTTGTGTGCCTTCATGATCCCAAGAGCCATGCCGGCGATAGCTCAGCTACTGGTAGGGTTTCCCATGCCGGACGGGTCGAGGGGGAAAGGCCAGACAAAGAAAGATGCCAACTTAGAGGGGAGTAAACCCTTCCAAAAATCCGCAACCCAAGGTGTCATGCGACCCGTGCCGAAGGGTGAATGGCCAGGCGACATATGGTCTCAAACGGAGCCTCCGGGAACCTTGCGAACTCCTGGAGTATTTAGCCTTACCCCTGCAAGCGGGGCTCTGCAGGGGCGGACCGAGAATCCCTAGCTTCTCGTGGGAACAAAATGAATATCTATAAAAACACTGAAGACAAAAAAGAGACCATAGGTCTGGCGGCAAGAAGGAGCTCCGTTTCAAAACTGACCCTAAAGATAGGAGATATAAAAACTCAGGATGGCCCGTTAACTGCTCCACCTAGAATAGGCGTCGTGGACCTCACCTGGAAGGAGGAAGGACAAAAATCCAATGAAAAAAAAAGGGTGAGAGAACAAGAAGACACTGAACAGGAGAACACCCCCAAAAAGCCTCCTCCTAAAAGTATTAAACAAAAAATGGGAAAGAAAATCGTAAACCTGGTCAAGGAAGTCGACAAGCAGACAAGAGAAATGAGTAGGATCGTGAAAGAGAACCCCAACACCAAAAGAGAGCTAAAGGATGCATTGAGTCAGGTAATGACAATGGAAGTGCAGAAAACACTGGAGGCCCTCTCCAACGTAGAGAGAACGGCAAGTCTTGAAAACAGAGGAAGGATGGGCAGCACCGAAAAAATTTCGAAAGGCATACAGGCACCCACCTCTGATTCAAAAGACTGCGCGGGAACTTCAGCCCCGAAAATAAGGACACCTTGAAGAAGGTCGAAAAACGCAAGATAGGCACACAAACAAACGACGCCGAAGAGAGCAGAGAAGAGAGAATAAGGCAGGTAATGGAGGAAGGTCATGGGCTCGAAGACCTTACAACTATCATTGAGGTGGATTGGGCAGAGGAGATATACAGAAACACAAAGGTTGAGTATGGTAACCCACTTGACAAGTGCAGCAAAGACGACACAGCCATATTGTACAACCCAAAGTGGCCCTCAAACGAAAAGATGGAAGGACTGAAAAGAATACACCCCGAAATTGATGAAATAGAGAATGCGGAACACCAAGAAATGAAAATCGATTCCATCAGGAAAACAACAACGTCCATAAACGGCATGGAAGAAAATCATACGAGGACCTCAACATTAATCCTGATACCCTACCACATAGATGAGGAAGGCATAAATGATATTGAAGAACTGTATTATACCCTACAGAGGGCCAAGGAAACAATAAACGGCCTGGGCATCCAAGCCTTCTACTTCTCTGCGCTAGGGAAAATGGAAGGCGACCATGTGCGGAAGATTCTGGAGTACGCATTCCGCGATACGAACACAGAAGTGAGGATCCTGCAGACAGAGGAAGAGAAAACCTGACAAAAACTAAAAAGAGGCGTAAGCCACATGAGTAATAAATTGGAGAAAAAGAGTAACCGCGAATCAGAAAAGCTCATTGTCAAGGCAGGTGGTGAGTCTTACGCAGAACTGGTGAAAAGCGTCAAAGAAAACGTAGACATAGAAAAAAAAACGTCAAAATAAGGACTATCAGGAGAACAAATAACGGGGACCTGCTACGGAAAGTAGCGGGAGGGAGAGAGAAAGCCGAAGCACTGAAAAGCGCTATAATAACAAACATGAAGAGCATAGGTGTTGTACACAAACGGAATGAGGTGATATTCCACATAACGAACATTGATCCCACAGTGGAAGAACACGAAATAGAAGCAGAGGTAAAGAAAGCCTGCCCGATCACCGAAGACGGCACGGTTCGAGTATTATCGCTCAGACAAACCGCAAACGGAAATCTGGCTGCGACGATAGCAACGGAGAAAGGAACCGGAAGAGAGCTGGAGAAAAAACGATTCATTAAAATAGGATGGGCAACCTGCGAGATACGGAAAAGGGTCAACATATCAAGGTGTCTCAGATGCCTGGAGTTCGGACACCGAAAGGCGGAATGCACCAGTGACAAAGACGAGAAAAACACCTGCCTGAACTGCGGGAAGGACGGCCACAAGGCGAAAGAGTGTGAAGACACACCGTTGCGGGAAGGACGGCCACAAACCGAAAGAGTGTGAAGACACACCGTACTGCAGGGAATGTAAGACGGAAGGTCACAAAGCGGACCAGATGCGATGCCCACATTTCCGTAGGCTTATCTACTCCCACAGAAAGGGAAGAAACGGAGAAGGTGGATCGACCAACAGAAACACCGGTGCAAGACAAGAAAAAGTCATAGAGGTCCAAGGCGAGCAGAGAGATAAAAACACAGAGGAAATGAGAGACACAGCCAGAGACCCAGGGGAGAATAACGGAACCGAAGAACACCGAAACCAAGATGCCAATTAAAATACTGCAAATAAACACCGGTCGTTCAAGGGCAACACATGATGCAGCCTTTGCAATGGCAGACAACATGAACGCGGATCTTATCATCTCTTCGGAGCCCAATAAAAAACTAGTTATGGGAAGAAGCGAATACATAACTGATAAAAGAGGCGATGCTGCAATCTATTGCAGAAACAAGAATATAGGCGCAATGAATCACGAATCCTCGGAAGGATATGTCAAGCTGGAAATGGCACAAGTGAACATATTTGGAAGCTACATGTCCCCAAACGCCGAATTTGAGGACTTCAAGAAAGACATTGAGGCACTAATGACAGAAGTCAGAAGGACAGGAAAGGAAGCAGTTGTCGCAGGTGACCTAAATTCAAAGTCCCATATATGGGGCTCACCCATAGCCGATAAACGCGGAGACTACCTGGAGGAATGGATGTCCTCAATGAACATGATAGCCACGAACGAGGGAAATGCCCCAACATTCGTCAGAGGCACAAGCTCCTCCTAAATAGACGTAACTCTCGCCACACAAGGCATTGGCAAACGCATTAGAAACTGGCTTGTATCACCAGTGGAATCCCTTAGCCTGCACAGGTATATTATCTTCGAAATAGACTGGGGACATACGACACAGAATCAAGAAGGCAAAACCTACGTGAATAGGGAAAAACTGACAGACGGAATACGGAACACGCTAAGTAACGCCGACACACTGATGATCTCGTAGAAAAGTTGAAACGGGCACAAAAAAAATGCTCGAGAACCATACTAGGAAATCCCCGCAAACAACCGTATTGGTGGAACGACGAGATCGAGGAGAAAAGAGAACGCTGCACACGGGCAAGAAGAAAACTCACGAGATTACGAAAACATATCGAAGAGAACACAAGGAGGCAAGTGGAGGAAACGGAAAGCGAGCTGAAAAGAGACACGAAGGAACTGAAGAACGCAATCAAAAACTCCAAGAAAAAAATGTGGAGGGGCCTATGTCATGAATTGAAAAGAGACGTTTGGGGACAGGGCTACAGAATCGCCGTGAGAGGGTTAAGGGTACACAAGACACCGTACAATCTACCAACACAGCAGAGACGACTGGAGATCAAAAAATTATTTCCAAGGAGGGAACACCGGAATGCATAGAGGAGGCAACAAAAGTAGCCCCACATGCAGTGCTCAACGTGATGAATGACCTGATTGCCAGTCAAACCTTCCCGAATACCTGGAAATCGGGAAAAGTGGTACTCATCCCGAAGGCCAGTACCACGGACAACAAAATAGCATATAGACCCATCTGCCTTCTGGATACCCTGGGGAAATTATACGAAGCCATGCTGAGGGAAAGACTTGAATGTGAACTCAACAACAAAAGGGGTCTATCAAACAACCAACATGGTTTCAGGAAAGGGTACTCAACACTGGGAGCCGTGGAATCAATTGCTCAACGTGGAGCTTGATAATCCAAAGACTCAGAGACCTGGAAATCAGTGGATAGCTGGTTAACATAATAGAAAGCTACCTGAGCGAACGGAGGATAATCATTACGACAGGAGAAACACTGAACACAACAGCAGGGGTACCGCAGGGCTCAGTGCTGGGACCCACGCTGTGGAATGTACTGTACGACGGAGCACTACGCCTGGAACTGCAGCAAGGATGCCAGAGTGTTGCTTACGCAGACGACCTCGCACTGGTCGTGAAGGCTAGAAAGATTTCCGAGCTAATAACCAAAACCAACGATGCCCTTAGGAAAATTGCGAAATGGATGAGGGAAAACAACCTTACCCTCGCGCCAGCAAAGACTGAGTGCATAATGCTGAAGGGAACAAGAAGGAGGGCTGGAATAAAGTTCGAACTAGAAAATCATGACATACACTCGGGCAAGCATCTGAAGTACCTCGGAATATGGCTGGACCACAATCTATTCTTCAATGAGCACGTCAAGAAAACCGTCGAAAAAGCCGAAAGAGCTGTCTCAGCAATGCTAAGATCACGCCAAACATTGGAGGACCAGGATATTGAAAAAGACTTCTACTCTGTGGAGTCGTACACTCCATAGTTCCGTACGGGGCACCGATATGGGGAGGGGTAATGAGAGTTGAAAAATATAGGAAAATGCTGATCACTCTACAGCGGAAGATACTAATGAGGGTAACTTGCGCCTAAAGAACGGCCTCCGCGGAGGCACTGTGCGTTATAGCGGGGGTTATTCCGATCGACCTCCGGATAGAAGAGAGAAATGAGGAATACCACAGAAAACAAGCTGGTGATGAAGAAGGAACCGCGGCGCTTAAACAGCAAATGACAGCAAAGTGGCAACAGAGATGGGAAGCAAACGAGACTGTAGCACAAAGAACAAAAAGGCTCATCCCAGACATTGAGACCTAGCTGCGTTGCAAACATAGAAGGACGGACTACCAACTCACGCAGTTCCTGACGGGGCACGGTTCTTTCAGGAAGTACACTCACCGAATAGGGAAAACGGAAAATGAAAAATGCATCTACTGTGGAATAGAAGACGACCCTGACCACACCATTTTTCACTGCAGAAGGTGGGAAGTAGAAAGAGAAAGCCACGGAGGGGTAATCAGCAACATGAGGAACACGGAGAACATAGTTCAGTACATGATGGAAAGCGAAGATAACGGGAACAGAGTACACAGCATAATAAAAACAATAATGACAGAAAATGAAACGAAGGAAAGAACTAGAAAGGGGCATTAACAGGGGAAATAAAAGACTATTTCACATGGCTGATGAGATATCCTAGCGGATTATTCCAGCCACGTGGAGGGGAATTTCAGGAGGTTTTAGTGCGGTGCAAGTCCCACACTACCGTGTCGCGATAGATCCTAAGCGCATAGTGTGCATTAGCATTTCCTTCTGCCAGAAAAAAAAAAGGTTAGGTTAGGTCAGGTAAGGTTAGGTAAGGTTAGGTTAGACACTGCTCTGTTTGCATTCCGAAGGAAATCTGTTTTCCATTTTCGGTCCGAAAATAGTCAAAGGGGTTATGTTACGTTGGTCACTGAGGTTAAGGATAGGTTAGGTTTTCCTCGAAAAAATAAACTTTCTCGTATAGGTCCCAAATATGGTAACGAGCTCTCTGACAGCATTCTTCATAGCGAAAACTCATCAAATTTGAAATATATTTTTTCACATAAGAACGTGATATCTCGGAAACTAACAGACAAGGAGAAATCATTTTCAGTTCTGACAGCATTCTCCATTGCGAAAACTCATCAAATTTGAAATATATTTTTCCTCATAAAGAACGTAATATCTCGGAAAGTAACAGACAAGGAGAAATCGTTTTCAGTTCTGGAATCAAATAGTCATAGGGGTTATGTTAGGTTAGGTGAGGTTAGGTTAGATACTGCTCTGTTTGCATTCCGAAGGAAATCTATTTTCCATTTTCGGTCCGAATATAGTCAAAGGGGTTATGTTGGGTTAGTCACTTTGGTCAAGGTTAGGTTAGGTTTCCTCGAAAAAATCAACTTTCCCGTATAGCTCCCAAATTTGGTGACGAGCTCTCTGACAGCATTCCCATTGCGAAACTCACCAAATTTTGAATATATTTTTTCACATAAAAAACGTATAATCTCGAAAAATTACAAACAGGGAAAAATCGTTTTCAGTTCTGGAATCGAATAGTCAAAGGGGCTATGCTAGGTTAGGTTAGGTTAGACACTGCTCTGTTTGCATACTGAAGGAAATATTTCTTTCATTTTCGGTCCGAGAATAGTCAAAGGGTTTATGTTAGGTTTGTCACTTAGGTTGAGGTAAGGTAAGGTTTTCATCGCAAAAATCAGCTTTCTCGTCTAGTTCCCAAATTTGGTGATGAGGTCTCGGACAGCATTCTCCATTTCGAAAACTAATCAAATTTGAAATATATTTTTGCACACAAGAAACGTAATATCTCGGAAACTAAGAGACAGAAAAAAATCGTTTTCAGTTCTGGAATCAAATAGTCATAGGGGTTATGTTAGGTTAGGTTAGACACTGCTCTGTTTGCATTTTGAAGGGAATCTATTTTCCATTTTCGGTCCGAAAATAGTGAAAGGGGTTATGTTAGGTTAGTCACTAGTCTGATAGCATTCTCCATAGCGAAAACTCATCAAATTTGAAATATATTTTTCCATATAAAGAACGTAATATCTCGGAAACTAACAGAGGGGGGGAAAATCGTTTTCAGTTCTGGAATCAAATAGTCGAAAGGGTTATGTTAGGTTAGGTTATATTAGGTTATATAAGGTTAGGTTATGTTAGGTTAGGTTAGGTCAGGTCTCTGACAGCATTCTCCATTGCGAAAACTCATCAAATTTGAAATATATTTTTTCACATAAAGAACGTAATATCTCGGAAACTAACAGACAAGGAGAAATCGTTTTCAGTTCTGGAATCATATAGTCATAGGGAAATGTTAGGTTAGGTGAGGTTAGGTTAGATACATTTGCATTCCGAAGGAAATCTATTTTACATTTTCGGTCCGAAAATAGTCAAAGGGATTATGTTAGGTTAGTCACTTTGGTTAAGGTTAGGTTAGGTGACGAGCTCTCTGACAGCATTCTCAATTTCGAAAACTAATCAAATTTGAAATATATTTTTTCACATAACAAACGTAATATCTCGGAAACTAAGAGACAGGGAAAAATCGTTTTCAGTTCTGGAATCAAATAGTCAAATGGGGTTATGTTAGGTTAGGTTAGACACTGCTCTGTTTGCATTTTGAAGGGAATCTATTCTCCATTTACGGTCCGAAAATAGTCAAAGGGGTTTTAGGTTAGTCACTTAGGTTAAGGTTACGTTAGGTTTCCTCGAAAAAATCAACTTTCTCGTATAGCTCCCAAATTCGGTAACGAGCTCTCTGAGAGCATTCTCCATAGCGGAAACTCATCAAATTTGAAATATAGTTTTTCATATGAAGAACGTAATATCTCGGAAACTAACAGAGGGGGAAAAATCGTTTTCAGTTCTGGAATCAAATAGTCAAAGGGGTTATGTTAGGTTAGGTTATATTAGGTTAGGTTATGTTGAGACTTGGACACACGCACCGCTCAAAAAAAAGGTGTTTGCGTCGGGGTAAGGGGAAACCCTTACCTTGTTGCCGATGTGATGCGAAGACAATAGCCTCTCCACCGGCAAGATCGTTGGGTGCCTACTCGCTGGCGGGCATGTCTCTTACAGAACTCAACGGATCTAGAGGGGAAATCCTCGATAAAAAACCTCCTGGAGACACACATCTGGTGTGCAGGGATGGCGGACCCTGGGATTTCTCCGGCCTATCTCACCCCTCTTCAACTTGTCTGGGTAAGATACCATCTCCTCTATCCTATCGGCCTCTCTTGGTCAACTCTTGTTTCTTCTGACCCCGACGCTATTAGGGTATCCGAGGGCTAGGGGTCACTGATTTTCTCATAACAGGTTATAGGGAAGGCGGCTGTGACCTCTCTTCTTCCAGTCTCTCGTCTGCTCCCTCCCAAACCGTGGGTGGAGCTAGAGGGAGACCACCGCGTCCCCCAATCCCAAGGTGTAGCACCATCGTGCCGAAGGGATGCGTGGCACAGGGGTGATTAAGTGTGTTTTGAGCGATGCCCCCTGGATA
This sequence comes from Zygogramma bicolorata, assembly GCA_032362365.1. Lineage (NCBI taxonomy): Eukaryota > Metazoa > Arthropoda > Insecta > Coleoptera > Chrysomelidae > Zygogramma > Zygogramma bicolorata. The sequence continues at coordinate 389,241 of JAVJAQ010001718.1, read as the reverse complement.
TGGCGACCCAGGGGGAAATTAGCCTTACTCCTGCATGTGGGTATCTGCAGGGGTGGACCATTACTTCCCTAGCTTCTCGTGGGAACAAATATGAGCCTATTTAAAACAACAAACAAAACTGAAATGGAAAAGAAGAAGGAGTTGGAAGAGGAGCGACGGCAGAGAGAGGAATTTGAGAGAAGCTTACTGGAAATGCAAAGCAGTAGAAGGCCTACCAGATCTCCACTTGCCAAGGCAGCAGATGAAAGCGTAGACGGAGTACAAACATCGAGTACTTCAGTGTTGCAGAAGGATTACGTTTTCAGAACACCGAAACAAAGCACGTCGGAGGAATGGCAGGATGAAGAACTGTTAACAAGTCCCAGCTATGTCCTGATAAACTCGGACGATGAGGACCCAGACTTGCCCGACAAGAAGAGAAAAAGAAGAGGATCTCCCCAAAAAGGAAACAAGAGAGTCATTATCGAGGACAGATCGAAGGATTTTGTAAAGTTATACAAAACGGTTTCAAATCTGATGGATTACGCCAAAAAATGACTACCTTAATAAAGGAAAATACACACACAAATGTAGAGATCAAACAGCTCACGAGGGAAGTAGATAGGGAAATAGGACACCTGCAGAAGAGAACGCTATTTCTGAGTGCGGTGGAGGACGCAATGAAGGAGGCGAAAGAGGATCGAGAGAGGGGAGACGACTCATCAGAATTGAAAACCGTAATACAAAGGTTGACGGAAGATAAGGAGGCGGCAGAAAAGAGAGCGGAAAGGGCTGAAAGGGAAGCGAGACTGTCCGTAAATATTGAATCAAGGAAACCTGAGAAGGCAACTATGGGCACCCAAGTGGACGAGGAAACAACAAATGACGAATTTAGAGAAAGAGAAAAGAGGAGAGATGAAAAAGTAAAATTGCATCTAGCCGGGACGCAGGGCCATGAGGACTGGCCGGGGTTACAGGAGGTCATTGATTATCCATGGCCGGAAAATACCTATGTGTCCACCAAGGAGAGCCATGACCTGAAGGAGCTTAGGGAGGAAAAGCAGGACCTGGTCTTGCTGCTCGATCCCATAATATCCCGTGAAGGGATGATAATCGACCAGGTTCGCGCAAGGTTCCCAGACCTGGCAGATCTTTTAGGTGAAGACCTGAAAGGCATCGAATACGTGAAATGTGATAAAAAAAACAGTGACCAGTTAGGGGACGAGCGAAGTTGCCACCAGAACCCTCTACGTAGTACCACTAAGGACAGGAGAAACAGGCGGGAACGGCGACGTGGCTAACCTGTATAAGGGGATAAAACAACTCAGGGAAGCGGCGCCATCCTTGGTACAGGAAGGACGGGCCTTCCAGATAGTCATGGTGGAACAGCTCGACGACAGCTATCTGAGGAAATGCACGGAGAGCGTCTTCCACGATAGGAAGTCAGATATCACTATCGTGTGCAAGAAGAAGGCGTTCGTGGAGGAAGTAAGAGGGACGAGACAATGTCCCAGACTTCGTAGGGCAACGGAGAAGATTGTCGTCAAAATGGAAGGAAAAAACTATGCGGAGGCCCTACGGGAAATGAGAACAAATACGAACATGTCAAGAACAGGAGCCCAGATTGAAAATATGAAAAAACGGCAAGAGGAGACATCCTGCTGGAAGTGAAGGGAGGAAAAGAGGAGGCCAGGGCTTTGAAAGGCGAGATCGAGAGGGTTAACCCCTCAACCAAAGTAGAGGTGGCAAATAGGTAAAAGACCTTACACATCTCCGATATTGAAGCGGATATGACCGAAGAGGACATCAAGGGCGCCGTAGTGAGAGCAGTAGGCGGAATATCGGAGACGTTAATGTGATTTTCACGAGACCAAATAATTACGGCAACCAGAATGCCATGATATCTGTGGATAGGGCGGTGGCATCCGAACTCATGAGAATGGGCACGGTACGAGTAGGCTGGGTCCCGTGCAGGGTCAGGGAGAAGGTCAACATCCTTAGATGTTACCGCTGTCTGGACCTCGATCTTAGAAAGGGGGAATGTAAGGGTGAAGACAAATCCAAGCACTGTATGAATTGTGCTGGGGAGGGACATTCTGCCAAGGACTGCATCTTTGACAAAAATGCACGAGTTGCGAACAGGAGGGTCACAGAGCGGACCAGATGCGCTGTCCATACTACCGCAAGCTGGTCGAAAAGAGGGAGAAGGATATGAGAACGAGGAGGCAGGGCAACACGACACCTCCGAGCAATGCTAGTTCTACAAATTAATGTAGGGCGAGCTAGGGCGGCCCACGACGTTGCCATCGCGACTGCCGATAGGCTGGATGCAGACATTATTCTCTTCCAGGAACCTAATAAAACATTGGCTAGGCAGCAGAGCCTGGTGACAGATGATAGATGTGACGTAGCAGTATATTTTAGGAACAGAGATGTCGGAGTCCAAAACCACAGGAAGCGCGATGGCTTCGTGGAGCTGGTCTTCAGCGATTGGGCCCTGTATAACTGCTACGTGTCGCCTAACATCTCCACGCAGCAGTTCAAAACGTACATGGATGCCCTGATGAGGGACGTCAGGTCGCAAGGTAGAATGACAGTTATCAAGGGGGACTTTAACGCGAAGTCCCCATCTTGGGGCTCGCACGCCGCTGACACCAGAGGCAACTACGTTGAGGAGTGGATAAACGCATTGAATCTCGTTGTGCACAACGACGGATCAACGCCCACAATCGTGCGAGGAGACAGTTATTCGCACCTGGACCTGACGCTCTCATGAGTAGGCTGCGGTCGGGAATAGGAATTGGGAGGTTTTAGAGGAAGAGTCAATGAGTCTACACAAGTTGATAACCTTTCGTGTCGAAGGAAACTCGCGGCGCGGCACACGCGGATTCAAAACCAAACCGATCCTGGACAAGAATAATTTCCGGGCTGCCCTGGAAACAATGGCTCACAGTGTCAACTCAGCCAACCTGATGAAGAAGATACGGAGCGCCCAGAGTTTTGCTTCGAATAGGGAGGGGTTACGCAGGAACAAGGACCAGCCGTACTGGTGGGGGTCTGAAATTGAAGCACTCAGGACAGTATGTAACGCCAAATGCAGGACACTCACTAGGGCAAGAACATCTGGGGCCGAAATTGCGCGACTCGCCGAGGAATACGGAGACGCGAGATCCAGGTATAAACGAGCGATCAAGGAGGCCAAAAAACAAAAGTGGAGAGAAATGTGCCACCTTTTAGATAATGACCCTTTCGGACAGGGAAACAAGCTGGTCGTCCGAGAGCTGAAGTTATCCACAACACCGTACAAACTCAATGAAGACGAGAAGTGAAGGATCGTGGAGGAACTCTTTCCCCCCACAATAGATGTGTGGAAAAGGAGAGCACGCACGCCGCTTGAGGACAGGGATAAGTTCAGCGAGAAGGAGATCAGGCAGGCAGCCTCTCGCTTGAAAACGGGAAAGTCACCTGGGCCAGACGGGGTTACCGTTGAGACGGTGAAAATCGCTGTGGAAACGCTGCCAGGCACGATCACAGGGAGATATCGATTGGTAGGAGAAAGCTGAATCTGACTAAGGGCATTCCTCAGGGCTCGGTCCTTGGACCCTGCCTGTGGAACGTCTTGTACGACGGCGTGCTCAGGGTGGAACTGCCATCGGGATGTTACACGGCAGCGTACGCAGACGACCTTGTCTTGGTGGTAAGGGAGAGAGACAATAACCGTCTGATGGAGAAGGGCAATGAGGCTTTTCGCAGGATTGCTGGCTGGATCTCTGAGAGAAGACTGGAGCTGGCTCCGGAGAAGACGGAGGCAGTCATTGTGAAAGGGCCTAGAAAAAGGGACGGGATTAGCTTTATCGTCAGTGGGAGGAACGTGTACTCAGTCAGATACATGAAATACCTCGGGATATGGATAGACGACAAGTGCTACTTTGGGCACCATGTAAGGGAGGTGGTAAGAAAAGCCGGAACCCTCATCGCAGCACTTGGGAAAATAATGCCGAATACTAGGGGCATGGGGAGTGAGAGGAGACGCGTCCTCAACGGGGTAGCTCAGTCCGTCCTCACGTACGGTGCTCCCATCTGGCAAGGAGCCATGCGTATTGACCTCTACAGAAGAATAATCACTAAGGTCCAGCGACAGATGCTACTACGAATCGCAAGCGCGTACCGCACGGCCGCGACCGAAGGGCTGTACGCTATCACAGGAGTCATTCCTCTGGATCTCCTGATCGAAGAACGTGCGGACATTGTCAATAACCGAAGGAGCAAGCAGGATGCAAGACAGGCAACCATGCTTAAATGGCAAGCCAGGTGGGGGCATCATACAGAAACTGCACAATGGACGAAGAGACTAATCCCAGACCTGAAGCCTTGGCTCATATGCGGCTTCAAGAGCTTAGACTATTGGTTGACGCAATTCTTAACGGGACACGGATCGTTCCGAACCTACACCACCCGCATTGAAAAGAGCCCCAATTAGCATCGTATATATTGTGGGGAAAGAGACACTCCCGAACACACGGTCTAAGAGTGCGACAGGTGAACTCGCGAGAGACAACTAGCCGAAACTGTACTGGATAGAAGACTGACAGCCGAGAATATAACGGGACTCATCAAATTTGAAATATAATTTCCAACATAAAATACTTCATATCTCGGAAACTAACATGCAGGGAAAAATCGTTTTCAGTTCTGGAATCAAATAGTCAAAGGGGTTATGTTAGGTTAGGTTAGACACTGCTCTGTTTGCATACTGAAGGAAATCTATTTTTCATTTTCGGTCCGAAAATAGTAAAAGGGTTCATATTAGGTTAGTGACTTAGGTAAAGGTTAGGTAAGGTTTTCATCTAAAAAATCAACTTTCTCGTAGAGTTCCCAAATTTGGTGACGAGCTCTCTGACAACATTTTCCATTTCGACAACTAATCAAATTCGGAATATATTTTTTCACATAAGAAACTTAATATCTCGCAAACTAAGAGACAGGGAAAAATCGTTTTCAGTTCTGGAATCAAATAGTCATAGGGGTTATGTTAGGTTAGGTTAGACACTGCTCTGTTTTCATTTTGAAGGGAATCTATTTTCCATTTTCGGTCCGAAAATAGTCAAAGGGGTTATGTTAGGTTTGTCACTTAGGTTAGGGTTACGTTAGGTTTCCTCGAAAAAATCAACTTTCTCGTATAGCTCCCAAATTTGATGACGAGCTCTCTGACATCATTCTCCATTGCGAAAACTCATCATTTTCTCACATAAAGAACTTAATATCTTGGAAATTAACAGACAGGAAAAATCGTTTTCAGTTCTGGAATCAAATAGTCATAGGGGTAATGTTAGGTTAGGTTAGGTTAGACACTGCTCTGTTTGCATTCTGGAGGAAATCTATTTTCAATTTCCGGTCCAAAAATAGTCAAGGGGGTTAGGTTAGGTTAGACACTTAGGTTAAGGTCAGGTGAGGTTTTCCTCGAAAAAAACAACTTGCCCGTATAGAGCTCCCAAATTTAGTGACGAGCTCTCTGACAGCATTCTCCACTGCGAAAACTCATCAAATTTGAAATATGATTTTTCACATAAAATACTTTATATCTCGGAAACTTACAGGCAGGGAAAAATCGTTTTCAGTTCTGGAATCAAATAGTCATAGAAGTAATTTTAGGTTAGGTTGGGTTAGACGCTGCTCTGTTTGCATTCTGAAGGAAATCTATTTTCAATTTTCGGTCCGAAAATAGTCAAAAGGTTTATGTTAGGTTAGGCACTTAGGTTAAGGTTGGGTGAGGTTTTCCTCGAAAAAAACAACTTTCCCGTATAGAGCTCCCAAATTTGGTGACGAGCTCTCTGACAGCATTCTCCATTGCGAAAACTCATCAAATTTGAAATATAATTTTATATCTCGGAAACTAACAGACAAGGAAAAATCGTTTTCAGTTCTGGAATCAAATAGTCATAGGAGTAATGTTAGGTTAGGTTAGTTTAGGTTAGACACTGCTCTGTTTGCATTTAGGAAATCCATTTTCCATTTTCGGTACGAAAATAGTCAAAGGGGTTATGTAAGGTAAGTCACTTTGGTTAGTTAAGGTTACGTTAGGTTTCCTCGAAAAAATCAACTTTCTCGTATAGCTCCCAATTTTGGTGACGAGCACTCTGACAGCATTCTCCATTGCGAAAACTCATCAAATTTGAAATATAATTTTTCACATAAAATACATTATATCTCTGAAACTTACAGGCAGGAAAAAATCGTTTTCAGTTCTGGAATCAAATAGTCAAAGGGATTATGTTACGTTGGGCTAGGTTAGGTTGAGATATGTTAGGTTAGTTAAGGTTGGGTTAGGTTAGGTTAGGTTAGGTTAGACACTGCTCTGTTTGCCTTCCGAAGGAAATCTATTTTCCAATTTCGGTCCGAAAATAGTCAAAGGGTTTATGATAGGTTAGTCACTTGGGTTAAGGTTACGTTAGGTTTCCTCGAAAAAATCAATTTTCTCGTATAGCTCCCAAATTTGGTAACGAGCTCTCTAACAGCATTCTCCATAGCGAAAAGTCATCAAATTTGAAATATATTTTTTCATAAAAAGAACGTAATATCTTGGAAACTAACAGAGGGGGAAATATCGTTTTCAGTTCTGGAATCAAATAGCCAAAGAGGTTATGTTAGGTTAGGTTATATTAGGTTAGGTTAGGTTATGTTAGGTTGGGTCGGGTAAGGTCAGGTTAGGTTAGACAATACTCTGTTTGCATTCCGAAGGAAATCTATTTTCCAATTTCGGTCCGAAAATAGTCAAAGGGGTTATGTTACGTTAGTCACTTGGGTTAAGGTTAGGTTAGGTTTTCCTCGAAAAAATCAACTTTCTCGTAGAGCTCCCAAATTTGGTGACGAGCTCCCTGACAGCATTCTCCATTTCGAAAACTAATCAAATTTGAAATATATTTTTTCACATAACAAACGTAATATCTCGGAAACTTAGAGACAGGAAAAAATCGTTTTCAGTTCTAGAATCAAATAGTCATAGGGGTTATGTTAGTTCAGGTTAGACACTGCTCTGTTTGCATTTAGGAAATCCATTTTCCATTTTCGGTACGAAAATAGTCAAAGGGGTTATGTAAGGTAAGTCACTTAGGTTAGTTAAGGTTACGTTAGGTTTCCTCGAAAAAATCAACTTTCTCGTATAGCTCCCAATTTTGGTGACAAGCACTCTGTCAGCATTCTCCATTGCGAAAACTCATCAAATTTGAAATATAATTTTTCACATAAAATACATTATATCTCTGAAACTTACAGGCAGGAAAAAATCGTTTTCAGTTCTGGAATCAAATAGTCAAAGGGATTATGTTACGTTGGGCTAGGTTAGGTTGAGATATGTTAGGTTAGTTAAGGTTAGGTTAGGTTAGGTTAGACACTGCTCTGTTTGCCTTCCGAAGGAAATCTATTTTTCAATTTCGGTCCGAAAATAGTCAAAGGGTTTATGATAGGTTAGTCACTTGGGTTAAGGTTACGTTAGGTTTCCTCGAAAAAATCAACTTTCTCGTATAGCTCCCAAATTTGGTAACGAGCTCTCTGACAGCATTCTCCATAGCGAAAAGTCATCAAATTTGAAATATATTTTTTCATAAAAAGAACGTAATATCTCGGAAACTTACAGAGGGGGAAATATCGTTTTCAGTTCTGGAATCAAATAGTCAAAGAGGTTATGTTAGGTTACGTTATATTAGGTTAGGTTAGGTTATGTTAGGTTAGGTTGGGTCGGGTAAGGTCAGGTTAGTTTAGACAATACTCTGTTTGCATTCCGAAGGAAATCTATTTTCCAATTTCGGTCCGTAAATAGTCAAAGGGGTTATGTTACGTTAGTCACTTGGGTTAAGGTTAGGTTAGGTTTTCCTCGAAAAAATCAACTTTCTCGTAGAGCTCCCAAATTTGGTAACGAGCTCCCTGACAGCATTCTCCATTTCGAAAACTAATCAAATTTGAAATATATTTTTTCACATAACAACCGTAATATCTCGGAAACTTAGAGACAGGAAAAAATCGTTTTCAGTTCTGGAATCAAATAGTCATAGGGGTTATGTTAGGTTAGGTTAGACACTGCTCTGTTTGCATTCTGAAGGGAATCTATTTACCATTTACGGTCCGAAAATAGTCAAAGGGGTTATGTTAGATTAGTCACTTAGGTTAAGGTTACGTTAGGTTTCCTCGAAAAAAATCAACTTTCTCGTATAGCTCCCAAATCGTAGACGGAGGCGTAGACGGAGGCGTAGACGGAGTACAAACACCGAGTACTTCAGTGTTGCAGAAGGATGACGTTTTCAGAACACCGAATGAAAGCACGTCGGAGGAATGGCAGGATGAAGAACTGTTAACTAGTCCCAGCTATGTCCTGATAAACTCGGACAATGAGGACCCAGACTTGCCCGACAAGAAGAGAAAAAGGAGAGGATCTTCCCAAAAAGGAAAGAAGAGAGTCATCATCGAGGACAGATCGAAGGATTTTGTGAAGTTATACAAAACGGTTTCAAATCTGATGGATTACGCCAAAAAATGACTACCTTGATGAAGGAAAATACAAACACAAAAGTAGAGATCAAACAGCTCACGAGGGAAGTAGATAGGGAAATAGGACACCTGCAGAAGAGAACGCTATTTCTGAGTGCGGTGGAGGACGCAATGAAGAAGGCGAAAGAGGATCGAGAGAGGGGAGACGACTCAACAGAATTAAAAACCGTAATACAAAGGTTGACGGAAGATAAGGAGGCGGCAGAAAAGAGAGCGGAAAGGGCTGAAAGGGAAGCGAGACTGTCCGTAAATATCGAATCAAGGAAACCTGAGATGGCGACTATGGGCACCCAAGTGGACGAGGAAAAAATAAATGACGAATTTAGAGGAAGAGAAAAGAGTAGAGATGAAAAAGTAAAATTGCATCTAGCCGGGACGCAGGGCCACGAGGACTGGCCGGGGTTACAGGAGGTCATTGATTATCCATGACCGGAAAATACCTACGTGTCCACCGAGGAGAGCCATGACCTGAAGGAGCTTAGGGAGGGAAAGCAGGACCTGGTCTTGCTGCTCGATCCCATAATATCCCGTGAAGGGATGATAATCGACCAGGTTCGCGCAAGGTTCTCAGACCTGGCAGATCTTTTAGGTGGAGACCTGAAAGGCATCGAATACGTAAAATGTGATAAAAAACAGTGACCAGTTAGGGGACGAGCGAGGTTGCCACCAGCACCCTCTACGTAGTACCACTAAGGACAGGAGGAACAGGCGGGAACGGCGACGTGGCTAACCTGTATAAGGAGATAAAACAACTTTAGGGAAGCGGCGCCATCCTTGGTACAGGAAGGACGGGCCTTCCAGATAGTCATGGTGGAACAGCTCGACGACAGCTATCTGAGGAAATGCACGGAGAGCGTCTTTCACGATAGGAAGTCAGATATCACTATCGTGTGCAAGAAGAAGGCGTTCGTGGAGGAAGTAAGAGGGACGAGATAATGTCCCAGACTTCGTTGGGCAACGGAGAAGATTGTCGTCAAAATGGAAGGAAAAAACTATGCGGAGGCCCTACGGAAAATGAGAACAAATACGAACATGTCAAGAACAGGAGCCCAGATTGAAAATATGAAAAAACGGCAAGAGGAGACATCCTGCTGGAAGTGAAGGGAGGAAAAGAGGAGGCCAGGGCGTTGAAAGGCGAGATCGAGAGGGTTAACCCCTCAACCAAAGTAGAGGTGGCAAATAGGTAAAAGACCTTACACATCTCCGATATTGAAGCGGATATGACCGAAGAGGACATCAAGGGCGCCGTAGTGAGAGCAGTAGGCGGAATATCGGAGACGTTAATGTGATTTTCACGAGACCAAATAATTACGGCAACCAGAATGCCATGATATCTGTGGATAGGGCGGTGGCATCGGAACTCATGAGAATGGGCACGGTACGAGTAGGCTGGGTCCCGTGCAGGGTCAGGGAGAAGGTCAACATCCTTAGATGTTACCGCTGTCTGGACCTCGATCTTAGAAAGGGGGAATGTAAGGGTGAAGACAAATCCAAGCACTGTATTAATTGTGCTGGGGAGGGACATTCTGCCAAGGACTGCATCTTTGACAAAAATGCACGAGTTGCGAACAGGAGGGTCACAGAGCGGACCAGATGCGCTGTCCATACTACCGCAAGCTGGTCGAAAAGAGGGAGAAGGATATGAGAACGAGGAGGCAGGGCAACACGACACCTCCGAGCAATGCTAGTTCTACAAATTAATGTAGGGCGAGCTAGGGCGGCCCACGACGTTGCCATCGCGACTGCCGATAGGCTGGATGCAGACATTATTCTCTTCCAGGAAGCTAATAAAACATTGGCTAGGCAGCAGAGCCTGGTGACAGATGAAAGATGTGACGTAGCGGTATATTTTAGGAACAGAGATGTCGGAGTCCAAAACCACAGGAAGCGCGATGGCTTCGTGAAGCTGGTCTTCAGCGATTGGGCCCTGTATAACTGCTACGTGTCGCCTAACATCTCCACGCAGCAGTTCGAAACGTACATGGATGCCCTTATGAGGGACGTCAGGTCGCAAGGTAGAATGACAGTTATCAAGGGGGACTTTAACGCGAAGTCCCCATCTTGGGGCTCGCACGCCGCTGACACCAGAGGCAACTACGTTGAGGAGTGGATAAACGCATTGAATCTCGTTGTGCACAACGACGGATCAACGCCCACAATCGTGCGAGGAGACAGTTATTCGCACCTGGACCTGACGCTCTCATGAGTAGGCTGCGGTCGGGCTTAGGAATTGGGAGGTTTTAGAGGAAGAGTCAATGAGTCTACACAAGTTGCTAACCTTTCGTGTCGAAGGAAACTCGCGGCGCGGCACACGCGGATTCAAAACCAAACCGATCCTGGACAAGAATACTTTCCGGGCTGCCCTGGAGACAATGGCTCACAGTGTCAACTCAGCCAACCTGATGAAGAAGATACGGAGCGCCCAGAGTTTTGCTTCGAATAGGGAGGGGTTACGCAGGAACAAGGACCAGCCGTACTGGTGGGGGGCTGAAATTGAAGCACTCAGGACAGTATGTAACGCCAAATGCAGGACACTCACTAGGGCAAGAACATCTGGGGCCGAAATTGCGCGACTCGCCGAGGAATACGGAGACGCGAGATCCAGGTATAAACGAGCGATCAAGGAGACCAAAAAACAGAAGTGGAGAGAAATGTGCCACCTTTTAGATAATAACCCTTTCGGACAGGGATACAAGCTGGTCGTCCGAGAGCTGAAGTTATCCACAACACCGTACAAACTCAATGAAGACGAGAAGTGGAGGATCGTGGAGGAACTCTTTCCCCCCACAATAGATGTGTGGGAAAGGAGAGCACGCACGCCGCTTGAGGACAGGGATAGGTTCAGCGAGGAGGAGATCAGGCACTCAGCCTCTCGCTTGAAAACGGCAAAGTCACCTGGGCCAGACGGGGTTACCGTTGAGGCGGTGAAAATCGCTGTGGAAACGCTGCCAGGCACGATCACAGGAATCATGAACGACCACCTCTCGGCGCAAAGCTTTCCGAAGGAATGGAAAGGAGCAAGGGTTGCGCTTATCCCAAAGGGCACTCCTAACCCCGAAATCCGAAAGTTTAGGACGATTTGTCTGCTGGACACAATAGGCAAGCTCTATGAGCACCTTATTAAGGCAAGGCTCGAGAAGGAGCTGGAAGAACTCGGAGGTTTAGCGAACAATCAGTTCGGCTCTCGGAAGGAGCGATCAACAATAAACGCCGCCAGATGGGTCATAGACACAGCTACCGGAGGTCGAGAGGAATGGGCAGCAGTAATCGCCTTCGTCATAAAGAATGCGTTCAACACGGCGGTGTGGAGCCTGGAGTTGTTCTCTCTAAGAGGCATCGGAGTCAGCACATATCTGATCAACGTCGTCGAGAGCTATTTCACCGACAGGGAGATATCGATTGGTAGGAGAAAGCTGAATCTGACTAAGGGCGTTCCTCAGGGCTCGGTCCTTGGACCCTGCCTGTGGAACGTCTTGTACGACGGCGTGCTCAGGGTGGAACTGCCATCGGGATGTTACACGGCAGCGTACGCAGACGACCTTGTATTGGTGGTAAGGGCGAGAGACAATAACCGTCTGATGGAGAAGGGCAATGAGGCTATTCTCAGGATTGCTGGCTGGATCTCTGAGAGAAGACTGGAGCTGGCTCCGGAGAAGAGGGAGGCAGTCATTGTGAAAGGGTCTAGAAAAAGGGACGGGATTAGCTTTATCGTCAGTGGAAGAACGTGTACTCAGTCAGATACATGAAATACCTCGGAATATGGATAGACGACAAGTGCTACTTTGGGCACCATGTAAGGGAGGTGGTGAGAAAAGCCGGAACCCTCATCGCAGCACTTGGAAAAATAATGCCGAATACTAGGGGCATGGGGAGTGAGAGGAGACGCGTCCTCAACGGGGTAGCTCAGTCCGTCCTCACGTACGGTGCTCCCATCTGGCAAGGAGCCATGCGTATTGACCTCTACAGAAGAATAATCACTAAGGTCCAGCGACAGATGCTACTACGAATCGCAAGCGCGTACCGCACGGCCGCGACCGAAGGGCTGTACGCTATCACAGGAGTCATTCTTCTGGATCTCCCGATCGAAGAACGTGCGTACATTGTAAATAACCGAAGGAGCAAGCAGGATGCAACACAGGCAACCATGCTTAAATGGCAAGCCAGGTGGGGGCATCATACAGAAACTGCACAATGGACGAAGAGACTAATCCCAGACCTGAAGCCTTGGCTCATATGCGGCTTCAAGAGCTTAGACTATTGGTTGACGCAATTCTTAACGGGACACGGATCGTTCCGAACCTACACCACCCGCATTGGAAAGAGCCCCAATTAGCATCGTATATATTGTGGGGAAAGAGACACTCCCGAACACACGGTCTAAGAGTGCGACAGGTAAACTCGCGAGAGACAACTAGCCGAAACTGTACTGGATAGAAGACTGACAGCCGAGAATATAACGGGACTCATCAAATTTGAAATATAATTTTCAACATAAAATACTTCATATCTTGGAAACTAACAGGCAGGGAAAAATCGTTTTCAGTTCTGGAATCAAATAGTCAAAGGGGTTATGTTAGGTTAGGTTAGACACTGCTCTGTTTGCATACTGAAGGAAATCTTTTTTTTCATTTTCGGTCCGAAAATAGTAAAATGGTTCATATTAGGTTAGTGACTTAGGTTAAGGTTAGGTAAGGTTTTCATCTAAAAAATCAACTTTCTCGTAGAGTTCCCAAATTTGGTGACGAGCTCTCTGACAACATTTTCCATTTCGACAGCTAATCAAATTCGGAATATATTTTTTCACATAAGAAACTTAATATCTCGCAAACTAAGAGACAGGGAAAAATCGTTTTCAGTTCTGGAATCAAATAGTCATAGGGGTTATGTTAGGTTAGGTTAGACACTGCTCTGTTTTCATTTTGAAGGGAATCTATTTTACATTTTCGGTCCGAAAATAGTCAAAGGGGTTATGTTAGGTTAGTCACTTGGGTTAGGGTTACGTTAGGTTTCCTCGAAAAAATCAACTTTCTCGTATAGCTCCCAAATTTGATGACGAGCTCTCTGACAGCATTCTCCATTGCGATAACTCATCATTTTCTCACATAAAGAACTAATATCTTGGAAATTAACAGACAGGAAAAATCGTTTTCAGTTCTGGAATCAAATAGTCATAGGGGTAATGTTAGGTTAGGTTAGGTTAGACACTGCTCTGTTTGCATTCTGGAGGAAATCAATTTTCAATTTCCGGTCCAAAAATAGTCAAAGGGGTTATGTTAGGTTAGGCAATTAGGTTAAGGTTGGGTGAGGTTTTCCTCGAAAAAAACAACTTTCCCGTATAGAGCTCCCAAATTTGGTGACGAGCTCTCTGACAGCATTCTCCACTGCGAAAACTCATCAAATTTGAAATATGATTTTTCACATAAAATACTTTATATCTCGGAAACTTACAGGCAGGGAAAAATCGTTTTCAGTACTGGAATCGAATAGTCATAGAAGTAATTTTAGGTTAGGTTGGGTTAGACACTGCTCTGTTTGCATTCTGAAGGAAATCTATTTTCAATTTTCGGTCCGAAAATAGTCAAAGGGGTTATGTTAGGTTAGGCAATTAGGTTAAGGTTGGGTGAGGTTTTCCTCGAAAAAAACAACTTTCCCGTATAGAGCTCCCAAATTTGGTGACGAGCTCTCTGACAGCATTCTCCATTACGAAAACTCATTAAATTTGAAATATAATTTTTCACGTAAAATACGTTATATCTCGGAAACTAACAGGCAGGGAAAAATCGTTTTCAGTTCTGGAATCAAATAGTCAAAGGGGTTATGTTAGGTTAGGTTAGCTTATGTTAAGTTAGGTTAGGTAAGGTTAGGTTAGGTTAGGTTAGGTTACACCAGAATAGAGTACGACGACACGCTGGTACGTAGGCTAAGGGGAGACTTGGCAGTCATAGTCAACCCGGAAATAATAAGCGACGCCAGGGAGTGGACAGAAATCAGGACCAGGTGCCCAGAGATGGATAGTTTTATCCAGGAAGGCTTAGTGGAAGGTAACATCGACTATATAAATAACGTCACAGAAGTCACGAGCAGCAGGGGCGGCAGCACCGAAAAAAGCTGCTGCATGACTCTTTTGCTGCCTGCGGCCTGGAATGGAACGACTGTAGAGGATCTTGAGAAGACTTATACGTTAACGAAGAAACTGAAAGAGACATTAGTGCAGCATGGGAAAAAAGATATAACCATATGGAAAACAGAAGAAGCCAGTAACGACCTCGTTAGAAAGTGCTGCGAGTACGTCTTCTCGGAAGAAGAAACGAAAATAATAGTATTGAGGAGGAAGCCATTGAAGGCGAAAAACAAAGAGAACACGAGGGGAGATAAACTCATCATCAAGGCGGAGGGAAAATCATACGCCGACCTACTCAAATCTGTAAAAGCCTCAGTAAGCATTGAGGACATGGGAGTTAAAATTAAGCAAATTAAAAAAACAGCAAAAGGAGACCTTATGTTAGACATAGAAGGAGGGAAAAAAGAATCAGACTTGCTGAAAGATGCAATTACAGGGACAAATCCCGACTACAAGGTAGACATCAAGAGAAAGGAAGTCCTACTACACCTGAGCGGCATTAACGCTGACCTTGACGAGGAACAGGTGAAGACGCGTATACTTAAAGTAAGACCAGGAATAGATGGGAGTTGCTTCTACATAAAGGAGCTTAAAGAAAAAAGAAATGGAAATCTGACGGCCACAATTGCCGCGCAGAATATGTTCATGGCTAAACGGATAATGGGAGATGGAGTCATTCCAATGGGATGGGGCCAAGGACGCATTAGATTGAAAGTTCACGTGGCAAGATGCTATAGATGTCTGGACTTCGGGCATTCGAGGGCTGAATGCACCGGGGCGGATAGGTCTGACACCTGTATCAAATGTGGGAAAGATGGGCACAGGTTAATAGATTGCAACGAAACACCGAAATGCATCACATGCGGCAATCAAGGACATCGATCGGGCACTACCAGCTGCCCGAGATTCAGAGCCATCATTAAAAATAAAAATGTAGCGGTGCTGAACGGGGGCAGGCGGAACAGCGTCAACCTCTAAAAATGACCCTAAGACTCCTCCAGATAAATGTGGATAGAGGCAGAGCTGCGCAGGACTCAGCCTTCGAAACGGCCATGAGGCTAAACTGTGACATCATATGTCTCCAGGAACCTAATAAAAATAAAAGCAAAGGACAAAAATGGATTACCGATCTAGATACAAACGTCGCCACATATTGCCTAAATCGCAACATCGGAATCAAAAACCATATAGTCCGAAAAGGGTACACCAAAATCTATTTCGCGAAATTGGTGCTATACAATTGTTATGTGTCACCGAACATCTCAATTCGAGACTTCCAGAAATACATCGACGAGATTATGAGCAGCGTCCAACAGGAAAAGTTAGGAGCAATAGTCCTAGGGGAATTAAACGCCAAATCCCCGCTCTGGGGGTCAAGCTTCTCCGACAGAAGGGGGGAGTATGTTGCAGAGTTGCTTGCCACTCTTGACTTAGCAGTGGCAAATAAAGGAGACCGCCCGACCTTCAGTCGGAGAGGCAGCTCCTCTAATATAGATATAACATTTGCGTCGAGCAGTGTAGCAAGACGAATAACGGAATGGGAAGTTCTTGAAGAAGATTCGATGAGCTGGCATAGGATGATACTCATGAGTATAGCACACGGAGTACCGAAGCGTAAGGTGGCAACGAAGACGAGATCGCACATGGATAAGGACATTCTCCGGACCGCGATATCGCTAGTCCATGACCCAGTCAAGACGGAACCAAGCGACCTAGTCACATTGCTGAAGACTGCGCAAGATGCCGCTACCACTTACGAACGTGGCGAAATCCCAAGACGGCAACCATACTGGTGGAACCAGGAGATCCAAGGTCGAAAAGGAGCCTGCAACAAAAGCAGGCGTCTGCTCACCAGGGCCAGGGAATCAAATCAGCCAAATGTAGACACCCTTGAGGAACGATACGCACAATGCAGGAAGGACTTCAAAAAAGCTGTAAACAAAGGGAAAAAAGAACACTGGCTGCAGGTATGCCGAGAGCTTGATGAAGATATTTGGGTACGGGGATACAAACTTGTCACATGCCATCTGAAAAATAACGGCTCACCGTACGATATGGACCCAGAAGTGAGAAAAGAGACCATAAATAAACTCTTCCCCAGGAAAGAGGACGAGTGGGTGACAGACGAAAATGTATACCCAACCCAAGAAGTCACGTTGGAAGAATTGAGTCTGGCGTCTGAAAGACTCAAACCTCGGAAGGCTCCCGGCCCTGACGGGCTCGCGGCGGAAACGATTAAAGAGGCAGCACAAATAATACCGGAGTCCTTCATAGCGATAATAAATCAAATCCTGCACAGGCAAACTTTCCCCCTAGAATGGAAAATAGCAACAGTAGTTCTGATCCCGAAACCTGGAAACAAATACAGGACGATATGTCTACTGGACACCCTTGGGAAAATGGTGGAGCATATCATAAAGAACCGTCTAGAGATAGAGTTGGATGAAAACGAGGGGATTTCAGGGAGACAATTCGGCTTCAGGAAGGGTATGTCGACGGTGGATGCCGTCGAACAAATACTCAGAGAGGCGACAAACAATCAGACGAGATGGGGTGCAATCATCACGATAGACGTGGAAAGCGCTTTCAACACCGCGGGATGGAGCATTATCGTGAGAAGATTGAAAGATACAGGAATAAGTCCGTACCTGATAAGACTTATAGAGAGCTATTTCACAGGCCGCCGTCTCAACATCCAGAAAGACATCTTTATCGACATGACCCAAGGAGTCCCACAAGGGTCGGTCCTCGGACCCACCCTGTGGAACATCCTATATGACCCAGTTCTGGGGTTGAACCTTCCTCCCGGATACAAAACGGTGGCATACGCAGATGATCTGACCCTAATAGTCACGAACAAAGACAAGCAGAAGCTAGTGGAATCCGCAAATACAGCCCTGAGAAAGATCATGAACTGGATGGAGGAAAACGATCTGAAGATTGCCGCTCACAAGACCGAGGCTATTATAGTGAGAGGCCCAAGAAAAAGGGACGGAATAGCATTCCGAGTGGGAGACACAGACGTAATACCCCAAAAATTCTTGAAATGTTTAGGCATCTGGCTCGATGATAAAATCATATATAATGAGCACATCAGAAGAACGGTGGAAAAAGCCGAAAAATCAGCGGCGGCCCTCACTCGATTACTCTCGAACACCAGTAATATCAGCACTGTTAGAAAGAGGGTACTATACGGAGTAACCCAGTCGATACTTCTTTACGGGGCACCGGTATGGGAAAGGGTCATGTGTGTGGAAAAATACAGAAAAATGATGGCTAGCACCCAAAGGAAGATGTTGCTCAGGATTATTGCAGCGTACCGAACGGTATCTTTCGAGGCTGCCTGTGTGATCGCCGGGGTCCCCCCAATCGAGCTGCTGGTGGACGAAAGGAAACGGGCACACCGAGGAAGAGGAAATAGAAGAGAAAACGCAGTGAGAGAAAAGCTGACGACAAGAGAGCGATGGCAGGAAAGATGGACCGAACTACAAATGGTAGCCCAGTGGACAAAGCGTCTGATACCACACATTGAACCATGGGTTAGCTGCAAATTCGAAAGCCCAAATTATTATATCACGCAATTCCTGACAGGACACGGCTCCTTCCGGGCGTACACCAAAAGGATCGGAAAAACGGAAGATGACCATTGCATCTATTGCGGACAAACAGATACCGCGGAACACACGATCCTAGCCTGCCCTAGATGGAATGACAAGAAAATAGCCCTTGAACATGCAGTAGGAGAACCCATAAATGCGGATAGTATAGTGGAGCAGATGATGCGGAACGCTAGCACATGGACCAAAATTGCCAAGTATATTAGTACAATCATGAAAAAGAAAGAAGAGGAAGAGAAACTACATAGAACAGGACAACTCTGAGAAAGAGATAAAAGGAAACAAAAATGCCGCTCGCTCCGATGCTATGTCTTAACGACGATTCCGGAGGCGAGAGAGGGCAGGGGGGTGGTTTTAGCCGGAAGGAGTCCGGCACTGCTGTTTCATCGAAACAGCGTCCATGAGGATTTCCACCCCTCTCAAAAAAAAAAGACACTGCTCTGTTTTCCTCCCGAAGGAAATCTATTTTCCATTTTCGGTCCGAAAATAGTCAAAGAGGCTATGTTAGATTAGTCACTTAGGTTGAGGTTAGGTGAGGTTTTCCTCGAGAAGATCAACTTTCTCGTATAGAGCTCCCAAATTTTGTGACGAGCTCTCTGACAGCATTCTCCATTGCGGAAACTCATCAAATTTGAAATATAATTTCATATCTCGGAAACTAACAGACAAGGAAAAATCGTTTTCAGTTCTGGAATCAAATAGTCATAGGAGTAATGTTAGGTTAGGTTAGTTTAGGTAAGACACTGCTCTGTTTGCATTTAGGAAATCCATTTTCCATTTTCGGTACGAAAATAGTCAAAGGGGTTATGTAAGGTGAGTCACTTAGGTTAGTTAAGGTTACGTTAGGTTTCCTCGAAAAAATCAACTTTCTCGTATAGCTCCCAATTTTGGTGACGAGCACTCTGACAGCATTCTCCATTGCGAAAACTCATCAAATTTGAAATATAATTTTTCACATAAAATACATTATATCTCTGAAACTTACAGGCAGGAAAAAATCGTTTTCAGTTCTGGAATCAAATAGTCAAAGGGATTATGTTACGTTGGGCTAGGTTAGGTTGAGATATGTTAGGTTAGTTAAGGTTAGGTTAGGTTAGGTTAGGTTAGACACTGCTCTGTTTGCCTTCCGAAGGAAATCTATTTATCAATTTCGGTCCGAAAATAGTCAAAGGGTTTATGATAGGTTAGTCACTTGGGTTAAGGTTACGTTAGGTTTCCTCGAAAAAATCAACTTTCTCGTATGGCTCCCAAATTTGGTAACGAGCTCTCTGACAGCATTCTCCATAGCGAAAAGTCATCAAATTTGAAATATATTTTTTCATAAAAAGAACGTAATATCTCGGAAACTATCAGAGGGGGAAATATCGTTTTCAGTTCTGGAATCAAATAGTCAAAGAGGTTATGTTACGTTAGGTTATATTAGGTTAGGTTAGGTTATGTTAGGTTAGGTTGGGTCGGGTAAGGTCAGGTTAGGTTAGACAATGCTCTGTTTGCATTCCGAAGGAAATCTATTTTCCAATTTCGGTCCGAAAATAGTCAAAGGGGTTATGTTACGTTAATCATTTGGGTTAAGGTTAGGTTAGGTTTTCCTCGAAAAAATCAACTTTCTCGTAGAGCTCCCAAATTTGGTGATGAGCTCCCTGACAGCATTCTCCATTTCGAAAACTAATCAAATTTGAAATATATTTTTTCACATAACAAACGTAATATCTCGGAAACTTAGAGACAGGAAAAAATCGTTTTCAGTTCTGGAATCAAATAGTCATAGGGGTTATGTTAGGTTAGGTTAGACACTGCTCTGTTTGCATTCTGAAGGGAATCTATTTACCATTTACGGTCCGAAAATAGTCAAAGGGGTTATGTTAGATTAGTCACTTAGGTTAAGGTTACGTTAGGTTTCCTCGAAAAAAATCAACTTTCTCGTATAGCTCCCAAATCGTAGACGGAGGCGTAGACGGAGTACAAACACCGAGTACTTCAGTGTTGCAGAAGGATGACGTTTTCAGAACACCGAATGAAAGCATGTCGGAGGAATGGCAGAATGAAGAACTGTTAACTAGTCCCAGCTATGTCCTGATAAACTCGGACGATGAGGACCCAGACTTGCCGACAAGAAGAGAAAAAGGAGAGGATCTCCCCAAAAAGGAAAGAAGAGAGTCATCATCGAGGACAGATCGAAGGATTTTGTGAAGTTATACAAAACGGTTTCAAATCTGATAGATTACGCCAAAAACTGACTACCTTGATGAAGGAAAATACAAACACAAAATTAGAGATCAAACAGCTCACGAGGGAAGTAGATAGGGAAATAGGACACCTGCAGAAGAGAACGCTATTTCTGAGTGCGGTGGAGGACGCAATGAAGAAGGCGAAAGAGGATCGAGAGAGGGGAGACGACTCAACAGAATTAAAAACCGTAATACAAAGGTTGACGGAAGATAAGGAGGCGGCAGAAAAGAGAGCGGAAAGGGCTGAAAGGGAAGCGAGACTGTCCGTAAATATCGAATCAAGGAAACCTGAGATGGCGACTATGGGCACCCAAGTGGACGAGGAAACAATAAATGACGAATTTAGAGGAAGAGAAAAGAGTAGAGATGAAAAAGTAGAATTGCATCTAGCCGGGACGCAGGGCCACGAGGACTGGCCGGGGTTACAGGAGGTCATTGATTATCCATGACCGAAAAATACCTACGTGTCCACCGAGGAGAGCCATGACCTGAAGGAGCTTAGGGAGGGAAAGCAGGACCTGGTCTTGCTGCTCGATCCCATAATATCCCGTGAAGGGATGATAATCGACCAGGTTCGCGCAAGGTTCCCAGACCTGGCAGATCTTTTAGGTGGAGACCTGATATATACGTAAAATACGTAAAATGTGATAAAAAACAGTGACCAGTTAGGGGACGAGCGAGGTTGCCACCAGCACCCTCTACGTAGTACCACTAAGGACAGGAGGAACAGGCGGGAACGGCGACGTGGCTAACCTGTATAAGGGGATAAAACAACTCAGGGAAGCGGCGCCATCCTTGGTACAGGAAGGACGGGCCTTCCAGATAGTCATGGTGGAACAGCTCGACGACAGCTATCTGAGGAAATGCACGGAGAGCGTCTTCCACGATGGGAAGTCGGATATCACTATCCTGTGCAAGAAAAAGGCGTTCGTGGAGGAAGTAAGAGGGACGAGACAATGGCCCAGACTTCGTAGGGCAACGGAGAAGATTGTCGTCAAAATGGATGGAAAAAACTATGCGGAGGCCCTACGGGAAATGAGAACAAATACGAACATGTCGAGAACAGGAGCCCAGATTAAAAATATAAAAAAACGGCAAGAGGAGACATCCTGCTGGAAGTAAAGGGAGAAAAAGAGGAGGCCAGGGCGTTGAAAGGCGAGATCGAGAGGGTTAACCCCTCAACCAAAGTGGAGGTGGCAAATAGGGAAAAGACCTTACACATCCCCGATATTGAAGCGGATATGACCGAAGAGGACATCAAGGGCGCCGTAGTGAGAGCGGTAGGCGGAATATCGGAGACGTTAATGTGATCTTTACGAGACCAAATAATTACGGCAACCAGAATGCCATGATATCTGTGGATAGGGCGGTGGCATCCAAACTCATGAGAATGGGTACGGTACGAGTAGGCTGGGTCTTGTGCAGGGTCAGGGGGAAGGTCAACATCCTTAGATGTTACCGCTGTCTGGGCCTCGGTCTCAGAAAGGGGGAATGTAAGGGTGAAGACAAATGCAAGCACAATACTTTCCGGGCTGCCCTGGAGACAATGGCTCACAGTGTCACCTCAGCCAACCTGATGGAGAAGATACGGAGCGCCCAGAGTTTTGCTTCGAATAGGGAGGGGTTACGCAGGAACAAGGACCAGCCGCCATGTATGTAACGCCAAACGCAGGACACTCACTAGGGCAAGAACATCTGGAGCCGAAATTGCGCAACTCGCCGAGGAATACGGGGACGCGAGATCCAGGTATAAACGAGCGATCAAGGAGGCCAAAAAACAAAAGTGGAGAGAAATGTGCCATTTTTTAGATAATGACCCTTTCGGACAGGGATACAAGCTGGTCGTCCGAGAGCTGAAGTTATTCCCAACACCGTACAACCTATGAAGACGAGAAGTGGAGGATCGTGGAGGAACTCTTTCCCCCCACAATAGATGTGTGGGAAAGGAGAGCACGCACGCCGCTTGAGGACAGGGATAGGTTCAGCGAGGAGGAGATCAGGCAGGCAGCCTCTCGCTTGAAAACGGGAAAGTCACCTGGGCCAGACGGGGTTACCGTTGAGACGGTGAAAATCGCTGTGGAAACGCTGCCAGGCACGATCACAGGAATCATGAACGACCACCTCTCGGCGCAAAGCTTTCCAAAGGAATGGAAAGGAGCGAGGGTTGCGCTTATCCCAAAGGGCACTCCTAACGCCGAAATCCGAAAGTTTAGGACGAGTTGTCTGCTGGACACAATGGGCAAGCTCTATGAGCACCTTATTAAGGCATGGCTCAAGAAGGAGCTGGAAGAACTCGGAGGTTTAGCGGACAATCAGTTCGGCTTTCGGAAGGAGCGATCAACAATAAACGCTGCCAGATGGGTCATAGACACAGCTACCGGAGGTCAAGAGGAATGGGCAGCAGTAATCGCCTTCGACATAAAGAATGCGTTCAACACGGCGGTGTGGAGCCTGGTGTTGTCCTCTCTAAGAGGCATCGGAGTCAGCACATATCTGATCAACGTCGTCGAGAGCTATTTCACCGACAGGGAGATATCGATTGGTAGGAGAAAGCTGAATCTGACTAAGGGCGTTTCTCAGGGCTCGGTCCTTGGACCCTGCCTGTGGAACGTCTTGTACGACGGCGTGTTCAGAGTGGAACTGCCATCGGGATGTTACACGGCAGCGTAAGCAAACGAACTTGTCTTGGTGGTAAGGGCGAGAGACAATAACCGTCTGATGGAGAAGGGCAATGAGGCTATTCGCAGGATTGCTGGCTGGATCTCTGAGAGAAGACTGGAGCTAGCTCCGGAGAAGACGGAGGCAGTTATTGTGAAAGGGCCTAGAAAAAGGGACGGGATTAGCTTTATCGTCAGTGAGAGAAACGTGTACTCAGTCAGATATATGAAATACCTCAGGATATGGATGGACGACAAGTGCTACTTTGGGCACCATGTAAGGGAGGTGGTGAGTAAAGCCGGAACCCTTATCGCAGCACTTGGGAAAATAATGCCGAATACTAGGGGCATGGGGAGTGAGAGGAGACGCGTCCTCAACGGGGTAGCTCAGTCCGTCCTCACATACGGTGATCCCATCTGGCAAGGAGCCATGCGTATTGACCTCTACAGAAGAATGATCACTGAGGTCCAGCGACAGATGCTACTACGAATCGCAAGCGCGTACCGCACTGCCGCGACCGAAGGGCTGTACGCTTATACAGGAGTCATTCATCTGGATCTCCTGATCGAAGAACGTGCGGACATTGTCAATAACCGAAGGAGCAAGCAGGATGCAAGACAGGCAACCATGCTCAAATGGCAAGCCAGGTGGGAGCATCATACAGAAACTGCACAATGGACGAAGAGACTAATCCCAGACCTGGAGTCTTGGATCATATGCGGCTTCAAAAGCTTAGACTACTGGTTGACGCAATTCTTAACGGGACACGGACTGTTCCGATCCTACACCACCCGCATTGGAAAGAGCCCCAATTAGCATTGTATATATTGTGGGGAAAGAGACACTCCCGAACACACAGTCTTAGAGTGCGACAGGTGAACTCGCGAGAGACAACTAGCCGAAACTGTACTGGATAGAAGAAAAAATCAACTTTCTCGTAAAGCTCTCAAATTTGGTGACGAGCTCTCTGACAGCATTCTCCATTGCGAAAACTCATCAAATTTGAAATATAATTGTTCACATTGAATACGTTATATCTCGGAAAGTTACAGGCAGGGAAAAATCGTTTTCAGTTCTGGAATCAAATAGTCAAAGGGGTTATTTTAGGTTAGGTTATGTTAAGTAAGGTTAGGTAAGGTTAGGTTAGGTTAGGTTGGGTCCGAGAGACTTGGATGCACTCACCGCTCAAAAAAAAAAGGTGAGTGTGTCGGGGCAAGGGGCAACTCTTGCCTTTCTCAGGCCGATGTGATGCGAAGACAATAGCCTCTCCACCGGCAAGATCGTTGGGGTGCCTACTCGCTGGCGGACCTGTCTATTACAGAACTCAACGGATCTATCTTGTCTGGGAAAGATATCTTCTCCCCTATCCTATCGGCCTCCCTTGGTCAACTCTTGTTCTTTTCCGACCCCGACGCTATTAGGGCATCCGAGGGCTAGGGGTCACTCACCTTCTCACTACAGGATGCAGGGGAGGCGGCTGCATCCTCTTATCTTTCAGTCTTCCTCCCGCTCGCTCACAGACGTGGGTGGAACGGTAGAAAGATCACCGCGTCCCCCAATCCTAAGGTGTAGCACCATCGCGCCGAAGGGAGGCGTGGCACAGGGGTGACTGAGTGTGTCTTGAGCGATGATCCCTGGAAATGGCGACCCAGGGGGGATCTAGCCTCACCCCTGCATGCGGGGCTCTGCAGGGGTGGACATGAAATTCCCCTAGCTACTCGTGGGACGTAATATGGAAAAATTAAACTCGAAACAAATAGATAACAAAAAAGTAGAAACGGCAGAGGAGAAGAAGATGACGGAGGAATATGAGAAAGAACTCCTGGAAAACGTGGCCAAGAGATCCCCCAGGACCTCCACCTCCACGTCGGAAAATGACGAGACGGTGCTAGGACGGACGGTGAAGATGTTTTCAGCACCCCCAGGCAGGATTCGGCGACATCCCCTGGCGCCTTTTTCGACGAAGACTTGCAGTCTTGTCTTATTTTTGACCTCACAGTCACAGAGGACGTACCGGTATCCATCGAGGAGGGGAATTCAAGAAAGAGAAGGAAGGCTGGAACTCCTGAAACACCTTCAGACACGAAAGTGGCTGAACATGAGCAGGATTTCGACAAGTTGAGGCATACGGTGGACAACGTGATTGGTATGTCCTCACAGCTAACAGAGCTGGTGAAGGCTAACACCAACACGAAAGTGAAAATTAAAAAAGTAGCTAAACGCATCAGCGCCGAGACATAAGTTCTACGGAGGAGAGCCACCTTCCTATTTCGGGTTCAAGAGAGTCTGAAGGAAGCCAATGCCACAGTGTGGAAAAGAACGGAGTACAACGATCGCCACGAAAAACTACACAAGGAGAAGAGAGATGCGGAATTAAGGGCAGCGGAAGCCGTAAACAGAGCGGAGGAACTCGAGAAATTAGTTAGAGAGTTGAGACAGCAAATAGACTCAGGAACTCGTAACTCTTCGGAAGGAACAGTCGCCATAGGACAAAGGGCCTGCACGTGTACCTGTACATGCCCGGCCTCGAGGTTCATGAGACCGGAGGACCTCATAAAGACAGACGATCTAGGGGAATTCGAGGTGCTCAAAAAAAGAGTTTGGGATGATGCGGTGTACACCAACACTGAAATTATCACTGGCAATCCATTGACTACCGACGACGGGGTAGTGAAGGTGGTATTAGTAGAACCAGACGACCCGAAGATGGCACTGAGCATTCAAAAATTGTTCAAAAAAAATTCCCTGAACTCCCTCAACTAACGGGGAAAATGGAACAACTGGAACAAATTACCAGAATAAAAGGAACGGGCGCCATGACAAGTAGAACGGTGATAAAGATCCTACTCGACGGGTCTAAACCCGACCTATGGAGGAAGTTGAGGGAGTTGAGAAATATTACGGGGGAGGACGCTTAAGTCTGTATACACCATTTGAGGAATCTCCCCATAGCCCAGCTGAGGAAGATGGTTGAGACCATCTTTCACGCGTCATCTACGTATGTCGAAATTCACACGACTGTGCAAAAAAGGAGCGGGACCAAGTAGCCGAATAACTACGGCATAGTGGTGAGAGAGGACGGGAAATCCTATAGAGATATTCTGGGTTCCGTGAAATCCGTGGTAGGCAATAAAGAGGCGGCAAAAGCCATCAAAGGAATCCGGAAGACCAGGGATGGCTCTCTGCTTTTCACTATTGACAAAGATCAGGAGGCACTTACTGAAATTAAAAGGGCTATAGAGACCGGGAGCCAAATCAGGACAAGGCAGTTGGGCAAAGGAACGACGGAAATATACCAGCTCAGGGGCATGGAGGGTGATGTAACTGAGGCCGAAGTGAGGAAAGCTATCACTCGGGTAATCGGAAGCTGGACGGAAGATTGCAGAATGAGCGACATCAGGCTGCTCCGAGATGACACGACGGCAGTAACGATCACGGTCCCAAAGAACAAGGCGCAAAGCCTGCGCCAAAGGGACGAGATAAGAATAGGGATGGTGAGATGTCGTCTCGAAAAGAGAGTCCCGGTCTCGAAATGCTCGAGATGTTGGAGCCTCGAACATAGAAGGAACAGTTGCACGGGCCCTGACAGAACAGCCAACTGCTTCAAGTGCGGAGAGGCAGGCCACAGAGCACAAGAGTGCGACAATGATGAATTCTGCCAGGTCTGCGACGAAAGGGGCCACAAAGCGGGGAGCATGCGGTGCCCCAAATTTAAAGCGGTGGTAAGGGGCGCCAGTAATCGCAACCGACAAAGGAGGCGGCTGACTGCACTTCCTGAGGACCTCGTACCTGTGACCAGAGGATCAGAGGAGGAAGGGATTCCGGAAAACACAGGAGTAGCTGGAGAAGGCGATCCCGGGACGGACATGGAGGACTGTTGAATCTTTAAATGCATCTGAAATTCCTACAGATCAACATTGATAGGAGACGCAATGCGCCTCACCTAATGCAACGCATGGCGGAAGAAACCGATGCGGATGTGGTGATTATACAGGAACCGAACAAAACGATAATCCGAAAGGATTCGAGATGGATCACCGACCCGGGTGAAGAGACCGCAATCTGGTGTAGAAACCGGAAATGAGGTGTAGTCAGCCACACATCTCAGCATGTACTCACATGCTTACTTTTTGAAAAATGGACCCTGTATAATTGCTATGTCTCCCCCAACGTTGCATTGGGTGATTTCAAGAAATACATAGATAGACTAGCGCAGCATATTCAGGACGCGGTCAGGGATGTCATCGTAACTGGCGACCTTAACGCTAAGTCAAGCATGTGGAGCTCCGATAGAACTGACCCCAGGGGTAGATATGTGGAGGATTGGATCGGCGGAGCAAACATGACGGTTCACAACACCAGTAGAGAGCCGACGTTTTGCAGAGCTGAACAATCCTCCATCATAGACATCACCTTGTCCAATGGTAGGATAATAGTAAAAGACTGGCACGTGTCACAGACCGAAAGTGGCAGCCTTCATAAGTACCTGCGGTTTAATGTCGAGACCAACCAGAAGGCTCCAAGAGAAAGTTATCTCAAGACATACATGGATGGAAGAGTCTTCCGAGACACTTTCGAGCTGCTTAAGCATAATGTTACTGGAATGAAGGAGTTGACCGCGTCAACGCTGAGCGCCCAAAAAATGGGCCTTCGACGTAACGAGGAGGGTAAACCCAGGCAGCAGCCCGTCTGGTGGAATGAAGATATCCAGGAGCAAAGAAGGATATGCAACCATCGAAGAAGAGATCTCACGAGGGCGAGTCGATCACGACAGGCACCTGACGCGATCGAAGAGAAAGAGAGCACCTACAAGGAAGCCAGGCGGGCGCTTAGGAAGGCTATAAGCAAGGCTCAGAAGGAAGGGTGGATGACACTATGTGATCAGCTGGAGGACGACCCCTGGGGCCAGGGCTATAGGATAGCCGTTAAAGAGCTCAAGGGCTTCCAAGCTCCATATGACTTGACCGAAGAGCGCAAGTTATCTCTGCTGAGAGAACTTTTCCCGGAGGATTTAAATGAAGATCAGGATGGACAGGAGCAGGCGAGAGGAGAACCATCTCCCCAGTTTACCGCCCAGGAGATGGAAATGGCTAGGCGCATCTTGAAGACGAGGAGGGCCCCCGGTCCGGATGGGATCACGCCGGAAGCTATAAAGATGGCAATAAAATTGATACCGGAAGCTACGTTGAATATCTACAACCGGATATTTGAGAGTGGAGCCCTCCCCGACCAATGGAAGAAAGGTAAGGCCATCTTTATACCTAAAGGAGATCCTCGTCTAGAGTTGAAATATAGGCCGATTTGTCTGCTGGACGGCTTCGGGAAGGTATACGAGTACTTGATTGAGGCTCGCCTAGTAGAAGAAGTTGAGGAGAAGGACGGATTCTCAAACTCCTAATTCGGATTCCGGAGAAAACGATCGACTGTGGGAGCCATAGAGGCTGCCATGGATGCGGTTTAGAGCGCTAGGATGACGTGGTCGATGATCATATTGATCGACGTCGAGAACGCGTTCAATACCGCGAAGTGGCATCTGATCGTCAGACAGCTTAGAGAGCTAGGAGTGAGTGAGCACCTGCGCAGAGTGGTAAGAGACTACTTCACTACAGGAGGTTCCACAGGGTTCGGTCCTAGGACCGTCGCTGTGGAACGTCTTGTACAACGGGGTGTTGTTGCTGGACCTGCCCAGGGGCTGCACCACTGTGGCATATGCTGACGATCTGGCTCTCATAGTCACTGCGAAGAAGAAAGAAGAACTGGTAGACGCGGCTAACAGGGGCATCGAGATGATCACAACATTGATCACCGAGCATGGGCTGGAAATTGCTCCACATAAGACCGAGGCTATTATCGTGAAGGGTGTAACACTTTTATTTTACTCCTATTCGTTTATTCATTATTTTACCATCTAATTATACTATATTCAATATCGGAACGAACTGTAGTTTGCAGACATTTCGTTTGTAACCATGATATCGTTATTTGTTTCCCCATAGCGAGAACTGATTTGTAACGGGACAACCTGCAAAGTGAAACGAAAACACGATTCACTTCAAAAGTACGTTTCCGCCTTTTGGAAAATCTGGCCTTACCTGTTATGTTTTCCAGAAGCTTACGTATCTTGATAGTTTATATTCCTCTTACATCCTGAATTGGTATATTCAGATATATTGTTGCATTTCTCATCCAACCTCCTATATTGTTTTGTTTATTTTAGTTCCTCCGATAGGTTACACAGCTGACCTGTCATTCTATTTGTTGTTTCGTCTTGAGAGCAGCGCACTCTCGGATCGAGAGGTTGTGGTAGGTTCCTGGCCCTAGCAGGACTTGTGCTATTGTCAGTTACCCATGTGATTTTTCGGCTCATCGAAAGATGGATCTTCTCACGTAAATTGTAGGTCGTTTATATTGATAGAAACACCAATGACGGTAGTGTTGCATTGGAGTAGAGACGCATTCGTTTGCCGCCGCCATCTACTCAGGAATTTCTCAACTTCCCACTGAATTGTTTGCAGGAGTTGACTAGTACGAATTATTCGGAATCCATTACCGATATTTTTTTTTTTAAATAGGTTGCCGAAAGTTTCGATACGACGTTAGCTGGATGAAATTGATGGCATTTTGTTAGAAAGCATCGAACGTTCTAGATCGGTCCCAAGTTTCGAAAGTGATTGAGTAATCATTAATACTACCCTAGAGTGGGGATTTACATTTTCGAAAAATTACGTAGTCATCAAAGTACCTTTGTTGTCTCGTGTGATTGTGAGATTTTTTTTTTAAAGGTCAATCACGTCCTGTTATAGGGATTTAAAGGGCCGAACCGGTGAGTCTGGTTGATTTTTTTTTCCTCGTCGAAATTTCATGCAGTTTTTCTTTCCATGCAGTTCCTCATCAATGCTGTTGCTACCCGTAATTGACGAATTTAGTTGAGATAAGACGTTCCTGGTTGATGGTACCGGAAGATATTACGAACGGTGGGTTTTTGTGTGGAGTTTTTTTTTTGTATGAAAAGTTTTTTTATTTCAGTAGGTCTAGTTTTCGAACGTTGTTTCACAATTTCAGAAGTTTCCCTTCGATAATACAGAAAACGATCGTGAAATTACTTGGAGAAAGGAATTGGAATATTTTTCCATCGAAAACCCCAGAATTGGTTATCATTCCATTAGAATTGACTGGACCGCAAATAAAACCCTTTTTGAAAGGTAGGGATGATTTTATTTTTATTTCTGTTGCTCCTCTTCAGATGTTAAAATAAAACTTCTCTTGATTCGGCTGCTGTAGTTAATGAATAGTTTTCCTGAACGTTAGTAAATAGAAAATTCCTGAATCTCACACTAATACACTAAGAGTCTATTGTGTTTCTGTAAATTGAAATTTTGATGAAATCACCATCATCAGCCACGATGGAATAATTTTTCCTGGGCTTACGGCTCGAGGAGATATTTATAATATTTGTCGAGGTACAGGGTGTAACTTGATTCATTTTGTATCAGGAGAAACTATTCAAATTTGATCTCCTAGAATTGGTTTCTTATTAGCGGCCTACCTAGTGAAACTTTCACTGAATATGGTTCTATTCTACTTCTGATTATGATATACCGAATTTCAGGCGTTTATAATTTTTGTTGTTGTTCACTAGGAAGTTTGGATTTTATATTCTGCGGTGATATCATACGATAAATATATTCGAATATTCAATTGAAAGTATTTTTTTTATTTTTATACAGGGTCAAGCAGTTCTTGTTCAATGTACTACCTGAATACAAACTGATTTCATCGACCGTTTTCAATGTTTTTTTTTAATAAAATGAGTAGTTTATGATTATTCTTGAATATATATATTGATTCTTTTTTGCATTTTCGCACCACGGATACTAATGATATACAGGGTGGATAGTAAGTTGTGGATAACTAGGACTGATTTTAATAATTGATAAGATGATTTTTTTTTTGGTACAAATTTTACGCTAAGTCAATGCTTACTATATACAGGGTCATCCCAATGGGTACTTCTCTCGTGTCAGTAAGGAAGAGGTGTTCACTTGATATGCATTTGTATGCGATACCCATTTGCTCCTAGTATATAGGGTGATCAATTGATCTGTTTTTTTTAATCATATTGAGTTACAGATCATTGTATACTTCAGTTGCAATAAATCGATCCATACCTTCACTCATTCTCATCATTCTTAATATGCACTTTAATGTAATACCTAATGGCTTGTGTATACAGGGTGATCAATTGATCTCATTTTTTTGCGTCTTATTGGTTGGAGTGCAGATTATTATACCGACTTTATTTACAATCAAATGTTCAATATAGGTTATTATGACTTCATTTATTTTCGTCATTATTCAGAAGAATTCAACGAATTTTGTTTTTTTGAAAGGGTTTTATGGTCGGGTTTCAATCTTACCAATTCACCAAATTTTACTGCCAGCGAGCCACCTCTATGGACTGATTTGAAGAGTTGGTCGACATTCTTGGCACCACAACTCCTGAAGGTTTTCCAGATTCAAGCTTTTACGCAAGTACCTAACAATAAGCGGAAAGTTTCTCGTTTTCTCATCATTTTTTTTCTACATAATAATATTCGCCTTAGTGATTGTATGAAAAGCGGAGATTTTCATAAGTTTTTTTAGGAATTTGCGCCCGTACATTTTTTTTTAATTTGCGCCCGTACATACACACCTGCGCTTAAGCTTAAGCTCCGGTCAAGGGGGAAAAAGAAGTAGAATTGGAAACAGTCAGTAACAAAAGCTGACGGTTAATCTCCGCTTATTAGATTTTGCGTTTTACTGCGGAACATATATATTTCCTTTGGTGTCATATACAGGGTGGTAAGAACCTTTTGTGAATTTATAAGTTGATTCTACATTTGTCATTTCACTCTAGCCTTGTTGTCTATTGCTGAACACCGAATTCATTTGTCTAGTATACAGGGTGTTTATAGTTTTTATGTGAATTCATATGTTAATACACTTGTGGTAAGAACCTTGTGTGAATTTATAAGTTGATTTTACATTTGTCATTTCACTCTAGCTTTGTTGTCTATTGCTGAACACCGAATTCATTTGTCTAGTATACAGGGTGTTTATAGTCTTTATGTGAATTCATATGTTAATACACTTGTCATTTCACTTTAGCCTTGTTGTCAATTGCTCTCCTGTTATTTCCCATAATTCATGGTTTGTATGTGATGCTGATATAACAACTTTTGGTTTGGACAGTTGAAAATCATGTGGCGCCCATTAATAAACATTCAATCGAACCACTCCCTTCTCCACTGTTCTAAAGGTTAGCGGCAACTGTCCAAATATTCAATGATAATTGATACAAGGTAAAGAGTTTAATTTTTGTAATTTTTTTGTTCTGTTTTTATCTGGTTCTCTTGAAGTCGATTTAAAGAGAACACTAAGCGCTACATTTTGGCGCCCAACGTGGGGCTACGTTTTTTTTTGTTCTTCCAACATTAAAGTGGAAAATCGATTTTTTTTTCTCTAACTTTTTTTTACTGTTTTTCTTGTTATATTGAACCATCGAAAGTTTTAGTCGTTGCGTATTCTGAGAAAATATCCCAATTTTGGCATATCGAATCGACACAAATTGATATATCTGTTTTTTAAATATTTTCTGTGGTTGTGACTTGGTCAGCATGTCAAGAAGGATGACGATAAATCGCCTGGATAAGGATGAACTGGAGTATGAGTTGAAACTACGCGGTATTGGTTTTAGACCCTGTGAGGAGATGCGACATCGCCTGTCGGTAGCCTTGAGATACGAAAAGAGTGGCGAAAGCTTGAGATATCCCACGTATCCTTTTACTTTCAAAGAAGATCTGGCAGCTGTAACGAAAAAATTGGATGAAGACTTACAGAAAAAAATTGATGAATTGTCCACTGGTAAAGGAAGTAGTGAAGTTATTAAAATAGAGACTAAGTTTGCGCATATTTTTGGTCGCATTGATCATATGGATGGGGAAGACGATGAAGAGAAGAATCAAAAGGCAGATGTTATGGCCAAAGCTTTGTCACTTTTTGAGAGTTTCGAGAACAAATTAGATGCAATCGACGCAGACCTGAATGTGGCTGGTCAGATCCCACCAACATTGAGTATGTTGCAGGGAGTTGTCACGAATCGAGCATTCCAAGCGTCAGTACAAAATGTCCCTAGTTCCTCTCCGATGGCATCTTCTCCACTCAGCTTTGGGTCAAATGCGAAAATGATACCACCACACAAGTGGACAATCGAAAAATTTTCTGGAAATTTCAAGTCGACTTCTGTATCTGCTTTCCTCGAGATGGTCGAAGAGTTACGTATAGCCAGGAATGTGCCTCCTGAGGTTTTATTGGAGTCTGGTTTGGATTTATTCGTTGATAAGGCGTACCAATTTTATAAGGAGTGCCGACGCAGGGTGAATTCGTGGGAAGAGCTCGTAGAGGAATTCCGTCAAGAATATTTATCTTCTAACCATAATGAGGCTTTGTTTGAAGAATTACGGAAGAGGACCCAACATCCATCTGAATCGATTGGAGTATACCTGGCAGTGATGTCTAGTTATTTCAGTAGGCTGAGGTGTCCAGTGCACGAAGAGGTAAAGCTCTCCATCATTGTGAGAAACCTGCATCCGTTTTATCAGGATCGACTCCGAAATCCTCTCCCCACCTCAATAGATGAGTTGAGAGTTATTTGTAGGAAAATGGAAGCAAGACGTGAAGCAATAAATAATTACGTTGAACCACCTTCCCGGAAAATGAATATTCTCGAAAAAGACCTTGCTTTTGTGGAAGTAGCGGAAAACTTGGAACGTTTGGACATAGTCTCAAATACACCGAGTCCTTCAACTAGTCGCCAGGTTACCTGTTACCGATGCAACCAAGTCGGTCATAGGGCTATTGGTTGTGCTCTCCCAAAGAAAACTCATTGTTTCAAGTGTAAGGCGGAAGGCTTCACAACTAAAACTTGCCCAACTTGCTCCAAGGAGGGAAACGGGGTCAGACGTTCCTGAGTGGTCGAATTAGGGGTGTCTGGAAGAATTTTTCGACCAAGAAAGTTCTGCAGCCAGTTTTAGATTACATTTTGGATCACGCAGACCATGATGAGAGGCCATATCTGAAGGTCAGCATTTTGGATGTTACCTTGTTAGGACTACTGGACTCAGGTGCCTCCACTAACTACTATTATAGGAAGTCAAGGATGGAAGCTGCTCAAGGATATGGGACTGGAATTTGATGGAAACCGAAAAATTACTTGAAAAGTTGCTAACGGGCAAGCTTGTCAGAGTGCTGGGGAGTGTACGGTGCCATTTCGAGTTAGAGACCGGTTTAGAATAATGAAAGTTTTGGTGGTTTTAGAGGTTCCTCATGTTTTAATTTTGGGTGCTGACTTCTGGAGGTTAATGGGTATAGTTCCTGACCTGCGGCATGACGAATGGTGCTTTTCGGATCTACCTGTGACAATTGACGAAGTAGACCATCTCCGAAGTCACGATTTACTGACGCCTGCGGAAAGTTCTGAACTGGAAGAACTGGTTCAACGGTATTTGAAGCTCATGGGTACTGAATTAGGTTGCACCCATATGGTGGAACACACAATAGTGACCAACTCACCACCAATTAAACAGAGATATTATCCCGTCAGTCCTGTGGTTCAAGGTTACATCGACAAAGAGCTCGAAGAGATGTTGAAGTTGGGGGTGATTGAGAAGTCAAAGAGCGCGTGGTCCTCTCCGATATTGTTGGTAAGAAAGAAGGATGGTAGCTTTCGATTTTGCGTCGACTTCAGGAAATTGAATGCAGTCAGTGAACGGGATGGATACCCTTTACCCTACGTTTCAAGTACCCTAGGTAAACTGCGTGACGCTCATTACTTATCCACACTCGACATCAAGTCTGCCTATTGACAAGTCCCAGTGGCCGAGAAGTCTCGACCTTATACGGCTTTCACCGTTCCAGGAAGAGGCTTGTTCCAGTTTAAACGCATGCCGTTCGGCTTGCATAACGCGCCTGCTACCTGGCAGCGTTTGATCGACCAAGTACTAGGGGCGGATCTCGAGCCACACGTTTTTGTCTACTTGGATGACATCGTGATCGTCACCCAGACCTTTGAGGATCATCTGAGGATATTGGAAGAAGTATTTCGTAGGTTGCGTGAGGCTAAACTCACAGTTAGTTTTGATAAATGTCATTTCTGCAGGAGAGAATTGCGTTATTTAGGGTACGTCATCGATAAAAATGGCCTCCATGTCGATCCGGACAAAGTCCAAGCCATGCTGCAGCTACCTGCCCCCAAGACGGTGAAAGAAGTGAGGAGTATAATCGGCACATTTTCATGGTACCGGCGCTTTATACCAAATTTTGCTACTTTATTATCACCTATAACTGCACTGTTGAGAAAATCTCGGAAGTTTATATGGACTCCTGAATGTGAGAGGTCGTTCCAAACAATTAAAGAGTGCTTGGTTACTGCTCCAGTTTTGAATTGCCCCGACTA
The DNA here is from genome assembly GCA_032362365.1 of Zygogramma bicolorata. Classification (NCBI taxonomy): domain Eukaryota; kingdom Metazoa; phylum Arthropoda; class Insecta; order Coleoptera; family Chrysomelidae; genus Zygogramma; species Zygogramma bicolorata. The sequence continues at coordinate 353,604 of JAVJAQ010001718.1, read as the reverse complement.
TAGCTTGCCGTTTGTAGTCCAATGCGATGCCTCTGGGTACGGTCTTGGAGCTGTATTGATACAAACTCATCCGGAGGGGGACAAGGTCATCAGTTGCTTGAGTAGATCCCTGACTAAACAGGAGAGGAATTTTTCAACCACAGAGAGAGAGTGTCTCGCAGTCCTATGGTCAATAGAGAAACTACGACCTTATTCGGAGGGCGCCCCTTTCTCCGTCATCACCGATCACCATTCCTTGGTGTGGCTTCATAACCTCAAAGACCCCACTGGAAGGTTGGCAAGATGGGCGATCCGCCTACAACAATATAATTTCAAAATTATACATCGTAAGGGGAAGGAGCATATAGTGCCGGACACGCTCTCTCGTTTATTACCAAGTATGGATGAAGTGTTCGTGGCTGCAGATGATCCATGGTATCAGGGTATGTTGGTAAGGGTGTCTGCCGAACCTCTGAAGTATCCTCAATGGAGGTTGCATGAGGGTCGTTTATTCAAACATGTCAAAACCTCTCCTTTTGGATTGGGAGGTGAGTTAGACAATTGGAAGGAAGTTGTTCCGAAGAACCGCAGGAACTCCGTGATCAAAGAAGCTCACGATCCCCCTACCTCTGGTCATATGGGAGTATTCAAAACATATGGAAGGATTGTTGAAAGGTATTATTGGCCGAAACTCAGAAGTGATGTGGTGAAGTATATCCGAAAATGTTCAGTTTGTGCTGCTCACAATGGAGAGCAACAAGGTCCTCGTGGTCATATGACTCCTCAACCACAAGCGTCGCAACCCTGGGAGATCATTTCGACGGATATAATGGAACCCTTACCTAGATCGACTCAGGGTTACCAGTATATTCTGGTAGTAACAGATTTGTTCATCAAATTTTCTTTAGTTTTTCCTCTCCGGTCAGCTACTGCGTCTTTGATAGTGAAGTCAATCGAAGAAGGGATTTTTCTACTGTTTGGTGTTCCTCGCCTTCTCATTTGTGATAATGGGCCGCAGTATAGGTCAGCTAAGTTTACCAATATAATGTTGGAGTATGGGGTGAAAATCCGGTACAATGCCTACTACCACCCGTAAGCTAACCCAACGGAACGTTATAATCGAACGTTGAAGCGAATGTTGGCGGTTTACGTGTCGGATAATCACCGTCAATGGGATACCAACTTAGCTAAAATTGCGTGTGCTACTCGAACCGCTGTCCACGAATCAACGAGTAATACCCCATATTTCATCAATTTCGGCAGGGAGATGATACTAAATGGAAGTAACTACAATAAAAAGAGGCTGGCTGAAGTGGTAGGTCAGAGGAGGACGGATGAGGAGAAAGAACAGTACAGGCAGGAAGGTTTCAAGAAACTGTTTAACGAAGTCATAATCCGGTTGGAAAAGGCAGCAGAAAGGAGTTCAAGAACATAAAACCTCCGTCGTCGACCTGAAGAGTTTTTGCCAAACCAATTGGTATGGAGGAAGAATTTTGTCTTATCTGACGCTTCCGAATATTACAGTAGTAAACTAGCTCCAAAGTACATCGGACCGTTTCATATCAAGAGGAGAGTATCTACTTGGACATATGAGCTAGTGGATTCAGATGGTACATCTAAAGGTGTATGGAACATCAAGGATCTGAAACCAGCTAGCGCTAGTGAAAATTTACCCGAGTAAATTTTCTCGAAGTGAGGGGGGAATGTAACACTTTTATTTTACTCCTATTCGTTTATTCATTATTTTACTATCTAATTATACTATATTCAATATCGGAACGAACTGTAGTTTGCAGACATTTCGTTTGTAACCATGATATCGTTGTGAAAGAATGTAGGCTTTCACGGCCGGTGTTGTAATATCGCAAGGTTTTCGGGCTTGAGGGCCGTGTATTGGAATTTTTAATTTCCTCTCCGGTCAGCTACTGCGTCTTTGATAGTGAAGTCAATCGAAGAAGGGATTTTTCTACTGTTTGGTGTTCCTCGCCTTCTCATTTGTGATAATGGGCCGCAGTATAGGTCAGCTAAGTTTACCAATATAATGTTGGAGTATGGGGTGAAAATCCGGTACAATGCCTACTACAAAAATTCCAATACACGGCCCTCAAGCCCGAAAACCTTGCGATATTACATGATATCGTTATTTGTTTTCCCATAGCGATAGATAGATAGATAGATAGATCGATAGATAGATACTTTATTGGTGTTAATATACATCACGTATTCACACAAGTCCAAAAAATTTTTACATACAGTGCTGCACAATACATTAAAAATTTACAACACAACAAAAAAAACATATCGAGGACGTACAGTTACGGTTGATAAAAATTTTCAATAATAAAATTGGTGGTTATTATATACCGAGGTCGTCTTCAAGAAACTCATCTATACTGTAGTAAGCTTTAGATATTAGAAGATTTTTTATTTTGCGTTTGAAAAGAGTATCAGGTAAATTTCGTGTTTCCTCTTGAAGTTTATTGTAAAATTTTACAGCCCAGTACTTCGGCCCATTTTGGCTTTTTTTAAGGCGACATATATCGATAACCATATCTTTTTTATTTCTTGTATCATATTCATGAATATTTTCAAAAGATTCATACTGAAGTATATGTGCTTTTATATAGACTAAGTTTTCTAGAATGTACAAAGATGGGAATGTTAATATGCCCATTTTAATGAAAGATGTTTTGCAATCATCTCTATAATAAATTCCATCTAGAATTCTAATTGCTTTTCTTTGTAGACTGAATATCCTTCTACTTTCTGCAGCATGCCCCCATGCAATAATAGCATAAGCGATGAGTGAATGACATAGAGCAAAATATGCTGTTCTTAGTGTACCATTCGATGTACAATTTGATAGATTTCTCAATACATATAAGTTTTTCCTCAGTTTCTTTGCTGTATAGTTAATATGTTCATCCCATTTCAATTTTGGATCAAGATACACACCTAAGAACTTCACACTTGTCAGTGAGTTATCATATTCGTTAGAATTTTTCAATGTAAATATAATGTTTTGTGTTTTACTTGTGTTGATGAAGAGTTAATTTGCACTGAACCATCTTTCTGCATTTGACTGTGCCTCACTCGATCTGCTCCTGACTTCAGTCATAGTTTTGGAGTTCGTTAATAGGGTTGTATCATCAGCATAGAGTACAAATGATGTTAATGTTTCCCCGTAAGGTAGATCATTGATAAAAATCAGAAAAAGTAGAGGTCCCAAGATAGATCCTTGTGGTACCCCTGTCGAAATATATTTGCTTGTTGATAGTGTGTTTCCTATTCCTACTATTTGTTCTCTATTAGTGAGGTAACTTTTCATTAATTGAATGCTTTCATAGCTAAATTGATAGATTTTCAGTTTTTCAATGAGCAGATCGTGTGACACACAGTCAAAAGCTTTACTCAAATCACAGAATACTGCATCTGTGTATTCGGAATTTTCAAAACCTTCTACTATTTTCATTGTCAGATCTAGTATTCCTGATACTGTATTCCTATTCTTTCGAAACCCATATTGTGAGTTAGTGAAAAGGTTGTTTGTTTCAAAATAATTTGCTATTTTTAATGCCATACATTTTTCAAATATTTTTGATATTATTGGCAGCAGTGAAATGGGTCTGTAATTGGATGGATCTTGTTTATCTCCTTTTTTGTAGATTGGTACAACTAATGCTTTTTTCAAGACTGAGGGAAATTTACTCTGTTTTATACACAAATTGATAAGTTTACATATAGGTATAACAATAAGATCAGTAATACATTTAATTGACAAAATAGTTGAGGCTTTCGCGGCCGAGGTTTTCAGTATCACTACTTTCATTCGGGTTTGAAGGCCGTCGTTTTTTGGAATTTCTTCCTGACGTTTCGCTGGCTCGAGTGGCTAGCTTCTTCAGAGGTTCATTCATCTTGGAATTCACTCCGATGACTGGAGATTGTTTCTTCGCAAGTTGTATTTATGCCGATTCAGGTAGTTTGCGGTGCTAATTATTCCATTCGGATTCGGGGAATTGTCATTAATATTGATTACCTTGTTTACTTCCTGTGGGTTCGGAGAATAATCATCATTAATATCTGAAGAACTACCTGCAGTTATTATCGATTTTCTTAAAATGGGATTCCATATTCGGTTGAGGTTGACAGCTTCTTCTTTTCTGTTGAAATTATCCGTGTGTTTGTGGATTTCTATTGCCTCCCGTACCAGTCGGCTATGGTATCCCTGGTTGGGTGCAATCAGTTTTGCATTTTCAAACAGAATCCTGTGGTTTCCCTCACTAAGTGCGTGTTCCGCCACAGCCGACTTGTCAATTTGCCCTGCAGACTAGGGCAAATTGACAAGTCGGCTGTGGCGGAACACGCACTTAGTGAGGGAAACCACACGATTCTGTTTGAAAATGCAAAACTGATTGCACCCAACCAGGGATACCATAGCCGACTGGTACGGGAGGCAATAGAAATCCACAAACACACGGATAATTTCAACAGAAAAGAAGAAGCTGTCAACCTCAACCGAATATGGAATCCCATTTTAAGAAAATCGATAATAACTGCAGGTAGTTCTTCAGATATTAATGATGATTATTCTCCGAACCCACAGGAAGTAAACAAGGTAATCAATATTAATGACAATTCCCCGAATCCGAATGGAATAATTAGCACCGCAAACTACCTGAATCGGCATAAATACAACTTGCGAAGAAACAATCTCCAGTCATCGGAGTGAATTCCAAGATGAATGAACCTCTGAAGAAGCTAGCCACTCGAGCCAGCGAAACGTCAGGAAGAAATTCCAAAAAACGACGGCCTTCAAACCCGAATAAAAGTAGTGATACTGAAATACATTTAATTATTTCAACATTAAAACCATAAATGTCTCTACTAGGTTTATTTTTCAGTGATTTTAAAGCATCTCGCACTTCATTGTAGGTTATTTCTGTGAAAGTGAATTTGGTCCTTATGTCAGTGACTTCATTTAATTCTTCCATAGGATCCATACCTGTACGGTCCAAGTTGTTTATTAAATCTCGTGCTACACTAACAAAATAGTTATTCAAGTCTTCCGGTGAAATATCTATACTGCTGTTTTTTGGGTGATTTTTTTTACTGTTAATGATTTTCCACATGCATGATGCTTTGTTTTTTGGTTTTTTTATTAAATTGTCATTGCTGACTTTTTTAGCGGTTTCAATTCCTTTTCTGTATAAGTTCTTTATTTTATTTCTCTCAATGAGAAGTTCTTGGGTTTTATATTTCTTATAAAGATCATTCATCATGTGAACTTGTTCTCTTCTGGTTCGAAGTTCGTCGCTGAACCAGGTAATGTTGTGTTTGCGTGGTTTATCAGTATATTTTTTTTCTGGAAAAGCTTGTTGTAGAGCACTAGATAGAATGTCGATAAAAATACTGAATTTTCGTTCAATTGTCAAAGTGATATCATTTATAAAAGACCACGAATTACCTTCAATAAGTTTATAGAAGAAAAACTTACCGTGACAAGTGATTGGTCGACATACTTTAAGTATCGGTTTTTTCTTCAGCGTTTCCATGACAATGTGAATAGACTGTCCACGATGATCTGTTAAATCAGTTTCATAGGTATTTGTAGTGTATAACGAAATATTGAAATTGATGAAAATATTGTCAATGCAATTTTTTTTCCTTGTATTTTCATATATTGTTTGTTCTAGTCCAAAAGTTCCTAACATGTCTCCCAACAGAATAGTATCTTTTTCATTTATACCGAAATGCACATTGAAGTCGCCTGCTATAATAATATTCTTGTCTGATCCTATTCTAATTAATATTTGTTCTAGAATATTGAGAAAAGTTTTAAAATCTCCCAGTGGAGACCTATATATAGATAGCACAAATGTATTGTACAACTTTATGAACCCACCACATATTTCAATGTGTTGTTCGATACAATAATCTTCAAGAAATTCAACGGATTCTATTTCAAATTTCGATGTACACAGAATGGCAGTACCTCCATGTATCATCTTGTTCCTACAGAAATAGCTTACCACAGTATAGTTGTCCATCTGTAAAGTGTTAATTTCGTCCTCAGTTAAAAAATGTTCTGACAAACAACATATATCAAAATTTTTGTCAGCTAAAAATGCTTCTAATTCCCTCATCTTGTTTCTTGCTGACTGAATATTCAGTTGAAATATTGATAGAGATGTATTTTGAGATGTTCTCTTCAGATGTTCTGAGGATCCACTCTCTCTTTCTGTTGTGGTGGCATCCTCCTTTTCGTTAAAAAACGCGAGATAAGAGCTCCATTGGGCCAGATCTCCTTGCACCATGCTTCCCTAAAGTGCTCCTGGTTTATCGTGACCTTCATTGACGAGTACAATGATGGTTGTTTTGAAGTGTGGCTTTCACAAGTGACTTCCGGAAAGTGTTTTGAGAGCATTTTTGTCAGATCCTCAGGTTTCGTCGATGGACTCAATCGTGTTACATGTAAAGATACACGGGTGGGTACTCCTTGGACTTCAGTGACATTTTCGTTTTTTCCCACAACAAAGCGTCTTCGCCTTCTCGGTTTGGCATTCTCCCAGCCGTCCTCATTCTGAGGGTGAGAATTTCTCTCCACAAGTTGTTGAACATTATTCATTAAATTCCTTGATTCCACTTCTAGAATTGCAGCCCCTACTGCTTGGCTGGTTATTTTTTGTTTGTTTTTGTTTGGAGACCTATTGTTTTGTTTCACTTCTGGAGGGACGGTGACAGTTGACATCAGGTTTTGACGACTTACAGTTGATGCAAATGAACTACTACCGCTGTTGTCGTTTCTCTTAATTATCGAAGTGTGGTTAGTTGCATGAGGTCCATTTTCGATAGAGGTGGATAAGATTCCGGCTGGTGCAGGCGCAGACAGCACTGGCGGGAAGAGTGAGGGGTATTTGTTTACCTCTGGACGTTCATTTTTCCTTGATTTTTCTTTCTCCTCGTAGGAACTGATTACCACCTTTTGAAGGTTTGAGATGTATTCCAGGTCATTTATGCGTAGTTTTAATAGCGTACACTCACGGGTGGAGCACTCCAGTTCTTTGATTATGAGTTTGGCGTTATTGCAGTTTTTGCTATCGTCTTCATTTTGACAGCATACGGCGTTGTTCACGTTCACATTTTCTTCAGCATCACTGTGTGATGATTTTATTTCCAGGGCTTTTGCTCTCTCGTATTCCATTAACTTGGATTGTAGGGTCTCAATTTCCAACGCTTTCGACATAATAGCTTCCTTGACAGCTTTGTTAATATCCTCGTCGCGGCCATTTTTTGCACAGACTGGACATTGAATAAGGGACTTACTGCCACTAATCACTAGCATCCCGGTCATTCTCAGAGAACAGGACTGATGATATAAAACTTTGCACGTACAACACTTAACATAAGCTTTGTCTACACCACTTTTGCAATATTTGCATTTTTTCTCGGTAGCGTCTGAGGAGTCATCCTCAGTCGACGCCATCTTGAATCCTTCGAGAACTGATTTGTAACGGGACAACCTGCAAAGTGAAACGAAAACACGATTCACTTCAGAAGTACGTTTCCGCCTTTTGGAAAATCTGGCCTTACCTGTTATGTTTTCCAGAAGCTTACGTATCTTGATAGTTTATATTCCTCTTACATCCTGAATTGGTATATTCAGATATATTGTTGCATTTCTCATCCAACCTCCTATATTGTTTGTTTATTTTAGTTCCTCCGATAGGTTACACAGCTGACCTGTCATTCTATTTGTTGTTTCGTCTTGAGAGCAGCGCACTCTCGGATCGAGAGGTTGTGGTAGGTTCCTGGCCCTAGCAGGACTTGTGCTATTGTCAGTTACCCATGTGATTTTTCGGCTCATCGAAAGATGGATCTTCTCACGTAAATTGTAGGTCGTTTATATTGATAGAAACACCAATGACGGTAGTGTTGCATTGGAGTAGAGACGCATTCGTTTGCCGCCGCCATCTACTCAGGAATTTCTCAACTTCCCACTGAATTGTTTGCAGGAGTTGACTAGTACGAATTATTCGGAATCCATTACCGATATTTTTTTTTTAAATAGGTTGCCGAAAGTTTCGATACGACGTTAGCTGGATGAAATTGATGCCATTTTGTTAGAAAGCATCGAACGTTCTAGATCGGTCCCAAGTTTCGAAAGTGATTGAGTAATCATTATTACTACCCTAGAGTGGGGATTTACATTTTCGAAAAATTACGTAGTGATTGAAGTACCTTTGTTGTCTCGTGTGATTGTGAGATTTTTTTTGTAAAGGTCAATCACTTCCTGTTATAGGGATTTAAAGGGCCGAACCGGTGAGTCTGGTTGATTTTTTTTTCCTCGTCGAAATTTCATGCAGTTTTTCTTTCCATGCAGTTCCTCATCAATGCTGTTGCTACCCGTAATTGACGAATTTAGTTGAGATAAGACGTTCCTGGTTGATGGTACCGGAAAATATTACGAACGGTGGGTTTTTGTGTGGAGTTTTTTTTTGTATGAAAAGTTTTTTTATTTCGGTAGGTCTAGTTTTCGAACGTTGTTTCACAATTTCAGAAGTTTCCCTTCGATAATACAGAAAACGATCGTGAAATTACTTGGAGAAAGGAATTGGGATATTTTTCCATCGAAAACCCCAGAATTGGTTTTCATTCCATTAGAATTGACTGGACTGCAAATAAAACCCTTTTTGAAAGGTAGGGATGATTTTATTTTTATTTTTGTTGCTCCTCTTCAGATGTTAAAATAAAACTACTTTTGATTCGGCTGCTGTAGTTAATGAATAGTTTTCCTGAACGTTAGTTAATAGAAAATTCCTGAATCTCACAATAATACACTAAGAGTCTATTGTGTTTCTGTAAATTGAAATTTTGATGAAATCACCATCATCAGCCACGATGGAATAATTTTTCCTGGGCTTACGGCTCGAGGAGATATTTATAATATTTGTCGAGGTACAGGGTGTAGCTTGATTCATTTTGTATCAGGAGAAACTATTCAAATTTGATCTCCTAGAATTGGTTTCTTATTAGCGGCCTACCTAGTGAAAATTTCACTGAATATGGTTCTATTCTACTTCTGATTATGATATACCGAATTTCAGGCGTTTATAATTTTTGTTGTTATTCACTAGGAAGTTTGAATTTTATGTTCTGCGGTGATATCATACGATAAATATATTCGAATATTCAATTGAGAGTATTTTTTTCATTTTTATACAGGGTCAAGCAGTTCTTGTTCAATGTACTACTTGAATACAAACTGATTTCATCGACAGTTTTCAATGTTTTTTTTATATGATGAGTAGTTTATGATTATTCTTGAATATATATATTGATTCTTTTTTTGCATTTTCGCACCACGGATACTAATGATATACAGGGTGGATAGTAAGTTGTGGTTAACTAGGACTGAATTTAATAATTGATAAGATGATTTTTTTTTTGGTACAAATTTTACGCTAAGTCAATGCTTACTATATACAGGGTCATCCCAATGGGTACCTCTCGTGTCAGTAAGGAAGAGGTGTTCACTTGATATGCATTTGTATGCGATACCTATTTGCTCCTAGTATATAGGGTGATCAATTGATCTGTTTTTTTTAATCATATTGAGTTACAGATCATTGTATACTTCAGTTGCAATTAATCGATCCATACCTTCACTCATTCTCATCATTCTTAATATGCACTTTAATGTAATACCTAATGGCATGTGTATACAGGGTGATGAATTGACCTCATTTTTTTGCGTCTTATTGGTTGGAGTGCAGATTATTATACCGAGTTTATTTACAATCAAATGTTCAATATAGGTTATTATGACTTCATTTATTTTCGTCATTATTCAGAAGAATTCAACGAATTTTGTTTTTTTGAAAGGGTTTTATGGTCGGGTTTCAATCTTACCAATTCACCAAATTTTACTGCCAGCGAGCCACCTCTATGGACTGATTTGAAGAGTTGGTCGACATTCTTGGCACCACAACTCCTGAAGGTCTTCCGGATTCAAGCTTTTACGCAAGTACCTGACAATAAGCGGAAATCAAAGATTGAAGACTTTCACGGCCGGCAACTAATGAATTGTTAGGTGCTTCCGGGCTTCTGAGCCGTGGACAACAGGTTTTAAGGCCTGACGTTTCGTCTGCATCTGCGGCAGACATTTTCAAAGGCGATGCGGCAATGGTCGAAGTATCCTTCTCTGCTGCGAGGCTTTGATCTGATCAGATCAGATCAGATCAGATCAAAGCCTCGCAGCAGAGAAGGATACTTCGACCATTGCCGCATCGCCTTTGAAAATGTCTGCCGCAGATGCAGACGAAACGTCAGGCCTTAAAACCTGTTGTCCACGGCTCAGAAGCCCGGAAGCACCTAACAATTCAATAAGCGGAAAGTTTCTCGTTTTCTCATCATTTTTTTTTCTACATAATAATATTCGCCTTAGTGATTGTATGAAAAGCGGAGATTTTCATAAGTTTTTTAGGAATTTGCGCCCGTACATTTTTTTTTAATTTGCGCCCGTACATACACACCTGCGCTTAAGCTTAAGCTCCGGTCAAGGGGGAAAAAGAAGTAGAATTGGAAACAGTCAGTAACAAAAGCTGACGGTTAATCTCCGCTTATTAGATTTTGCGTTTTACTGTGGAACATATATATTTCCTTTGGTGTCATATACAGGGTGGTAAGAACCTTGTGTGAATTTATAAGTTGATTTTACATTTGTCATTTCACTCTAGCCTTGTTGTCTATTGCTGAACACCGAATTCATTTGTCTAGTATACAGGGTGTTTATAGTTTTTATGTGAATTCATATGTTAATACACTTGTGGTAAGAACCTTGTGTGAATTTATAAGTTGATTTTACATTTGTCATTTCACTCTAGCTTTGTTGTCTATAGCTGAACACCGAATTCATTTGTCTAGTATACAGGGTGTTTATAGTCTTTATGTGAATTCATATGTTAATACACTTGTCATTTCACTTTAGCCTTGTTGTCAATTGCTCTCCTGTTAGTTCCCATAATTCATGGTTTGTATGTGATGCTAATATAACAACTTTTGGTTTGGACAGTTGAAAATCATGTGGCGCCCATTAATAAACATTTAATCGAACCACTCCCTTCTCCACTGTTCTGAAGGTTAGCGGCAACTGTCCAAATATTCAATGATAATTGATACAAGGTAAAGAGTTTAATTTTTGTAATTTTTTTTTGTTCTGTTTTTATTTGGTTTCCTTGAAGTCGATTTAAAGAGAACACTAAGCGCTACAAGGGGCCCAGGAAGAGGGAGGATATCAACATTAGGGTGGCTGATACTACTATCGCGCCGAGCAAGTATGCCAAATACCTTGGTGTTTGGCTCGATGATGAATTGATTTTTAACGAGCACGTCAAGAGGACATGCGAGAAGGCAGATAGGTAGGTGGCGGCCCTGAATAGAATCCTCCCAAATACCAGGGGCCCTGGATCAGGTAGAAGAAGGGTGTGGTATGGCACCGTACAATCGGTGCTCCTCTACGCCGCGCCAGTGTGGGGCCACGTAATGAGGGTCGATAGCTATAGGCAAAGAATGATCCCCACACAACGAACACAACGAAAGATGCTGCTTCGTGTAGCGATGGCATACCGGACGGTGTCAGCAGAAGCGCTGGCATTGATCACGGCTATCCCCCCTATCGACCTCATTATAGAAGAAAGGACGCGGTTATATAACATAGAAGAAGCAGGCCAGGCCGCAATAACCGAGGAAAGGGAGAGAACGCTGCAGCAGTGGCAGAATAGGTGGGATGGAAATATTGAGAAAGCCCATTGGACTAAGCGGCTGATCCCAGACATACGGAAATGGGTAAACTGTAAACACCGGGCTACGGATTATTATCCCACACAGGCGCTCAGTGGGCATGGCTCTTTCAGATCCTTCACTGTCAGGATAGGCAAGACGCCTGACGACAGATGCCTGTATTGCGGAGCTACAGATGACCCGATGCACACAATATTCGAGTGTGGAAGATGGCAGAGGGAGAGAAGGATCATGGAGGCCGCCTTGAAAGGGCAATTTGCCCCTGAGAGCTTGGTGAGAGCGATGATTAGTAGTCCGGTGATATGGAAGGCGGGGCACAGTTTTTTCCGGAATCTGATAGAAGAGAAAGAAAGGGAAGAGAGGGAATTTCAGAGAAACGCAGGAGTCTGAATTCTAATGCCGCCTCTGTCTGATGTGATGTCGAAAAGACGGTACCAGACAGAGGAAGGGCACAGAGGGTGGTTTTTAGTGCGGTATACGGTGCTCAGCTCCGGAGTCCCACACTACCAGGGAAGGGAGGAACTTCTACCTGGTGTTCATAAAGAATTTTGCAACGCAAAAAAAAAAGTTTAGGTTAGGTTAGACACTGCTCTGTTTTCCTTCCGAAGGAAATCTATTTTCCATTTTCGGTCCGAAAATAGTCAAAGGGGTTATGTTGGGTTAGTCACTAAGGTTAAGGTTAGGTGAGGTTTTCCTCGAAAAGATCAACTTTCCCGTATAAAGCTGCCAAATTTTTTGACGAGCTCTCTGATAGCAGTCTTCATTGCGAAAACTCATCAAATTTGAAATATAATTTTATATCTCGGAAACTAACAGACAAGGAAAAATCGTTTTCAGTTCTGGAATCAAATAGTCAAAGGGAATATGTTAGGTTAGGTTAGGTTAGGTAAGGTAAGGTTAGGTTAGGTTAGGTTAGACACTGCTCTGTTTGCCTTCCGAAGGAAATCTATTTTCCAATTTCGGTCCGAAAATAGTCAAAGGGTTTATGTTAGGTTCGTCACTTGGGTTAAGGTTACGTTAGGTTTCCTCGAAAAAATCAACTTTTTCGTATAGCTCCCAAATTTGGTAACGAGCTCTCTGACAGCATTCTCCATAGCGAAAACTCATCGAATTTGAAATATATTTTTTCATAAAAAGAACGTAATATCTCGGAGACTAACAGAGGAAGAAATATCGTTTTCAGTTCTGGAATAAAATAGTCAAAGGGGTTATGTTAGGTTAGGTTATATTAGGTAAGGTTAGGTTATGTAAGGTCAGGTTGGGTCGGGTAAGGTTAGGTTAGGTTAGACACTGCTCTGTTTGCATTCCGAAAGAAATCTATTCTCCATTTTCGGTCCGAAAATAGTCAAAGGGGTTATGTTACGTTAGTCACTTAGGTTAAGGTTGGGTTAGGTTTTCCTCGAAAAAATCAACTTTCTCGTAGAGCTCCCGAATTTGGTGACGAGCTCTCTGAGAACATTAACCATTTCGACAACTAATCAAATTTGGAATATATTTTTTCACATAAGGAACGTAATATCTTGGAAATTAACAGACAGAAAAATCGTTTTCACTTCTGGAATCAAATAGTCATAGGGGTAATGTTAGGTTAGGTTAGGTTAGACACTGCTCTGTTTGCATTCTGAAGAAAATCTATTTTCAATTTCCGGTCCAAAAATAGTCAAAGGGGTTATGTTAGGTTAGTCACTTAGGTTAGGGTTAGGTGAGGTTTTCCTCGAAAAAAACAACTTACCCGTATAGAGCTCCCAAATTTAGTGACGAGCTCTCTGACAGCATTCTCCACTGCGAAAACTCATTAAATTTGATATTTAATTTTTCACATAAAATACGTTATATCTCGGAAACTTACAGACAGGAAAAAATCGTTTTCAGTTCTGGAATCAATTAGTCATAGGAGTAATGTTAGGTTAGGTTGGGTTACACACTGCTCTGTTTGCATTCCGAAGGAAATCTATTTTCAATTTTCGGTCCGAAAATAGTCAAAGGGGTTATGTTAGGTTAGGCACTTAGGTTAAGGTTTGGTTAGGTTTTCCTCGAAAAAAACAACTTTCCCATATAGAGCTCCCAAATTTGGTGACGAGCTCTCTGAGAGCATTCTCCATTGCGAAAACTCATTAAATTTGATATTTAATTTTTCACATAAAATACGTTATATCTCGGAAACTTACAGACAGGAAAAAATCGTTTTCAGTTCTGGAATCAATTAGTCATAGGAGTAATGTTAGGTTAGGTTGGGTTACACACTGCTCTGTTTGCATTCCGAAGGAAATCTATTTTCAATTTTCGGTCCGAAAATAGTCAAAGGGGTTATGTTAGGTTAGGCACTTAGGTTAAGGTTTGGTTAGGTTTTCCTCGAAAAAAACAACTTTCCCATATAGAGCTCCCAAATTTGGTGACGAGCTCTCTGAGAGCATTCTCCATTGCGAAAACTCATCAAATTTGAAATATAATTGTTCACATAAAATACGTTATATCTCGAAAACTTACAGGCAGGGAAAAATCGTTTTCAGTTTTGGAATCAAATAGTCAAAGGGGTTATGTTAGGTTAGGTTAGGTTATGTTGAGTTAGGTTAGGTAAGCTTAGGTTAGGTTAGGTTAGAAACTGCTCTGTTTTCCTTCCGAAGGAAATCTATTATCCATTTTCGGTCCGAAAATAGTCAAAGGAGTTATGTTGGGTTAGTCACTAAGGTTAAAGTTAGATGAGGTTCTCTTCGAAAAGAACAACTTTCCCGTATAGAGCTGCCAAATTTTGTGACGAGCTCTCTGACAGCATTCTCCATTGCGAAAACTCATCAAATTTGAAATATAATTTTATATCTCGGAAACTAACAGACAAGGAAAAATCGTTTTCAGTTCTGGAATCAAATAGTCAAAGGGATTATGTTAGGTTAGGTTAGGTTGAGTTATGTTAGGTTAGGTTAGGTCGAACACGGTTTCACATGCCTGGAGTTTAAACAATTCCGGCTCTATAACTGCTATATCTCTCCTAATGCTTCGCTCAATGCCTTCAAGGTATATATAGATAAGCTCGCACAACATATAAGAGATGGGGGAAAGGAGGCCATTATCGTCGGGGATCTAAATGTCAAGTCCAATTTGTGGACCATCAACAGGAGTGATGACAAGGGACGCCATATGGAGGAATGGATCAGCGAAGCTGACCTGACTGTACATAACGTCGGTAACACCCCTACATTTGTTAGAGCGGCCCAGGCCTCCATCATTGATATAACACTATCTACACCTAACATCTCACCAAAAATCGGAGAATGGCAGGTCTCTCTAGAAGAAACCGGTAGCCTTCATAGATATATCACCTTTACCATACAGACAGATGAAGTTAAAACAAGGACTGAGCAGTACTCTAGCTGGGATATTGACCTACCCACCTTCCGGGACACTCTTTCATTGCTCACTCACAATGAAAACAATGTCGGCATAAAGACAGTGACTCGAGCTATAGCGAATGCACAGAGAATGGAAATAAAACGGAATGCAAGGGAAACACTTAGAAAGCAACCTGTATGGTGGAACGACACCATAAAAGAACTGAGGGCCGCATGAAATCGCGCCAGAAGACGTCTTACTAGAGCGCGACGAACACTAGCCTCGCCGGAGAACATAGGAGCACTAGAAGAGCTATACAAGGGAAACAGGAGAGCGTTGGGTAGAGAAATCAATAAGGCTCAGAAGGAGCAATGGAGAGCTCTCTGTGACCGTTTGGAGGACGACCCTTGGGGACAAGGTTATAAAATTGCGATGAAAACCTCACCTAACTTTAACCTTAGTGACTAACCCAACATAACCCCTTTGACTATTTTCGGACCGAAAATGGATAATAGATTTCCTTCGGAAGGAAAACAGAGCAGTTTCTAACCTAACCTAACCTAAGCTTACCTAACCTAACTTAACATAACCTAACCTAACCTAACATAACCCCTTTGACTATTTGATTCCAGAACTGAAAAAGATTTTTCCCTGCATGTAAGTTTCCGAGATATAACGTATTTTATGTGAACAATTATATTTCAAATTTGATGAGTCACCAAATTTGGGAGCTCTATATGGGAAAGTTGTTTTTTTCGAGGAAAACCTCACCAAACCTTAACCTAAGTGCCTAACCTAACATAACCCCTTTGACTATTTGATTCCAGAATTGAAAACGATTTTCCCTGCCTGTAAGTTTCCGAGATATAACGTATTTTATGTGAACAATTATATTTCAAATTTGATGAGTTTTCGCAATGGAGAATGCTGTCAGAGAGCTCGTCACCAAATTTGGGAGCTCTATATGGGAAAGTTGTTTTTTTCGAGGAAAACATCACCAAACCTTAACCTAAGTGCCTAACCTAACATAACCCCTTTGACTATTTTCGGACCGAAATTGGAAAATAGATTTCCTTCGGAAGGCAAACAGAGCAGTGTCTAACCTAACCTAACCTAACCTTACCTTACCTAACCTAACATAACTCAACCTAACCTAACCTAACATAATCCCTTTGACTATTTGATTCCAGAACTGAAAACGATTTTTCCTTGTCTGTTAGTTTCCGAGATATAAAATTATATTTCAAATTTGATGAGTTTTCGCAATGGAGACTGCTGTCAGAGAGCTCGTCACAAAATTTGGCAGCTTTATACGGGAAAGTTGTTCTTTTCGAGGAAAACCTCACCTAACCTTAACCTTAGTGACTAACCCAACATAACCCCTTTGACTATTTTCGGACCGAAAATGGAAAATAGATTTCCTTCGGAAGGAAAACAGAGCAGTGTCTAACCTAACCTAACCTTTTTTTTTTGGCGGTGGAAAATTCTTTATGAACACCAGGTAGAAGTTCCTTCCTTCCCTGGTAGTGTGGGACTCTGGAGCTAAGCACCGTATACCGCACTCAAAACCACCCTCTGTGCCCTTCCTCTGTCTGGTACCGTCTTTTCGACATCACATCAGACAGAGGCGGCATTAGAATTCAGACTCCTGCGTTTCTCTGAAATTCCCTCTCTTCCCTTTTTTTCTCTTCTATCAGATTCCGGAAAAAACTGTGCCCCGCCTTCCATATCACCGGACTACTAATCATCGCTCTCACCAAGCCCTCAGGGGCAAGTTGCCCTTTCAAGGCGGCCTCCATGATCCTTCTCTCCCTCTGCCATCTTCCACACTCGAATATTGTGTGCATCGGGTCATCTGTAGCTCCGCAATACAGGCATCTGTCGTCAGGCGTCTTGCCTATCCTGACAGTGAAGGATCTGAAAGAGCCATGCCCACTGAGCGCCTGTGTGAGATAATAATCCGTAGCCCGGTGTTTACAGTTTATCCATTCCCGTATGTCTGGGATCAGCCGCTTAGTCCAATGGGCTTTCTCAATATTTTCATCCCACCTATTCTGCCACTGCTGCAGCGTTCTCTCCCTTTCCTCGGTTATTGCGGCCTGGCCTGCTTCTTCTATGTTATATAACCGCGTCCTTTCTTCTATAATGAGGTCGATAGGGGGGATAGCCGTGATCACTGCCAGCGCTTCTGCTGACACCGTCCGGTATGCCATCGCTACACGAAGCAGCATCTTTCGTTGTGTGGGGATCATTCTTTGCCTATAGCTATCGACCATCATCACGTGGCCCCACACTGGCGCGGCGTAGAGGAGCACCGATTTCAGATTTGATGAGTTTTCGCAATGGAGAATTCTGTCAGAGAGCTCGTTACCAAATTTGGGAGCTATAGGAGAAAGTTGATTTTTTCGAGGGAACCTAGAGTAACCTTAACCTAAGTGACTAACCTTACATAACACCTTGGACTATTTTCGGACCGAAAATGGAAAATGGATTTCCTTCAAAATGCAAACAGAGCAGTGTCTAACCTTACCTAACCTAACATTACCCCTTTGACTATTTGATTCCAGAACTGAAAACGATTTTTCCTTGTCTGTTAGTTTCCGAGATATAACGTTTCTTATGTGAAAAAATATATTCAAAATTTGATGAGTTTCGCAATGGAGAATGCTGTCAGAGAGCTCGTCACCAAATTTGGGAGCTATACGGGAAATTTGATTTTTTCGTGGAAACCTAACCTAACCTTAACTAAAGGGACTAACCTAACATAACCCCTTTGACTATATTCGGACCGAAATTGGAAAATAGATTTCCTTCGGAAGGCAAACAGAGCAGTGTCTAACCTAACCTAACCTTATCTAACCTGACCTAACCTAACCTAACCTAACCTTTTTCGGGTGGAAATCGCTGGACACCAGGAACTGGTTCCGCCCCTCGCTGGTAGTGTGGGAGTTGCACCGCACTAAAACCACCCCCTGCCCTCTCCCATACCCAGAACTGTCCGAGATGGACATAACCTCAAATATGAGCGGCATGTCTACTCGACTTCAGTCTTTGGCACCATCTAGAAGTTTGTATAAGGTACAATACACCAACAAAATATCACAGCTCTTTATCACAGAATTTCAGTCTTTTAGCTTCTAGCCTGGCCTTACCTAGTTTGTTGTCTTTGCCTCTCTTCCGTTTCTTTTTGTTTCATAATGTCCCTAACCATTTTGTGTATACTCTCCCATTTGTTTTTGTTTTCAAACATGCTTTCGATCCAATTTTCGGCTGTGATCCGCTCTCCAAGGTCGATGTGGCATAATTCCCGTTCTCTTGCCCATCTAGCACAGTCAAACAACGTGTGCTCAACTGTATCTGTCTCTCCGCAGTATTCGCACGTTTCATTTTCCCCCTTCCCTATCCTCTTTGTATATGTCTTGTACGATCCATGACCAGTCAGCGCCTGTGTAAGCCAGTAGTCGGTTTTCCTATGTTTGCACTCAATCCACCTCTTGATGTGGGGTATGTTTTTCTTTGTCCACTGCGCCTTCTCTTGCATGTCGCTCCATCTATTTTGCCACTCGGTCAAACTGGCCTCTCTTGCTCTTCGTTTTATCTCCTCTTGTTGTCCTTCCCTCCTATTCTCGTACGTGTATTTCCTTTCCGTTGCCAGTAGGTCTATTATAGGTATCATACCTGTTATTACCTGTATTGCGTCCGCCGATACAGTCTTATATGCTGGAGCTATCATGAGTAGGCATTTTCTTTGGGTCTTGCCTTACCTAACCTAACCTAACATAACTCAACCTAACCTAACCTAACATAATCCCTTTGACTATTTGATTCCAGAACTGAAAACGATTTTTCCTTGTCTGTTAGTTTCCGAGATATGAAGTTATATTTCAAATTTGATGAGTTTTCGCAATGGAGAATGCTGTCAGAGAGCTCGTCACAAAATTTGGCAGCTCTATACGGGAAAGTTGTTCTTTTCGAGAAAAACCTCACTTAACCTTAACCTTAGTGACTAACCCAGCATAACCCCTTTGACTATTTTCGGACCAAAAATGGAAAATAGATTTCCTTCGGAAGGAAAACAGAGCAGTGTCTTACCTAACCTTACCTAACCTAACTTAACATAACCTAACCTAACCTAACATAACCCCTTTGACTATTTGATTCCAGAACTGAAAACGATTTTTCCCTGCCTGTAAGTTTCCGAGATATAACGTATTTTATGTGAAAACTTATATTTCAAATTTGATGAGTTTTCGCAGTGGAGAATGCTATCAGAGAGCTCGTCACTAAATTTGGGAGCTCTATACGGGCAAGTTGTTTTTTTCGAGGAAAACCTCACCTAACCTTAACCTAAGTGACTAACCTAACATAACCCCTTTGACTATTTTTGGACCGAAAATTGAAAATAGATTTCCTTCAGAATGCTAACAGAGCTGTGTCTAACCTAACCTAACCTAACATTACCCCTATGACTATTTGATTCCAGAACTGAAAACGATTTTTCCTGTCTGTTAATTTCCAAGATATTACGTTCTTTATGTGAGAAAATGTATTTCAAATTTGATGAGTTTTTGCAATGGAGAATGCTGTCAGAGAGCTCGTCACCAAATTTGGGAGCTTTACGAGAGAGTTGATTTTTTCGAGGAAACCTAACGTAACCTTAACCTAAGTGACTAACCTAACATAACTCCTTTGACTATTTTCGGACCGAAAATGGAAAAAAAGATTCCCTTCAAAATGAAAACAGAGCAGTGTCTAACCTAACCTAACATAACCCCTATGACTATTTGATTCCAGAACTGAAAACGATTTATCCCTGTCTCTTAGTTTGCGAGATATCAAGTTCCTTACATGAAAAAATATATTCCAAATTTGATTAGTTGTCGAAATGGAAAATGTTGTCAGAGAGCTCGTCACCAAATTCGGGAGCTCTACGAGAAAGTTGATTTTTCCGAGGAGAACCTAACCTAACCTTAACCTAAGTGACTAACGTAACATAACCCCTTTGACTATTTTCGGACCGAAAATGGAAAATATTTTTCCTTCGGAATGCAAACAGAGCAGTGTCTAACCTAACCTAACCTTACCCGACCCAACCTAACCTAACATAACCTAACCTAACCTAATATAACCTAACCTAACATAACCCCTTTGACTATTTGATTCCAGAAGTGAAAACGATATTTCCCCCTCTGTTAGTTTCCGAGATATTACGTTCTTTTAATGAACTGTCAAATAGTCATAGGAGTACTGTTAGGTTAGGTTGGGGGAGACACCGCTCTGTTTGCATTCCGAAGGAAATCTATTTTCAATTTTCGGTCCGAAAATAGTTAAAGGGGTTATGTTAGGTTAGGCACTTAGGTTAAGGTTGGGTGAGGTTTTCCTCGGAAAAAACAACTTTTCCGTATAGAGCTCCCAAATTTGATGACGAGCTCTCTGACAGCATTCTCCATTGCGAAAACTCATCAAATTTGAAATATAATTGTTCACATAAAATACGTTATATCTCGGAAACTTACAGGCAGGGAAAAATCGTTTTCAGTTCTATAATCAAATAGTCAAAGGGGTTATGTTAGGTTAGGTGAGGTTATGTTAAGTTAGGTTAGGTAAGGTTAGGTAAGACACTGCTCTGTTTTCCTTTCGAAGGAAATCTATTTTCCATTTTCGGTCCGAAAATAGTCAAAGGGGTTATGCTGGGTTAGTCACTAAGGTTACGGTTAGGTGAGGTTTTTCTCGAAAAGAACAACTTTCCCGTATAGAGCTGCCAAATTTTGTGACGAGCTCTCTGACAGCATTCTCCATTGCGAAAACTCATCAAATTTGAAATATAACTTCATATCTCAGGAACTAACAGACAAGGAAAAATCGTTTTCAGTTCTGGAATCAAATAGTCAAAGGGATTATGTTAGGTTAGGTTAGGTTGAGTTATGTTAGGTTAGGTTAGGTTAGGTTAGGTAAGGCAAGACCCAAAGAAAATGCCTACTCATGATAGCTCCAGCATATAAGACTGTATCGGCGGACGCAATACAGGTAATAACAGGTATGATACCTATAATAGACCTACTGGCAACGGAAAGGAAATACACGTACGAGAATAGGAGGGAAGGACAACAAGAGGAGATAAAACGAAGAGCAAGAGAGGCCAGATTGACCGAGTGGCAAAATAGATGGAGCGACATGCAAGAGAAGGCGCAGTGGACAAAGAAGAACATACCCCACATCAAGAGGTGGATTGAGTGCAAACATAGGAAAAGCGACTACTGGCTTACACAGGCGCTGACTGGTCATGGATCGTACAAGACATATACAAAGAGGATAGGGAAGGAGGAAAATGAAACGTGCGAATACTGTGGAGAGACAGATACAGTTGAGCACACGTTGTTTGACTGTGCTAGATGGGCAAGAGAACGGGAATAATGCCACATCGACCTTGGAGAGCGGATCACAGCCGAAAATTGGATCGAAAGCATGATTGAAAACAAAAACAAATGGGAGAGTATACACAAAATGGTTAGGGACATTATGAAACAAAAAGAAACGGAAGAGAGGCAAAGACAACAAACTAGGTAAGGCCAGACTAGAAGCTAAAAGACTGACATCTGTGATAAAGAGCTGTGATATTTTGTTGGTGTATTGTACCTTATACAAACTTCTAGATGGTGCCAAAGACTGAAGTCAAGTAGACATGCCGCTCATACCTGAGGTTATGTCCATCTCGGACAGTTCTGGGCATGGGAGAGGGCAGGGGGTGGTTTTAGTGCGGTGCAACTCCCACACTACCAGCGAGGGGCGGAACCAGTTCCTGGTGTCCAGCGATTTCCACCCGAAAAAGGTTAGGTTAGGTTAGGCTAGGTCAGGTTAGATAAGGTTAGGTTAGGTTAGACACTGCTCTGTTTGCCTTCCGAAGGAAATCTATTTTCCAATTTCGGTCCGAAAATAGTCAAAGGGTTCATGTTAGGTTAGTCACTTGGGTCAAGGTTACGTTAGGTTTCCTCGGAAAAATAAACTTTCTCGTATAGCTCCCAAATTTGGTAACGAGCTCTCTGACAGCATTCTCTATTGCGAAAACTCATCAAATTTGAAATATATTTTTTCACATAAAGAACGTAAATCTCGAAACTAACAGACAAGGAGAAATCGTTTTCAGTTCTGGAATCCAATAGTCATAGGGGTAATGTTATGTTAGGTTGGACACTGCCCTGTTTGCATAAAGAAAATCTATTTTCCACTTTCGGTCCGAAAATAGTCAAAGGGGTTATGTAAGTTTAGTCACTCAGATTAAGGTTACTGTAGGTTTCCTCGAAAAAATCAACTTTCTCGTATAGCTCCCAAATTTGGTAACGAGCTCTCTGACAGCATTCTCCATTGCGAAAACTCATCAAATTTGAAATATATTTTTTCACATAAAGAACGTAAATCTCGAAACTAACAGACAAGGAGAAATCGTTTTCAGTTCTGGAATCAAATAGTCATAGGGGTAATGTTAGGTTAGGTGAGGTTAGGTTAGATACTGCTCTGTTTGCATTCCGAAGGAAATCTATTTCCCATTTTCGGTCCGAAAATAGTCAAAGGAGTTATGTAAGGTTAGTCACTTTGGTTAAGGTTAGGTTAGGTTCCCTCGAAAAAATCAACTTTTCCGTATAGCTCCCAAATTTGGTGACGAGCTCTCTGACAGCATTCTCCATTGCGAAAACACACCAAATTTGAAATATATTTTTTCACATAAAGAACGTAATATCTCGGAAACCAACAGACAGGGTGAAATCGTTTTCAGTTCTGACAGCATTCTCCATTGCGAAAACTCATCAAATTTGAAATATATTTTCTCACATAAAGAACGTTATATCTCGGAAACTAACAGACAAGGAGAAATCGTTTTCAGTTCTGGAATCCAATAGTCATAGGGGTAATGTTAGGTTAGGTTAGACACTGCCCTGTTTGCATTAGGGAAATCTATTTTCCACTTTCGGTCCGAGAATAGTCAAAGGGGTCATGTAAGTTTAGTCACTTAGGTTAAGGTTACTTTAGGTTTTCTCGAAAAAATCAACTTTCTCGTATAGCTCCCAAATTTGGTAACGAGCTCTCTGACAGCATTCTCCGTTGCGAAAACTCATCAAATTTTAAATATATTTTTTCACATAAAGAACGTTATATCTCGGAAACTACCAGACAATGAGAAATCGTTTTCAGTTCTGGAATCGAATAGTCATAGGGGTAATGTTAGGTTAGGTGAGGTTAGATTAGAAACTGCTCGGTTTGCATTCCGAAGGAAATTTATTTTCCATTTTAGGTCCGAAAATAGTCAAAGGGGTTATGTAAGGTTAGTCACTTTGGTTAAGGTTAGGATAGGTTTCTTCGAAAAAATCAACTTTCCCGTATAGCTCCCAAATTTGGGGACGAGCTCTCTGACAGCATTCTTCATTGCGAAAACTCATCAAATTTGAAATTTATTTTTTCACATAAAGAACGTTATATCTCGGAAACTAACAGACAAGAAGAAATCGTTTTCAGTTCTGACAGCATTCTCCATTGCGAAAACTCATCAAATTTGAAATATATTTTTTCACATAAAGTACATAATATCTCGGAAACTAACAGACAAGGAGAAATCGTTTTCAGTTCTGTAATCAATTAGTCATAGGGGTAATGTTAGGTTAGGTGAGGTTAGGTTAGATACTGCTCTGTTTGCATTCCGAAGGAAATCTATTTTCCATTTTCGGTCTGAAAATAGTCAAAGGGGTTATGTAAGTTTGGTCACTTAGATTGAGGTTACTTTAGGTTTCCTCGAAAAAATCAACTTTCTCGTATAGCTCCCAAATTTGGTAACGAGCTCTCTGACAGCATTCTCCATTGCGAAAACTCATCAAATTTGAAATATATTTTTCCACATAAAGAACGTAAATCTCGAAACTAACAGACAAGGAGAAATCGTTTTCAGTTCTGGAATCAAATAGTAATAGGGATAATGTTAGGTTAGGTGAGGTTAGGTTAGATACTGCTCTGTTTGCATTCCGAAAGAAATCTATTTCCCATTTTCGGTCCGAAAATAGTCAAAGGAGTTATGTAAGGTTAGTCACTTTGGTTAAGGTTAGGTTAGGTTCCCTCGAAAAAATCAACTTTTCCGTATAGCTCCCAAATTTGGTGACGAGCTCTCTGACAGCATTCTCCATTGCGAAAACACACCAAATTTGAAATATATTTTTTCACATAAAGAACGTATTATCTCGGAAACCAACAGACAGCGTGAAATCGTTTTCAGTTCTGACAGCATTCTCCATTGCGAAAACTCATCAAATTTGAAATCTATTTTTTCACATAAAGAACGTAATATCTCTGAAACTAACAGACAAGGAGAAATCGTTTTCAGTTCTGGAATCCAACGTCATAGGGGTAATGTTAGGTTAGATTAGACACTGCCCTGTTTGCATTAGGGAAATCTATTTTCCACTTTCGGTCCGAAAATAGTCAAAGGGGTCATGTAAGTTTAGTCACTAAGGTTAAGGTTACTTTAGGTTTTCTCGAAAAAATCAACTTTCTCGTATAGCTCCCAAATTTGGTAACGAGCTCTCTGACAGCATTCTCCGTTGCGAAAACTCATCAAATCTGAAATATATTTTTTCACATAAAGAACGTTATATCTCGGAAACTAACAGACAAGAAGAAATCGTTTTCAGTTCTGACAGCATTCTCCATTGCGAAAACTCATCAAATTTGAAATATATTTTTTCATATAAAGAACGTAATATCTCGGAAACTAACAGACAAGGAGAAATCGTTTTCAGTTCTGTAAACAATTAGTCATAGGGGTAATGTTAGGTTAGGTGAGGTTAGGTTAGATAGTGCTCTGTTTGCATTCCGAAGGAAATCTATTTTCCATTTTCGGTCCGAAAATAGTCAAAGGGTTATGTAAGGTTAGTCATTCAGGTTAAGGTTAGGTTGGGTTTCCTCGAAAAAATCAACTTTCCCGTATAGCTCCCAAATTTGGTGACGAGCTCTCTGACAGCATTCTCCATTGCGAAACTCATCAAATTTTGAATATATATTTCCACATAAGTAACGTAATATCTCGGAAACTAACAGACAAGGCAAAATCGTTTCCAGTTCTGGAATCAAATAGTAATAGGGGTAATGTTAGGTTAGGTTAGACACTGCTCTGTTTGCGTTTCGAAGGAAATCTATTTTCCATTTTCGGTCCAAAAAGAGTCAAAGGGGTTATGTAAGGTTAGTCACTTAGGTTAAGGTTACGTTAGGTTTCCTCGAAAAAATCAACTTTCCCGTAGGTATAGCTCCCTGATTTGGTGACGAGCTCCCTGACAGCATTCTCCATTGCAAAACTCATCAAATTTCGAATATATTTTTCCACATAAGAAACGTTATATCTCGGAAACTAACAGACAAGGCAAAATCGTTTCCAGTTCTGGAATCAAATAGTAATAGGGGTAATGTTAGGTTAGGTTAGACACTGCTCTGTTTGCATTTTGAAGGAAATCTATTTTCCATTTTCGGTCCAAAAATAGTCAAAGGGATTATGTTAGGTTAGTCACTTAGGTTAAGGTTACGTTAGGTTTCCTCGAAAAAATCAACTTTCTCTTAGAGCTCCTAAATTTGGTGACGAGCTCTCTGACAGCATTTTCCATTGCGAAAACTCATCAAATTTGATATAATTTTTTTCACAAAAAAACCTAATATCTCGGAAACTAACAGACAAGGAAAATCGTTTTCAGTTCTGAAATCAAATAGTCATAGGGGTAATGTTAGGTTAGGTTAGGTCAGACACTGCTCTGTTTGCATTAAGGAAATCTATTTTCCATTTTCGGTCCGAAAATATCCAAAGGGGTTATGTTAGGTTAGTCTCTTTGGTTAAGGTTAGGTTAGGTTTCCTCGAAAACATCAACTTTCCCGTATAGCTCCCAAATTTGGTGACGAGCTCTCTGACAGCATTATCCATTGCGAAAACTCATCAAATTTGAAATATATTTTTTCACATAAAGAACGTAATATCTCGGAAACTAACAGACAAGGAGAAATCGTTTTCAGTTCTGACAGCATTCTCCATTGCGAAAACTCATCAAATTTGAAATATATTTTTTCACATAGGGAACGTAATATCTCGGAAACTAACAGACAAGGAGAAATCGTTTTCAGTTCTGGAATCAAATAGTCATAGGGGTAATGTTAGGTTAGGTTAAGTAAGGTAAGACACTGCCCTCTTTGCATTATGGAAATCTTTTTTTCATTTTCGGTCCGAAAATAGTCAAAGGGGTTATGTAAGGTTAGTCACTTAGGTTTGGGTTACTCTAGGTTTCCTCGAAAAAATCAACTTTCTCCTATGGCTCCTAAATTTGGTAACGAGCTCTCTGACAGCATTCTCCATTGCGAAAACTCATCAAATTTGAAATTTATTTTTTCACACAAAGAACGTTATATATCGGTAACTAACAGACAAGGAGAAATCGTTTTCAGTTGTGTAATCAAATAGTCATAGGAGTAATGTTAGGTTAGGTGCGGTTAGGTTAGATACTGCTCTGTTTGCATTCCGAAGGAAATATTTTTTCCATTTTCGGTCCGAAAATAGTCCAAGGGGTTATGTAGGGTTAGTCACTTAAGGTTAGGTTGGGTTTCCTCGAAAAAATCAACATTCCTGTATAGCTCCCAAATTTGGTGACGAGCTCTCTGACAGCATTCTCCATTGTGAAATCTTATCAAATTTGAAATATATTCTTTCACATAAAGAACGCAATATATCGAAAACTAACAGACAAGGAGAAATCGTTTTCAGTTCTGACAGCATTCTTCATTGCGACAACTCATCAAATTTGAAATATATTTTTTCACATAAAGAACGTAATATCTCGGAAACTAACAGACAAGGAGAAATCGTTTTCAGTTCTGGAATCGAATATTCATAGGGGTAATGTTAGAATAGGTTAAGTTAGGTAAGACACTGCCCTTTTTGCATTGAGTAAATCTATTTTCCATTCTCGGTCATAGGGGTAATCTTAGGTTAGGTGAGGTTAGGTAAGATACTGCTCTGTTTGCATTCCGAAGGAAATCTATTTTCCATTTGCGGTCCGAAAATAGTCAAAGGGGTTATGTTAGGTTAGTCCCTTTAGTTAAGGTTAGGTTAGGTTTCCTCGAAAAAATCAAATTTCCCGTATAGCTCCCAAATTTGGTGACGAGCTCTCTGACAGCATTCTCCATTGCGAAACTCATCAAATTTTGAATATATTTTTTCACATAAGAAACGTTATATCTCGGAAACTAACAGACAAGGAAAAATCGTTTCCAGTTCTGGAATCAAATAGTCAAAGGGGTAATGTTAGGTTAGGTAAGGTTAGACACTGCTCTGTTTGCATTTTGAAGGAAATCCATTTTCCATTTTCGGTCCGAAAATAGTCCAAGGTGTTATGTAAGGTTAGTCACTTAGGTTAAGGTTACTCTAGGTTTCCTCGAAAAAATCAACTTTTTCCTATAGCTCCCAAATTTGGTAACGAGCTCTCTGACGGCATTCTCCATTGCGAAAACTCATCAAATCTGAAATATATTTTTTCACATAAAGAACGTTATATCTCGGAAACTAACAGACAAGAAGAAATCGTTTTCAGTTCTGACAGCATTCTCCATTGCGAAAACTCATCAAATTTGAAATATATTTTTTCACATAAAGAACGTTATATCTCGGAAACTAACAGACAAGAAGAAATCGTTTTCAGTTCTGGAATCAAATAGTCATAGGGGTAATGTTAGGTTAGGTTAAGTTAGGTTAGACACTGCCCTGATTGCATTAAGGAAATCTTTTTTCCATATTCGGTCCGAAAATAGTCGAAGGGGTTATGTTAGGTTAGGCACTTAGGTTAAGGTTGGGTGAGGTTTTCCTCGAAAAAAACAACTTTCCCGTAAAGAGCTCCCAAATTTGGTGACGATCTCTCTGACAGCATTCTCCATTGCGAAATCTTGTCTGGGTAAGATATCTTCTCCCCTATCCTATCGGCCTCCCTTGGTCAACTCTTGTTCTTTTCCGACCCCGACGCTATTAGGGCATCCGAGGGCTAGGGGTCACTCACCTTCTCACTACAGGATGCAGGGGAGGCGGCTGCATCCTCTTACCTTTCAGTCTTCCTCCCGCCCGCTCACAGACGTGGGTGGAACGGTAGAAAGATCACCGCGTCCCCCAATCCTAAGGTGTAGCACCATCGCGCCGAAGGGATGCGTGGCACAGGGGTGACTGAGTGTGTCTTGAGCGATGATCCCTGGAAATGGCGACCCAGGGGGGATCTAGCCTCACTCCTGCATGCGGGGCTCTGCAGGGGTGGACATGAAATTCCCCTAGCTACTCGTGGGACGTAATATGGAAAAATTAAACTCGAAACAAATAAATAACAAAAAAGTTGAAACGGCAGAGGAGAAGAAGATGACGGAGAAATATGAGAAGGAACTCCTGGAAAACGTGGCCAAGAGATCCCCCAGGACCTCCACCTCCACGTCGGAAAATGACGAGACGGATGCTAGGACGGACGGTGAAGATGTTTTCAGCACCCCCAGACAGGATTCGGCGACATTCCCTGGCGCCTTCTTCGACGAAGACTTGCAGTCTAGTCCTATTTTTGACCTCACAGTCACAGAGGACGTACCGGTATCCATCGAGGAGGGGAATTCAAGAAAGAGAAGGAAGGCTGGAACTCCTGAAACACCTTCAGACACGAAAGTGGCTGAACATGAGCAGGATTTCGACAAGTTGAGGCACACGGTGGACAACGTGATTGGTATGTCCTCACAGCTAACAGAGCTGGTGAAGGCTAACACCAACACGAAAGTGGAAATTAAAAAAGCAGCTAAACGCATCAGCGCCAAGACATAAGTTCTACGGAGGAGAGCCACCTTCCTATCTCGGGTTCAAGAGAGTCTGAAGGAAGCCAATGCCACAGT
Source organism: Zygogramma bicolorata (assembly GCA_032362365.1). Taxonomy (NCBI): domain Eukaryota; kingdom Metazoa; phylum Arthropoda; class Insecta; order Coleoptera; family Chrysomelidae; genus Zygogramma; species Zygogramma bicolorata. Next base: position 324,576 of record JAVJAQ010001718.1, on the reverse strand, counting down.
GTGGAAAAGAAGGGAGTACAACGATCGCCACGAAAAACTACACAAGGAGAAGAGAGATGCGGAATTAAGGGCAGCGGAAGCCGTAAACAGAGCGGAGGAACTCGAGAAGTTGGTTAGAGAGTTGAGACAGCAAATAGACTCAGGAACTCGTAACTCTTCGGAAGGAACAGTCGCCATAGGGCAAAGGGCCTGCACGTGTACCTGTACATGCCCGGCCTCGAGGTTCATGAGACCGGAGGACCTCATAAAGACAGACGATCTAGGGGAATTCGAGGTGCTCGAAAAAAGAGTTTGAGATGATGCGGTGTACACCAACACTGAAATTATCACTGGCAATTCATTGACTACAGACGACGGGGCAGTGAAGGTGGTATTAGTAGAACCAGACGACCCGGAGATGGCACTGAGCATTCAAAAATTGTTCAAAAAAAATTCCCTGAACTCCCTCAACTAACGGGGGAAATGGAACAACTGGAACAAATTACCAGAATAAAAGGAACGGGCGCCATAACAAGTGGAAGGGTGATAAAGATCCTACTCGACGGGTCTAAACCCGACCTATGGAGGAAGTTGAGACAGTTGAGAAATATTACGGAGGAGGACGCTAAAGTCTGTATACACCATTTGGGGAATTTCCTCATAGCCCAGCTGAGGAAGATGGTTGAGACCATCTTTCATGCGTCATCTACGTATGTCTAAATTCACACGACTGTGCAAAAAAGGAGCGGGACCAAGCAGCCGAATAACTACGGCATAGTGGTGAGAGAGGACGGGAAATCCTATAGAGATATTCTGGGTTCCGTGAAATCCGTGGTAGGCAATAAAGAGGCGGCAAAAGCCATCAAAGGAATCCGGAAGACCAGGGATGGCTCTCTGCTTTTTACTATTGACAAAGATCAGGAGGCACTTACTGAAATTAAAAGGGCTATAGAGACCGGGAGCCAAATCAGGACAAGGCAGTTGGGCACAGGAACGACGGAAATATACCAGCTCAGGGGCATGGAGGGTGATGTAACTGAGGCCGAAGTGAGGGAAGCTATCACTCGGATAATCGGAAGCTGGACGGAAGATTGCAGAATGGGCGACATCAGGCTGCTCCGAGATGACACGACGGCAGTAACGATCACGGTCTCAAAGAAAATGGCGCAAAGCCTGCGCCAAAGGGACGAGATAAGAATAGGGATGGTGAGATGTCGTCTCGAAAAGAGAGTCCCGGTCTCGAAATGCTCGAGATGTTGGAGCCTCGAACATAGAAGGGACAGTTGCACGGGCCCTGACAGAACAGCCAACTGCTTCAAGTGCGGAGAGGCAGGCCACAGAGCACAAGAGTGCGACAATGATGAATTCTGCCCGGTCTGCGACGAAAGGGGCCACAAAGCGGGGAGCATGCGGTGCCCCAAATTTAAAGCGGCGGTAAGGGGCGCTAGTAAGGGCAACCGACAAAGGAGGCGGCTGACTGCACTTCCTGGGGACCTCGTACCTGTGACCAGAGGATCAGAGGAGGAAGGGATTCCGGAAAACACAGGAGTAGCGAGAGAAGGCGATCCCGGGACGGACATGGAGGAGTGTTGAATCTTTAAATGCATCTGAAATTCCTACAGATCAACATTGATAGGAGACGCAATGCGCATCACCTAATGCAACGCATGGCGGAAGAAACCGATGCGGATGTGGTGATTATACAGGAACCGAACAAAACGATAATTCGAAAGGATTCGAGATGGATCACCGACCCGGGTGAAGACACCACAATCTGGTGTAGAAACCGGAAATGCGGTGTAGTCAGCCACACATCTCAGCATGGATTCACATGCTTACTTTTTGAAAAATGGACCCTGTATAATTGCTATGTCTCCCCCAACGTTGCATTGGGTGATTTCAAGAAATACATAGATAGACTAGCGCAGCATATTCAGGACGCGGTCAGGGATGTCATCGTAACTGGCGACCTTAACGCTAAGTTAAGCATGTGGAGCTCCGATAGAACTGACCCCAGGGGTACATATGTGGAGGATTGGATCGGCGGAGCAAACATGACGGTTCACAACACCAGTAGAGAGCCGACGTTTTGCAGAGCTGATCAATCCTCCATCATAGACATCACCTTGTCCAATGGTAGGATAATAGTAAAAGACTGGCACGTGTCACAGACCGAAAGTGGCAGCCTTCATAAGTACCTGCGGTTTAATGTCGAGACCAACCAGAAGGCTCCAAGAGAAAGTTATCTCAAGACATACATGGATGGCAGAGTCTTCCGAGACACTTTCGAGCTGCTTAAGCATAATGTTACTGGAATGAAGGAGTTGACCGCGTCAACGCTGAGCGCCCAAAAAATGGGCTTTCGACGTAGCGAGGAGGGTATACCCAGGCAGCAGCCCGTCTGGTGGAATGAAGATATCCAGGAGCTAAGAAGGATATGCAACCATCGAAGAAGAGATCTCACGAGGGCGAGTCGATCACGACAGGCACCTGACGCGATCGAAGAGAAAGAGAGCACCTACAAGGAAGCCAGGCGGGAGCTTAGGAAGGCTATAAGCAAGGCTCAGAAGGAAGGGTGGATGACACTATGTGATCAGCTGGAGGACGACCCCTGGGGCCAGGGCTATAGGATAGCCGTTAAAGAGCTCGAGGGCTTCCAAGCTCCATATGACTTGACCCAAGAGCGCAAGTTATCTCTGCTGAGAGAACTTTTCCCGGAGGATTTAAATGAGGATCAGGATGAACAGGAGCAGGCGAGAGGAGAACCATCTCCCCAGTTTACCGCCCAGGAGATGGAAATGGCTAGGCGCAGCTTGAAGACGAGGAGGGCCCCCGGTCCGGATGGGATCACGCGGGAAGCTATAAAGATGGCAATAGAATTGATACCGGAAGCTACGTTGAATTTCTACAACCGGATATTCGAGAGTGGAGCCTTCCCCGACCAATGGAAGAAAGGTAAGGCCATCTTTATACCTAAAGGAGATCCTCGTCTAGAGTTGAAATATAGGCCGATTTGACTGCTGGACGGCTTCGGGAATGTATACGAGTACTTGATTAAGGCTCGCCTAGTAGAGGAAGTTGAGGAGAAGGACGGATTCTCAAACTCCCAATTCGGATTCCGGAGAAAACCATCGATTGTGGGAGCCATAGAGGCTGCCATGGATGCGGTTAAGAGCGCTAGGATGACGTGGTCGATGATCATATTGATCGACGTCAAGAACGCGTTCAATACCGCGAAGTGGCATCTGATCGTCAGACAGCTTAGAGAGCTAGGAGTGAGTGAGCACCTGCGCAGAGTGGTAAGAGACTACTTCACTACAGGGGGTTCCACAGGGTTCGGTCCTAGGACCGTCGCTGTGGAACGTCTTCTACAACGGGGTGTTGTTGCTGGATCTGCCCAGGGGCTGCACCACTGTGGCCTATGCTGACGATCTGGCTCTCATAGTCACTGCGAAGAAGAAAGAAGAACTGGTAGACGCGGCTAACAGGGGCATCGAGATGATCACAACATGGATCACCGAGCATGGGCTGGAAATTGCTCCACATAAGACCGAGGCTATTATCGTGAAGGGGCCCAGGAAAAGGGAGGATATCAACATTAGGGTGGCTGATACTACTATCGCGCCGAGCAAGTATGCCAAATACCTTGGTGTTTGGCTCGATGATAAATTAATTTTTAACGAGCACGTCAAGAGGACATGCGAGAAGGCAGATAGGCAGGTGGCGGCCCTGACTAGAATCCTCCCAAATACCAGGGGCCCTGGATCAGGTAGAAGAAGGGTGTGGTATGGCACCGTACAATCGGTGCTCCTCTACGCCGCGCCAGTGTGGGGCCACGTAATGAGGGTCGATAGCTATAGGCAAAGAATAATCCCCACACAACGAAAACAACGAAAGATGCTGCTTCGTGTAGCGATGGCATACCGGACGGTGTCAGCAGAAGCGCTGGCAGTGATCACGGCTATCCCCCCTATCGACCTCATTATAGAAGAAAGGACGCGGTTATATAGCATAGAAGAAGCAGGCCAGGCCGCAAAAACCGAGAAAAGGGAGAGAACGCTGCAGCAGTGGCAGAATAGGTGGGATGAAAATATTGAGAAAGCCCAGTGGACTAAGCGGCTGATCCCAGACATACGGGAATGGGTAAACTGTAAACACCGGGCTACGGATTATTATCCCACACAGGCGCTCAGTGGGCATGGCTCTTTCTGATCCTTCACTGTCAGGATAGGCAAGACGCCTGACGACAGATGCCTGTATTGCGGAGCTACAGATGACCCGATGCACACAATATTCGAGTGTGGAAGATGGCAGAGGGAGAGAAGGATCATGGAGGCCGCCTTGGAGGGGCAACTTGCCCCTGAGAGCTTGATGAGAGCGATGATTAGCGGTGATATGGAAGGCAGGGCACAGTTTTCTCCGGAATCTGATAGAAGAGAAAGAAAGGGAAGAGAGGGAATTTCAGAGAAACGCAGGAGTCTGAATTCTAATGCCGCCTCTGTCTGATGTGATGTCGAAAAGACGGTACCAGACCGAGGAAGGGCACAGAGGGTGGTTTTTAGTGCGGTATACGGTGCTTAGCTCCGGAGTCCCACACTACCAGGGAAGGGAGGAACTTCTACGTGGTGTTCATAAAGAATTTTCCACCGCCAAAAAAAAAAGGTTAGGTTAGGTTAGACACTGCTCTGTTTTCCTTCCGATGGAAATCTATTTTCCATTTTCGGTCCGAAAATAGTCAAAGGGGTTATGTTGGGTTAGTCACTAAGGTTAAGGTTAGGTGAGGTTTTTCTCGGAAAGAACAACTTTCCCGTATAAAGCTGCCAAATTTTGTGACGAGCTCTCTGACAGCAGTCTCCATTGCGGAAACTCATCAAATTTGAAATATAATTCTATATCTCGGAAACTAACAGACAAGGAAAAATCGTTTTCAGTTCTGGAATCAAATAGTCGAAGGAATTATGTTAGGTTAGGTTAGGTTAGGTTGAGTTATGTTAGGTTAGGTTAGGTAAGGTAAGGTTAGGTTAGGTTAGACACTGCTCTGTTTGCCTTCCGAAAGAAATCTATTTTCCAATTTCGGTCCGAAAATAGTCAAAGGGTTTATGTTAGGTTAGTCACTTGGGTTAAGGTTACGTTAGGTTTCCTCGAAAAAATCAGCTTTCTCGTATAGCTCCCAAATTTGGTAACGAGCTCTCTGACAGCATTCTCCATAGCGAAAACTCATCAAATTTGAAATATATTTTTTCATAAAAAGAACGTAATATCTCGGAAACTAACAGAGGGGGAAATATCGTTTTCAGTTCTGGAATCAAATAGTCAAAGGGGTTATGTTAGGTTAGGTTATATTAGGTTAGGTTAGGTTATGATAGGTTAGGTTGGGTCGAGTAAGGTTAGGTAAGGTTAGACACTGCTCTGTTTGCATTCCGAAATAAATCTATTCTCCATTTTCGGTCCGAAAATAATCAAAGGGGTTATGTTACGTTAGCCACTTAGGTTGAGGTTAGGTTAGGTTTTCCTTGAAAAAATCAACTTTCTCGTAGAGCTCCCGAATTTGGTGACGAGCTCTCTGACAACATTTTCCATTTCGACAACTTATCAAATTTGGAATATATTTTTTCACATAAGAAACGTAATTTCTTGGAAATTAACAGACAGAAAAATCGTTTTCAGTTCTGGAATCAAATAGTCATAGGGGTAATGTTAGGTTAGGTTAGACACTGCTCTGTTTGCATTCTGAAGAAAATCTATTTTCAATTTCCGGTCCAAAAATAGTCAAAGGGGTTATGTTAGGTTAGTCACTTAGGTTAGGGTTAGGTGAGGTTTTCCTCGAAAAAAACAACTTGCCCGTATAGAGCTCCCAAATTTAGTGACGAGCTCACTGACAGTATTGTCCACTGCGAAAACTCATCAAATTTGAAATATCATTTTTCACATAAAATACGTTATATCTCGGAAACTTACAGACAGGAAAAAATCGTTTTCAGTTCTGGAATCAATTAGTCATAGGAGTAATGTTAGGTTAGGTTGGGTTACACACTGCTCTGTTTGCATTCCGAAGGAAATCTATTTTCAATTTTCGGTCCGAAAAAAGTCAAAGGGGTTATGTTAGGTTAGGCGCTTAGGTTGAGGTTTGGTGAGGTTTTCCTCGAAAAAAAACAACTTTTCCATATAGAGCTCCCAAATTTGGCGACGAGCTCTCTGAGAGCATTCTCTATTGCGACAACTCATCAAATTTGAAATATAATTGTTCACATAAAATAGGTTATATCTCGGAAACTTACAGGCAGGGAAAAATCGTTTTCAGTTCTGGAATCAAATAGTCAAAGGGGTTATGTTAGGTAAGGTTAGGTTATGTTGAGTTATGTTAGGTAAGCTTAGGTTAGGTTAGGTTAGAAACTGCTCTGTTTTCCTTCCGAAGGAAATCTATTTTCCATTTTCGGTCCGAAAATAGTCAAAGGGGTTATGTTGGGTTAGTCACTAAGGTTAAAGTTAGGTGAGGTTTTCCTCGAAAAGAACAACTTTCCCGTATAGAGCTGCCAAATTTTGTGACGAGCTCTCTGACAGCATTCTCCATTGCGAAAACTCATCAAATTTGAAATATAATTTTATATCTCGGAAACTAACAGACAAGGAAAAATCGTTTTCAGTTCTGGAATCAAATAGTCAAAGGGATTATGTTAGGTTAGAGTTATGTTAGGTTAGGTTAGGTCGAACACGGTTTCACATGCCTGGAGTTTAAACAATTCCGGCTCTATAACTGCTATATCTCTCCTAATGCTACGCTCAATGCCTCTAAGGTATATATAGATAAGCTCGCACAACATATAAGAGATGGGGGAAAGGAGGCCATTATCGTCGGGGATCTAAATGCCAAGTCCAATTTGTGGACCATCAACAGGAGTGATGACAAGGGATGCCATATGGAGGATTGGATCAGCGAAGCTGACCTGACTGTACATAACGTCGGTAACACCCCTACATTTGTTAGAGCGGCCCAGGCCTCCATCATCGATATAACACTATCTACACCTAACATCTCACCAAAAATCGGAGAATGGCAGGTCTCTCTAGAAGAAACCGGTAGCCTTCATAGATATATCACCTTTACCATACAGACAGATGGAGTTAAAACAAGGACTGAGCAGTACTCTAGCTGGGATATTGACCTACCTACCTTCCGGGACACTCTTTCATTGCTCACTCACAATGAAAACAATGTCGGCATAAAGACAGTGACTCGAGCTATAGCGAATGCACAGAGAATGGGAATAAAACGGAATGCAGGGAAAACACTTAGAAAGCAACCTGTATGGTGGAACGACACCATAAAAGAACTAAGGGCCGCATGTAATCGCGCCAGAAGACGTCTTACTAGAGCGCGACGAACACTAGCCTCGCCGGAGAACATAGGAGCACTAGAAGAGCTATACAAGGGAAACAGGAAAGCGTTGGGTAGAGAAATCAATAAGGCTCAGAAGGAGCAATGGAGAGCTCTCTGTGACCGTTTGGAGGACGACCCTTGGGGACAAGGTTATGAAATTGCGATGAGGGAGATAAAGGGATTCAAGGCACCCTATGATCTGGACCCTGGGGAAAGGAAAACGGTACTCAGAGAGCTGTTTCCAGATACAAACTTTGTACAACCGGAGAGACTGATCCGTGATGAAGATTCACCTCCCCCGTTTACCCTTGAGGAAATGGGACTAGCCAGGCAGAACTTGAGGAGCAGAAGGTCCCCTGGCCCTGACAAAATTTTACCTGAGACCGTGAAACATGCACTCGAGCTAATACCAGAGAAACTGCTAAACCTGTATGATGGACTGTATCAGCGCGGGCTTTTTCCCACGGAATGGAAAAAAGCAAAGGCCATTCTGCTTCCAAAGGGGAAGCAACAACCGGTGGCGAGCTTCAGGCCGATATGTCAACTGGACTGCATCGGAAAGGTTTATGAATATCTTATTAAAGCCAGGTTGGTAGATGAGCTGGAGAACAAAGCAGGCATTGCTGATACCCAGTTTGGCTTCATGGCTGGTAGATCTACTGTTGGGGCAATCAAACGAGTCTTAACGACCATCAATCAGAGCCGTAAGAAATGGGGAGCTATCATAATGATAGATATAAAGAACGCATTCAATACGGCCAAATGGCATTTGATATGTGGGGAGCTAGCTCGATTAGAGATAAGTACCAATCTACAAATGGTTATTCAGGACTACCTGTCTGGGAGAAAGCTGTTAGATGGCAACCTCGAAATGAATCTGACCCAAGGGGTGCCGCAAGGTTCCGTATTGGGCCCTACGCTCTGGAATGTTCTATATAACGGAATTCTCAAGGTTAATCTACCCGAACACTGCAGTACTATTGCCTATGCGGACGATCTGGCATTGGTGATATCCGCAGATACAAAAGAATACATGGTGCGCAATGCAAATCGGAGCCTTAGAAGGATTCTGCGATGGACGGCCGAGCATGGTCTTGAGGCAGCACCACATGAAACTGAGGCTATTATTGTCAAGGGGCCAAGAAACAGGGAAGATATTGAATTCATCTGTGGCAATACGATCATTCTTCCGAGCAAATACGTCAAGTACTTGGGTGTATGGCTTGACGACAAACAGATCTTCAATGAGCATGTGAGAAAGGTGGTTGAGAAGGCAGATAGACAGGTCGCAGCCCTAACAAGAATCCTTCCAAATACCAGAGGACCTGGGTTTCTCAAGAGGAGGGTTATGTACGGGGTTGTACAATCTGTACTCCTCTACGCGGCTCCGGTATGGGGGCACGTTACGTGCGTGGACAGATACAGGAAGATGTTGACTCGTACCTCAATGGCATATAGAACGGTGTCCTCGGAGGCAGTATGTGTTATAAATGCCATACCGCCAATTGACCTACTTAGAGCAGAAAGGGTGAGGATAGACGGCTACGCCAACGTGACGCCCAGAATCAAGCGCGAGGAAAGGGACAGGACACTTTAACAATGGCAAGCTCGATGGGAGGAAAATAACAGAACGGCTCAGTGGACCGAACGACTAATCCCGGACATAAGAGCATGGGTCGGATGCAAACATAAGTATACCAGCTACTATGTAACCCAGGCCCTCAGTGGTCATGGGTCTTTCAAGTCATACACCCACAGGATGGGAAAGAACCCTGACGTTAGATGCGTATACTGCTCTGCGGAAGACGATCCATATAACACGCTATTTGTATGTGGGCGGTGGCATCAGGAGAGACTGAGGCTGGGTCAGGAATTTGGGATACAGCCTACTGCGGAAAACATCATTGCCATAATGATTGGTAGCCAACAGAAATGGAGTTATGGATATAACTTTATGCGCAGCGTAATGGAGCAAAAGGAAAGAGAGGAAATAAATCTACAGGGACAAGGAAGACTTGCCAAAGAGTGAGAGTATGGTAGTCGAAGATTATTATGTTTTGACAATGATAGCCAAAGATTTTATGTATGTCTATTTTCAACTATAGAAGCCAAAGACTTTATATATAATTGTGATATCTTTACAGTGATATTCCTTTTTTTTGTTTTATGTTGATTAGGTGCTCGTCACCCAATGTGACGTAACTTTGTTGTGCATTGTCCAGAAAAATTGTAGACTGCCGCCTGTACCTGACGCAATGTCCTTTAAGACGGTTCCGCTTACAGTGTAGGGCAAGGGGTGGTTTCGGTCGGAGTAGCGCCCGACAGTATCAGGTCTGATAGACTCCAAAGCCCAAGGACCTGGTCCCAAGCGGTTTCCACCCTTCCACAAAAAAAAAGGTTAGGTTAGGTTAGGTAAGGTTAGGTTAGACACTGCTCTGTTTGACTTCCGAAGGAAATCTATTTTCCAATTTCGGTCCGAAAATAGTCAAAGGGTTTATGTTAGGTTAGTCACTTGGGTAAAGGTTACGTTAGGTTTCCTCGAAAAAATCAACTCTCTCGTATAGCTCCCAAGTTTGGTAACGAGCTTTCTGACAGCATTCTCCATGGCGAAAACTCATCAATTTTGAAATATCTTTTCTCATTAAAAGAACGTAATATCTCGGAAACTAACAGAGGGGAAAATATCGTTTTCAGTTCTGGAATCAAATAGTCAAGGGGGTTATGTTAGGTAAGGTTATATTAGGTTAGGTTATGTTAGGTAAGGTTGGGTCGGGTAAGGTTAGGTTAGGTTAGACACTGCTCTGTTTGCATTCCGAAGGAAATCTATTTTCCATTTTCGGTCCGAAAATAGTCAAAGGGGTTATGTTACGTTAGTCACTTAGGTTAAGGTTAGGTTAGGTTCTCCTCGAAAAAATCAACTTTCTCGTAGAGCTCCCGAATTTGGTGACGAGCTCTCTGACAACATTTTCCATTTCGACAACTAATAAAATATGGAATATATTTTTTCACATGAGGAACTTGATATCTCGCAAACTAAGAGACAGGGAAAAATCGTTTTCAGTTCTGGAATCGAATAGTCATAGGGGTTATGTTAGGTTAGGTTAGACACTGCTCTGTTTTCATTTTGAAGGGAATCTATTTTCCATTTTCGGTCCGACAATAGTCGAAGGGGTTATGTTAAGTTAGTCACTTAGGTTAAGGTCACGTTAGGTTTCCTCGAAAAAATCAACTCTCTCGTATAGCTCCCAAATTTGGTGACGAGCTCTCTGACAGCATTCTCCATTGCGAAAACTCATCAAATTTGAAATACATTTCCTCACATAAAGAACGTAATATCTTGGAAATTAACAGAAGGAAGGGTGGATGACACTATGTGATCAGCTGGAGGACGACCCCTGGGGCCAGGGCTATAGGATAGCCGTTAAAGAACTCGAGGGCTTCCAAGCTCCATATGACTTGACCCAAGAGCGCAAGTTATCTCTGCTGAGAGAACTTTTCCCGGAGGATTTAAATGAGGATCAGGATGAACAGGAGCAGGCGAGAGGAGAACCATCTCCCCAGTTTACCGCCCAGGAGATGGAAATGGCTAGGCGCAGCTTGAAGACGAGGGGGGCCCCCGGTCCGGATGGGATCACGCGGGAAGCTATAAAGATGGCAATAGAATTGATACCGGAAGCTACGTTGAATATCTACAACCGGATATTCGAGAGTGGAGCCTTCCCCGACCAATGGAAGAAAGGTAAGGCCATCTTTATACCTAAAGGAGATCCTCGTCTAGAGTTGAAATATAGGCCGATTTGTCTGCTGGACGGCTTCGGGAATGTATACGAGTACTTGATTAAGGCTCGCCTAGTAGAGGAAGTTGAGGAGAAGGACGGATTCTCAAACTCCCAATTCGGATTCCGGAGAAAACCATCGATTGTGGGAGCCATAGAGGCTGCCATGGATGCGGTTAAGAGCGCTAGGATGACGTGGTCGATGATCATATTGATCGACGTCAAGAACGCGTTCAATACCGCGAAGTGGCATCTGATCGTCAGACAGCTTAGAGAGCTAGGAGTGAGTGAGCACCTGCGCAGAGTGGTAAGAGACTACTTCACTACAGGGGGTTCCACAGGGTTTGGTCCTAGGACCGTCGCTGTGGAACGTCTTGTACAACGGGGTGTTGTTGCTGGATCTGCCCAGGGGCTGCACCACTGTGGCCTATGCTGACGATCTGGCTCTCATAGTCACTGCGAAGAAGAAAGAAGAACTGGTAGACGCGGCTAACAGGGGCATCGAGATGATCACAACATGGATCACCGAGTATGGGCTGGAAATTGCTCCACATAAGACCGAGGCTATTATCGTGAAGGGGCCCAGGAAAAGGGAGGATATCAACATTAGGGTGGCTGATACTACTATCGCGCCGAGCAAGTATGCCAAATACCTTGGTGTTTGGCTCGATGATAAATTAATTTTTAACGAGCACGTCAAGAGGACATGCGAGAAGGCAGATAGGCAGGTGGCGGCCCTGACTAGAATCCTCCCAAATACCAGGGGCCCTGGATCAGGTAGAAGAAGGGTGTGGTATGGCACCGTACAATCGGTGCTCCTCTACGCCGCGCCAGTGTGGGGCCACGTAATGAGGGTCGATAGCTATAGGCAAAGAATGATCCCCACACAACGAAAACAACGAAAGATGCTGCTTCGTGTAGCGATGGCATACCGGACGGTGTCAGCAGAAGCGCTGGCAGTGATCACGGCTATCCCCCCTATCGACCTCATTATAGAAGAAAGGACGCGGTTATATAACATAGAAGAAGCAGGCCAGGCCGCAAAAACCGAGAAAAGGGGGAGAACGCTGCAGCAGTGGCAGAATAGGTGGGATGAAAATATTGAGAAAGCCCAGTGGACTAAGCGGCTGATCCCAGACATACGGGAATGGGTAAACTGTAAACACCGGGCTACGGATTATTATCCCACACAGGCGCTCAGTGGGCATGGCTCTTTCAGATCCTTCACTGTCAGGATAGGCAAGACGCCTGACGACAGATGCCTGTATTTCGGAGCTACAGATGACCCGATGCACACAATATTCGAGTGTGGAAGATGGCAGAGGGAGAGAAGGATCATGGAGGCCGCCTTGGAGGGGCAACTTGCCCCTGAGAGCTTGATGAGAGCGATGATTAGTAGTCCGGTGATATGGAAGGCAGGGCACAGTTTTCTCCGGAATCTGATAGAAGAGAAAGAAAGGGAAGAGAGGGAATTTCAGAGAAACGCAGGAGTCTGAATTCTAATGCCGCCTCTGTCTGATGTGATGTCGAAAAGACGGTACCAGACAGAGGAAGGGCACAGAGGGTGGTTTTAGTGCGGTATACGGTGCTTAGCTCCGGAGTCCCACACTACCAGGGAAGGGAGGAACTTCTACCTGGTGTTCATAAAGAATTTTCCACCGCCAAAAAAAAAAGGTTAGGTTAGGTTAGACACTGCTCTGTTTTCCTTCCGATGGAAATCTATTTTCCATTTTCGGTCCGAAAATAGTCAAAGGGGTTATGTTGGGTTAGTCACTAAGGTTAAGGTTAGGTGAGGTTTTCCTCGAAAAGAACAACTTTTCCGTATAAAGCTGCCAAATTTTGTGACGAGCTCTCTGACAGCAGTCTCCATTGCGGAAACTCATCAAATTTGAAATATAATTCTATATCTCGAAAACTAACAGACAAGGAAAAATCGTTTTCAGTTCTGGAATCAAATAGTCGAAGGGATTATGTTAGGTTAGAGTTATGTTAGGTTAGGTTAGGTCGAACACGGTTTCACATGCCTGGAGTTTAAACAATTCCGGCTCTATAACTGCTATATCTCTCCTAATGCTACGCTCAATGCCTCTAAGGTATATATAGATAAGCTCGCACAACATATAAGAGATGGGGGAAAGGAGGCCATTATCGTCGGGGATCTTAATGCCAAGTCCAATTTGTGGACCATCAACAGGAGTGATGACAAGGGATGCCATATGGAGGATTGGATCAGCGAAGCTGACCTGACTGTACATAACGTCGGTAACACCCCTACATTTGTTAGAGCGGCCCAGGCCTCCATCATCGATATAACACTATCTACACCTAACATCTCACCAAAAATCGGAGAATGGCAGGTCTCTCTAGAAGAAACCGGTAGCCTTCATAGATATATCACCTTTACCATACAGACAGATGGAGTTAAAACAAGGACTGAGCAGTACTCTAGCTGGGATATTGACCTACCTACCTTCCGGGACACTCTTTCATTGCTCACTCACAATGAAAACAATGTCGGCATAAAGACAGTGACTCGAGCTATAGCGAATGCACAGAGAATGGGAATAAAACGGAATGCAGGGAAAACACTTAGAAAGCAACCTGTATGGTGGAACGACACCATAAAAGAACTAAGGGCCGCATGTAATCGCGCCAGAAGACGTCTTACTAGAGCGCGACGAACACTAGCCTCGCCGGAGAACATAGGAGCACTAGAAGAGCTATACAAGGGAAACAGGAAAGCGTTGGGTAGAGAAATCAATAAGGCTCAGAAGGAGCAATGGAGAGCTCTCTGTGACCGTTTGGAGGACGACCCTTGGGGACAAGGTTATGAAATTGCGATGAGGGAGATAAAGGGATTCAAGGCACCCTATGATCTGGACCCTGGGGAAAGGAAAACGGTACTCAGAGAGCTGTTTCCAGATACAAACTTTGTACAACCGGAGAGACTGATCCGTGATGAAGATTCACCTCCCCCGTTTACCCTTGAGGAAATGGAACTAGCCAGGCAGAACTTGAGGAGCAGAAGGTCCCCTGGCCCTGACAAAATTTTACCTGAGACCGTGAAACATGCACTCGAGCTAATACCAGAGAAACTGCTAAACCTGTATGATGGACTGTATCAGCGCGGGCTTTTTCCCACGGAATGGAAAAAAGCAAAGGCCATTCTGCTTCCAAAGGGGAAGCAACAACCGGTGGCGAGCTTCAGGCCGATATGTCAACTGGACTGCATCGAAAAGGTTTATGAATATCTTATTAAAGCCAGGTTGGTAGATGAGCTGGAGAACAAAGCAGGCATTGCTGATACCCAGTTTGGCTTCATGGCTGGTAGATCTACTGTTGGGGCAATCAAACGAGTCTTAACGACCATCAATCAGAGCCGTAAGAAATGGGGAGCTATCATAATGATAGATATAAAGAACGCATTCAATACGGCCAAATGGCATTTGATATGTGGGGAGCTAGCTCGATTAGAGATAAGTACCAATCTACAAATGGTTATTCAGGACTACCTGTCTGGGAGAAAGCTGTTAGATGGCAACCTCGAAATGAATCTGACCCAAGGGGTGCCGCAAGGTTCCGTATTGGGCCCTACGCTCTGGAATGTTCTATATAACGGAATTCTCAAGGTTAATCTACCCGAACACTGCAGTACTATTGCCTATGCGGACGATCTGGCATTGGTGATATCCGCAGATACAAAAGAATACATGGTGCGCAATGCAAATCGGAGCCTTAGAAGGATTCTGCGATGGACGGCCGAGCATGGTCTTGAGGTAGCACCACATGAAACTGAGGCTATTATTGTCAAGGGGCCAAGAAACAGGGAAGATATTGAATTCATCTGTGGCAATACGATCATTCTTCCGAGCAAATACGTCAAGTACTTGGGTGTATGGCTTGACGACAAACAGATCTTCAATGAGCATGTGAGAAAGGTGGTTGAGAAGGCAGATAGACAGGTCGCAGCCCTAACAAGAATCCTTCCAAATACCAGAGGACCTGGGTTTCTCAAGAGGAGGGTTATGTACGGGGTTGTACAATCTGTACTCCTCTACGCGGCTCCGGTATGGGGGCACGTTACGTGCGTGGACAGATACAGGAAGATGTTGACTCGTACCTCAATGGCATATAGAACGGTGTCCTCGGAGGCAGTATGTGTTATAAATGCCATACCGCCAATTGACC
Source organism: Zygogramma bicolorata (assembly GCA_032362365.1). Taxonomy (NCBI): domain Eukaryota; kingdom Metazoa; phylum Arthropoda; class Insecta; order Coleoptera; family Chrysomelidae; genus Zygogramma; species Zygogramma bicolorata. The sequence goes on along the minus strand of JAVJAQ010001718.1, from coordinate 309,255 downwards.
TACTTAGAGCAGAAAGGGTGAGGATAGACGGCTACGCCAACGTGACGCCCAGAATCAAGCGCGAGGAAAGGGACAGGACACTTTAACAATGGCAAGCTCGATGGGAGGAAAATAACAGAACGGCTCAGTGGACCGAACGACTAATCCCGGACATAAGAGCATGGGTCGGATGCAAACATAAGTATACCAGCTACTATGTAACCCAGGCCCTCAGTGGTCATGGGTCTTTCAAGTCATACACCCACAGGATGGGAAAGAACCCTGACGTTAGATGCGTATACTGCTCTGCGGAAGACGATCCATATAACACGCTATTTGTATGTGGGCGGTGGCATCAGGAGAGACTGAGGCTGGGTCAGGAATTTGGGATACAGCCTACTGCGGAAAACATCATTGCCATAATGATTGGTAGCCAACAGAAATGGAGTTATGGATATAACTTTATGCGCAGCGTAATGGAGCAAAAGGAAAGAGAGGAAATAAATCTACAGAGACAAGGAAGACTTGCCAAAGAGTGAGAGTATGGTAGTCGAAGATTATTATGTTTTGACAATGATAGCCAAAGATTTTATGTATGTCTATTTTCAACTATAGAAGCCAAAGACTTTATATATAATTGTGATATCTTTACAGTGATATTCCTTTTTTTTGTTTTATGTTGATTAGGTGCTCGTCACCCAATGTGACGTAACTTTGTTGTGCATTGTCCAGAAAAATTGTAGACTGCCGCCTGTACCTGACGCAATGTCCTTTAAGACGGTTCCGCTTACAGTGTAGGGCAAGGGGTGGTTTCGGTCGGAGTAGCGCCCGACAGTATCAGGTCTGATAGACTCCAAAGTCCAAGGACCTGGTCCCAAGCGGTTTCCACCCTTCCACAAAAAAAAAGGTTAGGTTAGGTTAGGTAAGGTTAGGTTAGACACTGCTCTGTTTGACTTCCGAAGGAAATCTATTTTCCAATTTCGGTCCGAAAATAGTCAAAGGGTTCATGTTAGGTTAGTCACTTGGGTAAAGGTTACGTTAGGTTTCCTCGAAAAAATCAACTCTCTCGTATAGCTCCCAAGTTTGGTAACGAGCTTTCTGACAGCATTCTCCATGGCGAAAACTCATCAATTTTGAAATATATTTTCTCATTAAAAGAACGTAATATCTCGGAAACTAACAGAGGGGGAAATATCGTTTTCAGTTCTGGAATCAAATAGTCAAGGGGGTTATGTTAGGTAAGGTTGGGTCGGGTAAGGTTAGGTTAGGTTAGACACTGCTCTGTTTGCATTCCGAAGGAAATCTATTTTCCATTTTCGGTCCGAAAATAGTCAAAGGGGTTATGTTACGTTAGTCACTTAGGTTAAGGTTAGGTTAGGTTCTCCTCGAAAAAATCAACTTTCTCGTAGAGCTCCCGAATTTGGTGACGAGCTCTCTGACAACATTTTCCATTTCGACAACTAATAAAATATGGAATATATTTTTTCACATGAGGAACTTGATATCTCGCAAACTAAGAGACAGGGAAAAATCGTTTTCAGTTCTGGAATCGAATAGTCATAGGGGTTATGTTAGGTTAGGTTAGACACTGCTCTGTTTTCATTTTGAAGGGAATCTATTTTCCATTTTCGGTCCGACAATAGTCGAAGGGGTTATGTTAAGTTAGTCACTTAGGTTAAGGTCACGTTAGGTTTCCTCGAAAAAATCAACTCTCTCGTATAGCTCCCAAATTTGGTGACGAGCTCTCTGACAGCATTCTCCATTGCGAAAACTCATCAAATTTGAAATACATTTCCTCACATAAAGAACGTAATATCTTGGAAATTAACAGAAGGAAGGGTGGATGACACTATGTGATCAGCTGGAGGACGACCCCTGGGGCCAGGGCTATAGGATAGCCGTTAAAGAGCTCGAGGGCTTCCAAGCTCCATATGACTTGACCCAAGAGCGCAAGTTATCTCTGCTGAGAGAACTTTTCCCGGAGGATTTAAATGAGGATCAGGATGAACAGGAGCAGGCGAGAGGAGAACCATCTCCCCAGTTTACCGCCCAGGAGATGGAAATGGCTAGGCGCAGCTTGAAGACGAGGAGGGCCCCCGGTCCGGATGGGATCACGCGGGAAGCTATAAAGATGGCAATAGAATTGATACCGGAAGCTACGTTGAATATCTACAACCGGATATTCGAGAGTGGAGTCTTCCCCGACCAATGGAAGAAAGGTAAGGCCATCTTTATACCTAAAGGAGATCCTCGTCTAGAGTTGAAATATAGGCCGATTTGTCTGCTGGACGGCTTCGGGAATGTATACGAGTACTTGATTAAGGCTCGCCTAGTAGAGGAAGTTGAGGAGAAGGACGGATTCTCAAACTCCCAATTCGGATTCCGGAGAAAACCATAGATTGTGGGAGCCATAGAGGCTGCCATGGATGCGGTTAAGAGCGCTAGGATGACGTGGTCGATGATCATATTGATCGACGTCAAGAACGCGTTCAATACCGCGAAGTGGCATCTGATCGTCAGACAGCTTAGAGAGCTAGGAGTGAGTGAGCACCTGCGCAGAGTGGTAAGAGACTACTTCACTACAGGGGGTTCCACAGGGTTCGGTCCTAGGACCGTCGCTGTGGAACGTCTTGTACAACGGGGTGTTGTTGCTGGATCTGCCCAGGGGCTGCACCACTGTGGCCTATGCTGACGATCTGGCTCTCATAGTCACTGCGAAGAAGAAAGAAGAACTGGTAGACGCGGCTAACAGGGGCATCGAGATGATCACAACATGGATCACCGAGCATGGGCTGGAAATTGCTCCACATAAGACCGAGGCTATTATCGTGAAGGGGCCCAGGAAAAGGGAGGATATCAACATTAGGGTGGCTGATACTACTATCGCGCCGAGCAAGTATGCCAAATACCTTGGTGTTTGGCTCGATGATAAATTAATTTTTTACGAGCACGTCAAGAGGACATGCGAGAAGGCAGATAGGCAGGTGGCGGCCCTGACTAGAATCCTCCCAAATACCAGGGGCCCTGGATCAGGTAGAAGAAGGGTGTGGTATGGCACCGTACAATCGGTGCTCCTCTACGCCGCGCCAGTGTGGGGCCACGTAATGAGGGTCGATAGCTATAGGCAAAGAATGATCCCCACACAACGAAAACAACGAAAGATGCTGCTTCGTGTAGCGATGGCATACCGGACGGTGTCAGCAGAAGCGCTGGCAGTGATCACGGCTATCCCCCCTATCGACCTCATTATAGAAGAAAGGACGCGCTTATATAACATAGAAGAAGCAGGCCAGGCCGCAAAAACCGAGAAAAGGGGGAGAACGCTGCAGCAGTGGCAGAATAGGTGGGATGAAAATATTGAGAAAGCCAAGTGGACTAAGCGGCTGATCCCAGACATACGGGAATGGGTAAACTGTAAACACCGGGCTACGGATTATTATCCCACACAGGCGCTCAGTGGGCATGGCTCTTTCAGATCCTTCACTGTCAGGATAGGCAAGACGCCTGACGACAGATGCCTGTATTGCGGAGCTACAGATGACCCGATGCACACAATATTCGAGTGTGGAAGATGGCAGAGGGAGAGAAGGATCATGGAGGCCGCCTTGGAGGGGCAACTTGCCCCTGAGAGCTTGATGAGAGCGATGATTAGTAGTCCGGTGATATGGAAGGCAGGGCACAGTTTTCTCCGGAATCTGATAGAAGAGAAAGAAAGGGAAGAGAGGGAATTTCAGAGAAACGCAGGAGTCTGAATTCTAATGCCGCCTCTGTCTGATGTGATGTCGAAAAGACGGTACCAGACAGAGGAAGGGCACAGAGGGTGGTTTTCAGTGCGGTATACGGTGCTTAGCTCCGGAGTCCCACACTACCAGGGAAGGGAGGAACTTCTACCTGGTGTTCATAAAGAATTTTCCACCGCCAAAAAAAAAAAGGTTAGGTTAGGTTAGACACTGCTCTGTTTTCCTTCCGATGGAAATCTATTTTCCATTTTCGGTCCGAAAATAGTCAAAGGGGTTATGTTGGGTTAGTCACTAAGGTTAAGGTTAGGTGAGGTTTTCCTCGAAAAGAACAACTTTCCCGTATAAAGCTGCCAAATTTTGTGACGAGCTCTCTGACAGCAGTCTCCATTGCGGAAACTCATCAAATTTGAAATATAATTCTATATCTCGGAAACTAACAGACAAGGAAAAATCGTTTTCAGTTCTGGAATCAAATAGTCGAAGGGATTATGTTAGGTTAGAGTTATGTTAGGTTAGGTTAGGTCGAACACGGTTTCACATGCCTGGAGTTTAAACAATTCCGGCTCTATAACTGCTATATCTCTCCTAATGCTACGCTCAATGCCTCTAAGGTATATATAGATAAGCTCGCACAACATATAAGAGATGGGGGAAAGGAGGCCATTATCGTCGGGGATCTTAATGCCAAGTCCAATTTGTGGACCATCAACAGGAGTGATGACAAGGGATGCCATATGGAGGATTGGATCAGCGAAGCTGACCTGACTGTACATAACGTCGGTAACACCCCTACATTTGTTAGAGCGGCCCAGGCCTCCATCATCGATATAACACTATCTACACCTAACATCTCACCAAAAATCGGAGAATGGCAGGTCTCTCTAGAAGAAACCGGTAGCCTTCATAGATATATCACCTTTACCATACAGACAGATGGAGTTAAAACAAGGACTGAGCAGTACTCTAGCTGGGATATTGACCTACCTACCTTCCGGGACACTCTTTCATTGCTCACTCACAATGAAAACAATGTCGGCATAAAGACAGTGACTCGAGCTATAGCGAATGCACAGAGAATGGGAATAAAACGGAATGCAGGGGAAACACTTAGTAAGCAACCTGTATGGTGGAACGACACCATAAAAGAACTAAGGGCCGCATGTAATCGCGCCAGAAGACGTCTTACTAGAGCGCGACGAACACTAGCCTCGCCGGAGAACATAGGAGCACTAGAAGAGCTATACAAGGGAAACAGGAAAGCGTTGGGTAGAGAAATCAATAAGGCTCAGAAGGAGCAATGGAGAGCTCTCTGTGACCGTTTGGAGGACGACCCTTGGGGACAAGGTTATGAAATTGCGATGAGGGAGATAAAGGGATTCAAGGCACCCTATGATCTGGACCCTGGGGAAAGGAAAACGGTACTCAGAGAGCTGTTTCCAGATACAAACTTTGTACAACCGGAGAGACTGATCCGTGATGAAGATTCACCTCCCCCGTTTACCCTTGAGGAAATGGAACTAGCCAGGCAGAACTTGAGGAGCAGAAGGTCCCCTGGCCCTGACAAAATTTTACCTGAGACCGTGAAACATGCACTCGAGCTAATACCAGAGAAACTGCTAAACCTGTATGATGGACTGTATCAGCGCGCGCTTTTTCCCACGGAATGGAAAAAAGCAAAGGCCATTCTGCTTCCAAAGGGGTGGCGAGCTTCAGGCCGATATGTCAACTGGACTGCATCGAAAAGGTTTATGAATATCTTATTAAAGCCAGGTTGGTAGATGAGCTGGAGAACAAAGCAGGCATTGCTGATACCCAGTTTGGCTTCATGGCTGGTAGATCTACTGTTGGGGCAATCAAACGAGTCTTAACGACCATCAATCAGAGCCGTAAGAAATGGGGAGCTATCATAATGATAGATATAAGGAACGCATTCAATACGGCCAAATGGCATTTGATATGTGGGGAGCTAGCTCGATTAGAGATAAGTACCAACCTACAAATGGTTATTCAGGACTACCTGTCTGGGAGAAAGCTGTTAGATGGCAACCTCGAAATGAATCTGACCCAAGGGGTGCCGCAAGGTTCCGTATTGGGCCCTACGCTCTGGAATGTTCTATATAACGGAATTCTCAAGGTTAATCTACCCGAACACTGCAGTACTATTGCCTATGCAGACGATCTGGCATTGGTGATATCCGCAGATACAAAAGAAGACATGGTGCGCAATGCAAATCGGAGCCTTAGAAGGATTCTGCGATGGACGGCCGAGCATGGTCTTGAGGCAGCACCACATGAAACTGAGGCTATTATTGTCAAGGGGCCAAGAAACAGGGAAGATATTGAATTCATCTGTGGCAATACGATCATTCTTCCGAGCAAATACGTCAAGTACTTGGGTGTATGGCTTGACGACAAACAGATCTTCAATGAGCATGTGAGAAAGGTGGTTGAGAAGGCAGATAGACAGGTCGCAGCCCTAACAAGAATCCTTCCAAATACCAGAGGACCTGGGTTTCTCAAGAGGAGGGTTATGTACGGGGTTGTACAATCTGTACTCCTCTACGCGGCTCCGGTATGGGGGCACGTTACGTGCGTGGACAGATACAGGAAGATGTTGACTCGTACCTCAATGGCATATAGAACGGTGTCCTCGGAGGCAGTATGTGTTATAAATGCCATACCGCCAATTGACCTACTTAGAGCAGAAAGGGTGAGGATAGACGGCTACGCCAACGTGACGCCCAGAATCAAGCGCGAGGAAAGGGACAGGACACTTTAACAATGGCAAGCTCGATGGGAGGAAAATAACAAAACGGCTCAGTGGACCGAACGACTAATCCCGGACATAAGAGCATGGGTCGGATGCAAACATAAGTATACCAGCTACTATGTAACCCAGGCCCTCAGTGGTCATGGGTCTTTCAAGTCATACACCCACAGGATGGGAAAGAACCCTGACGTTAGATGCGTATACTGCTCTGCGGAAGACGATCCATATAACACGCTATTTGTATGTGGGCGGTGGCATCAGGAGAGACTGAGGCTGGGTCAGGAATTTGGGATACAGCCTACTGCGGAAAACATCATTGCCATAATGATTGGTAGCCAACAGAAATGGAGTTATGGATATAACTTTATGCGCAGCGTAATGGAGCAAAAGGAAAGAGAGGAAATAAATCTACAGGGACAAGGAAGACTTGCCAAAGAGTGAGAGTATGGTAGTCGAAGATTATTATGTTTTGACAATGATAGCCAAAGATTTTATGTATGTCTATTTTCAACTATAGAAGCCAAAGACTTTATATATAATTGTGATATCTTTACAGTGATATTCCTTTTTTTTTGTTTTATGTTGATTAGGTGCTCGTCACCCAATGTGACGTAACTTTGTTGTGCATTGTCCAGAAAAATTGTAGACTGCCGCCTGTACCTGACGCAATGTCCTTTAAGACGGTTCCGCTTACAGTGTAGGGCAAGGGGTGGTTTCGGTCGGAGTAGCGCCAGACAGTATCAGGTCTGATAGACTCCAAAGCCCAAGGACCTGGTCCCAAGCGGTTTCCACCCTTCCACAAAAAAAAAGGTTAGGTTAGGTTAGGTAAGGTTAGGTTAGACACTGCTCTGTTTGACTTCCGAAGGAAATCTATTTTCCAATTTCGGTCCGAAAATAGTCAAAGGGTTTATGTTAGGTTAGTCACTTGGGTAAAGGTTACGTTAGGTTTCCTCGAAAAAATCAACTCTCTCGTATAGCTCCCAAGTTTGGTAACGAGCTTTCTGACAGCATTCTCCATGGCGAAAACTCATCAATTTTGAAATATATTTTCTCATTAAAAGAACGTAATATCTCGGAAACTAACAGAGGGGGAAATATCGTTTTCAGTTCTGGAATCAAATAGTCAAGGGGGTTATGTTAGGTAAGGTTATATTAGGTTAGGTTATGTTAGGTAAGGTTGGGTCGGGTAAGGTTAGGTTAGGTTAGACACTGCTCTGTTTGCATTCCGAAGGAAATCTATTTTCCATTTTCGGTCCGAAAATAGTCAAAGGGGTTATGTTACGTTAGTCACTTAGGTTAAGGTTAGGTTAGGTTCTCCTCGAAAAAAACAACTTTCTCGTAGAGCTCCCGAATTTGGTGACGAGCTCTCTGACAACATTTTCCATTTCGACAACTAATAAAATATGGAATATATTTTTTCACATAAGGAACTTGATATCTCGCAAACTAAGAGACAGGGAAAAATCGTTTTCAGTTCTGGAATCGAATAGTCATAGGGGTTATGTTAGGTTAGGTTAGACACTGCTCTGTTTTCATTTTGAAGGGAATCTATTTTCCATTTTCGGTCCGACAATAGTCGAAGGGGTTATGTTAAGTTAGTCACTTAGGTTAAGGTCACGTTAGGTTTCCTCGAAAAAATCAACTCTCTCGTATAGCTCCCAAATTTGGTGACGAGCTCTCTGACAGCATTCTCCATTGCGAAAACTCATCAAATTTGAAATACATTTCCTCACATAAAGAACGTAATATCTTGGAAATTAACAGACAGGAAAAATAGTTTTCAGTTCTGGAATCAAATAGTCAGAGGGGTAATGTTAGGTTAGGTTAGGTTAGACACAGCTCTGTTAGCATTCTGAAGGAAATCTATTTTCAATTTCTGGTCCAAAAATAGTCCAAGGGGTTATGTTAGGTTAGTCACTTAGGTTAAGGTTAGGTGAGGTTTTCCTCGAAAAAAACAACTTGCCCGTATAGAGCTCCCAAATTTAGTGACGAGCTCTCTGACAGCATTCTCCACTGCGAAAACTCATCAAATTTATAATATAATTTTTCACATAAAATACGTTATATCTCGGAAACTTACAGACAGGGAAAAATCGTTTTCAGTTCTGGAATCAAATAGTCATAGGAGTAATGTTAGGGTAGGTTGGGTTAGACACTGCTCTGTTTGCATTCCGAAGGAAATCTATTTTCAATTTTCGGTCCGAAAATAGTTGAAGGGGTTATGTTAGGTTAGGCAGTTAGGTTAAGGTTGGGTGAGGTTTTCCTCGGAAAAAACAACTTTCCCGCATAGAGCTCCCAAATTTGGTGACGAGCTCTCTGACAGCATTCTCCATTGCGAAAACTCATCAAATTTGAAATATAATTGTTCACATAAAATACGTTATATCTCGGAAACTTACAGGCAGGGAAAAATCGTTTTCAGTTCTGGAATCAAATAGTCAAAGGGTTTATGTTAGGTTAGGTTAGGTTAGGTTGAGTTATGTTAGGTTAGGTTAGGTTAGGTTAGGTAAGGTCAGGTTAGGTAAGGTTGAAGTACTTGAAGAGGATTCGATGAGCTGCCACAGCATGATATCTATGAGCGTAGAACATAAAGTACAGAAACGCAAACCAGTAGCGAAGACAAAACCGTACATCGACAAAGACACCCTCCGGGCCGCAATATCGATCATACACGATCCTGCTGAGACCGAGCCAGGCGACCTAGTCAGGCAACTGAGAATGGCGCAAAATGTTGCCACCACACACAAACGAGGGAAAGCTCCACGACGGCAACCTTATTGGTGGAACCAGGAGATCCAAGGGCGAAAGGAAGCCTGCAATAGATGCAGGCGCCTCCTGACTAGGGCCAGAAAAACTAACTTATCGAACAAAGATATGCTAGAAGAACAACACGCAATGTACAGTAAGGACTATAGAAAAGCCATAAATAAGGGAAAGAAAGAGCATTGGCTACAAGTATGTCAAGAACTCGACGATGATATCTGGGGGCAGGGATATAGACTTGTTACAAGCCAACTAAAAAATAACGGCTCACCGTATGAGATGGACCCAGACGTGAGAAAAGAGACTATACAAAAGCTCTTTCCCCGAAAAGCAGATGCTTGGGCGATGGACGAGAATGTATACCCAATCGAAGAAGTCACCTTAGATGAACTTAATCTGGCGTGCGGAAGACTCAAGCCTCGAAAGGCTCCTGGCCCAGATGGTCTCGTAGCGGAAACTATAAAGGAGGCAGCTAGCATAATACCGGATTTTCTCCTAGCAATAGTGAACCAAATTGTGCGCAGGCAAGAATTCCCAGCGGAGTGGAAGGTAGCCACAGTAGTGTTGATTCCAAAACCCGGAAACAAATATAGGACAATTTGCCTACTGGACACACTTGGGAAAATGGTGGAACATATAATTAAAAACCGCCTGGAGACAGAGTTGAACGAAAAGGAGGGCATCTATGGGAGACAATTTGGCTTCAGGAAAGGCAGGTCGACGGTGGACGCGGTTAAACAAATACTAGGAGAAGCAATAAATAACCAAACAAGATGGGGGGCAATCATCACGATAGATGTGGAAAATGCCTTCAATACGGTGGGATGGAGTATCATAGTGAGGAGGTTGAAGGACATGGGAATAAGCCCATATTTGATCAAGATGGTAGAAAGCTACTTCACAGGACGTTGTTTAAATATCAAAAAGGAAGATCACATCGAGATGACCCAGGGAGTTCCACAGGGGTCAGTTCTTGGACCCACCCTGTGGAACATTCTTTATGATCCAGTCCTGCTGCTGAATTTGCCTTCCGGATGCCAAACGGTGGCATACGCAGACGACCTTACCTTAATAGTAAGAAATAACGATAAACAGAAACTGGTAGATTCTGCAAATGCAGCCTTAAGAGAGATCGTAAACTGGATGAAGGAAAATGACCTAAAGATTTCTGCGCACAAGACAGAGGCGATCATCGTCAAAGGCCCAAGAAAAAGAGATGGAATAGCTTTCACAGTAGGAGACATCGAAGTACAACCTCAAAAATTTCTCAAGTGTTTAGGCATCTGGCTCGATGATAAAATCATATTCAACGAGCACATCAGAAGGACAGTAGAGAAAGCCGAAAAATCGGTGACGGCCTTGACACGACTACTCCCGAACATAGGCAACATTAGCACAGCTAAAAAAAGGATATTATACGGAGTAACACAATCGATACTCCTATACGGGACACCGATATGGGAAAACGTAATGCGGGTTGATGGATACAAAAAAATGATGGCCAGCACACAAAGGAAAATACTGTCAAGGATCATTGCTGCATATAGAACAGTATCTTTTGAGGCAGCCTGCGTGCTTGCCGGGGTTCCCCCAATCGAGCTGCTTGTGGACGACAGGAAGCGGGTATTTCGAGAAAGAGGGGATAGGATACAGAACACTGATAGGGAAAAACTGGTGACAAGAGGACGATGGCAAGAAAGATGGAATGAAACTCGAACAGTTGCTCAATGGACGAAGCGCCTCATACCGGACATTGAATCATGGATGAGTTGTAACTTCAGAAACCTAAACGATTATATTACCCAATTCCTGACAGGGCACGGGTCTTTCCGCGAGTACACAAAAAGAATAGGAAAAACCGAAGACGATTATTGCATTTACTGTGGAATGACAGACACTGCGGAACACACGATGTTCGTGTGTGACAGGTGGAATGAAAAAAGGATGAATCTTGAACACGAAATAGGGGAAGATATTAACACGGGTAATATAATAGATAAAATGATGCGGAATCCAGCAACGTGGAATTATGAAAACGAAAGAGGAGGAAGAAAAACAACATAGGACTGGACAGCTCTAAGAAGGAAACAAGAAAGGGAATAAGAAAGCCGCTCGCGCCGATGTCATGTCTTACGACGATTCCGGACGCGAGAGAGGGTTAAAGGTGGTTTTTGCCGGTAGGAGTCCGGCACTACTGGCTCGTGATAGACCCAAGCGGCCAGTGCACATGGAGCGTTACCAACCCCACTTTGGTTAAGGTTAGGATAGGTTTCCTCAAAAGAATCAACTTTCCCGTATAGCTCCCAAATTTGGTGACGAGCTCTCTGACAGCATTCTCCATTGCGAAAACTCATCAAATTTGAAATATATTTTTTCACATAAAGAACGTTATATCTCGGAAACTAACAGACAAGAAGAAATCGTTTTCAGTTCTGACAGCATTCTCCATTGCGAAAACTCATCAAATTTGAAATATATTTTTCCACATAAAGAACGTAATATCTCGTAAACTAACAGACAAGGAGAAATCGTTTTCAGTTCTGGAATCAAATAGTCATAGGGAAAATGTTAGAATAGGTTAAGTTAGGTAAGACACTGCCCTGTTTGCATTAAGGAAATCTATTTTCCATTCTCGGTCATAGGGGTAATCTTAGGTTAGGTGAGGTTAGGTAAGATACTGCTCTGTTTGCATTCCGAAGGAAATCTATTTTCCATTTTCGGTCCGAAAATAGTCAAAGGGGTTATGTTAGGTTAGTCCCTTTAGTTAAGGTTAGGTTAGGTTTCCTCGAAAAAATCAAATTTTCCGTATAGCTCCCAAATTTGGTGACGAGCTCTCTGACAGCATTCTCCATTGCGAAACTCATCAAATTTTGAATATATTTTTTCACATAAGAAACGTAATATCTCGGAAACTAACAGACAAGGAAAAATCGTTTATAGTTCTGGAATCAAATAGTCATGGGGGTAATGTTAGGTTAGGTAAGGTTAGACACTGCTCTGTTTGCATTTTGAAGAAAATCCATTTTCCATTTTCGGTCCGAAAATAGTCAAAGGGGTTATGTTAGGTAAGTCATTCAGGTTGAGGTTACTTTAGGTTTCCTCGAAAAAATGAACTTTCTCGTATAGCTTCCATATTTGGTAACGAGCTCTCTGACAGCATTCTCCATTGCGAAAACTCATCAAATTTGAAATATATTTTTTCTCATAAAGAACGTAATATCTCGGAATTTAACAGACAAGGAGAAATCGTTTTCAGTTCTGACAGCATTCTCCATTGCGAAAACTCATCGAATTTGAAATGTATTTCTTCACATAAAGAACGTTATATCACGGAAACTAACAGACAAGGAGAAATCGTTTTCAGTTCTGGAATCAAATAGTCATAGGGGTAATGTTAGGTTTGGTTAAGTTAGATTAGACACTGCCCTGTTTGCATTAAGGAAATCTATTTTCTATTTTCGGTCCGAAAATAGTCGAAGGTGTTATGTTACGCTAGTCACTTAGGTTAGGGTTACTTTAGGTTTCCTCGAAAAAATCAACTTTCTCGTATAGCTCCCAATTTGGTAACGAGCTCTCTGACAGCATTCTCCATTGCGAAAACTCATCAAAGAAATATATTTTTTCTCATAAAGAACGTAATATCTCGGAATTTAACAGACAAGGAGAAATCGTTTTCAGTTCTGACAGCATTCTCCATTGCGAAATCTCATCAAATTTGAAATATATTTGTTCACATAAAGAACGTAATATCTCGGAAACTAACAGACAAGGAGAAATCGTTTTCAGTTCTGGAATCAAATATTCATAGTGGTAATGTTAGGTTAGGTGAGGTTAGGTTAGATACTGCTCTGTTTGCATTTCGAAGGAAATCTATTTTCCATTTTCGGTCCGAAAATAGTCAAAGGGGTTGTGTTAGGTTAGTCACTTTGGTTAAGGTTACGTTAGGTTTACTCGAAAAAATCAACTTTCCCGTATAGCTCCCAATTTTGGTACGAGCTCTCTGACAGCATTCTCCATTGCGAAACTCATCAAATTTTGAATATATTTTTTCACATAAAAAACGTAATATCTCGGAAAATTACAAACAGGGAAAGATCGATTTCAGTTCTGGAATCAAATAGTCAAAGGAGTTAGGTTAGGTTAGGTTAGACACTGCTCTGTTTGCATACTGAAGGAAATCTATTTCTCATTTTCGGTCCGAAAATAGTCAAAGGGTTTATGTTAGGTTAGTCACTAAGGTTAAGGTTAGGTAAGGTTTTCATCGAAAAAATCAACTTTCTCGTCGAGTTCCCAAATTTGGTGACGAGCTCTCTGACAGCATTCTCCATTTCGAAAACTAATCAAGTTTGAAATATATTTTTTCACATAAGAAACGTAATATCTCGGAAATTATGAGACAGGGAAAAATCGTTTTCAGTTCTGGAATCAAATAGTCAAAGGGGTTATGTTAGGTTAGGTTATATGAGGTTGGGTTATGTAAGGTTAGGTTATGTTAGGTTAGGTAAGGTCAGGTAAAGTAAGGTTAGGTTAGGATAGACACTGCTCTGTTTGCATTCCGAAGGAAATCTATTTTCCATTTTCGGGCCGAAAATAGTCAAAGGGGTTATGTTACGTTAGTCACTTAGGTTGAGGTTACGTTGGGTTTCCCTCGAGAAAATCAACTTTCTCGTAGAGCTCCCAGATTTGGTGACGAGCTCTCTGACAGCATTTTCCATTGCGAAAACTCATCAAATCTGAAACAAATTTTATCACAAAAAAAAAATAATATCTCGGAAACTAACAGACAAGGAAAATCGTTTCCAGTTCTGGAATCAAATAGTCATAGGGGTAATGTTAGGTTTGGTTAGATTAGGCACTGCTCTGTTTGCATTAAGGGAATCTATTTTCCATTTTCGGTCCAAAAATATTCAAAGGGGTTATGTTAGGTTAGACACTTTGGTTAGGGTTACGTTAGGTTTCCTCGAAAAAATTAACTTTCTCGTATAGCTCCGAAATTTGGTGACGAACTCTCTGACAGCATTCTCCATTGCGAAAACTCATCAAATTTGAAATAAATTTGTTCACATAAAGAACGTAATATCTTGGAAATTAACAGACAGGAAAAAATCGTTTTCAGTTCTGGAATCAATTAGTCATAGGGGTAATGTTATGTTAGGTTAGGTTAGACACTGCTCTGTTTGCATTCCAAAGGAAATCTATTTTCCATTTTCGGTCCGAAAATAGTCGAAGGATTTATGTTAGGTTAGTCACTTAGGTTAAGGTTAGTTGAGGTTTTCGTCGAAAAAAACAACTTTCCCGTAGAGCTCCCAAATTTGGTGACGAGCTCTCTGACAGCATTCTCCATTGCGAAAACTCATCAAATTTGAAATATAATTTTTCACATAAAATACTTCATATCTCGGAAACTTACAGGCAGGGAAAAATCGTTTTCAGTTCTGGAATCAAATAGTCAAAGGGGTTATGTTAGGTTAGGTTAGGTTAGACACTGCTCTGTTTGCATACTGAAGGAAATCTATTTTTCATTTTCGGTCCGAATATAGTCGAAGGGTTTATGTTAGGTTAGTGACTTAGGTTAAGGTTAGGTAAGGTTTTCATCGAAAAAATCAACTTTCTCGTAGAGTTCCCAAATTTGGTGACGAACTCTCTGACAGAATTCTCCATTGCGATAACTCATCAAATTTGAAATACATTTTTCCACATAAAGAACGTAATATCTTGGAAATTAACAGACAGGAAAAAATTGTTTTCAGTTCTGGAATCAATTAGTCATAGGGGTAATGTAAGGTTAGGTTAGGTTAGACACTGTTCTGTTTGCATTCCGAAGGAAATCTATTATCCATTTTCGGTCCGAAAATAGTCAAAGGGGTTATGTTACGTTAGTCACTTAGGTTAAGGTTACTTTAGGTTTGCTCTAAAGAATCAACTTTCCCGTAGAGCTCCCAAATTTGGTGGCGAGCTCTCTGACAGCATTCTCCATTGCGAAAACTCATCAAATTTGAAATATAATTTTTCACATGAAATACTTCATATCTCGGAAACTTACAGGCAGGGAAAAATCGTTTTCAGTTCTGGAATCAAATAGTCAAAGGGGTTATGTTAGGTTAGACACTGCTCTGTTTGCATACTGAAGGAAATCTATTTTTCATTTTCGGTCCGAAAATAGTCGAAGGGTTTATGTTAGGTTAGTGACTTAGGTTAAGGTTAGATAAGGTTTTCATCGAAAAAATCAACTTTCTCGTAGAGTTCCCAAATTTGGTGACGAGCTCTCTGACAAAATTTTCCATTTCGACAACTAATCAAATTTAGAATATATTTTTTCACATAAGAAACGTGATATCTCGCAAACTAAGAGACAGGGAAAAATCGTTTTCAATCCTGGAATCAAATAGTCATAGGGGTTGTTTTTTTGGTGTTCGAACCTTGGCAAGCGCGAGTGTTGGTGCATATCGAGGTTATTTTGTTGGTTTATCTTGTTTTACCTTCAACAGAAAAACCAGTGAGCCTAGTGACTCTCGTTGAACAAAACTTTCTGTGACTCACCTTTTTACATATACTTTGCTTCTGCATCGCAAGTAGTGTGTAGTGCTTGATTTAGTATGGGGACCGAACCTCCACCCACCGGTGGAGGGGAACCTCCAGACATTAACATGGACACTTTCAATATAAAAGATCAGCTTTCTCCCTCATCTGAAAATATCCTTAACACCCTTCACCAATTATCACCCATCCACAAAACTGCCTTCGAAACATTGAAAGCGGAACAAGCTGCATTATCAGTACTTTTTGAGGATGATTCAGTTGTTCTCAAAGAAGTTGAGGACTTACAAAAGAAAATAGACTCTGCAAAACGAAGGAAACAGTCATATCATGACACCGACTTTGTGCCATTCACAGTTATTGTTGAAGGCACCAATGTATCTAAAATACACCCAATGGACCTAGGCAAAAAACTATTCACTTTGGGGGTAACCGATATCACAGAGATCAAGAAAAAAGGTGCTAACCGTATTGGAGTCACTTTCTCCAATTCCAGGGATGCTAACGACTTCCTGTCTAATCAAGCATTTCTCAATCTAGGTTTCAAAACTTATATCCCCCAAAGGTTCCTCACAACAAGAGGAATTGTTAAGAATGTGGCCCTTTCCATCACTCCAGACGATATTATAGAACATGCCAAGTGCTCCTCTAAAGTCAAGTGCTAGAAGGCTAAATAGAATATTTAGGCTGGGAGATGGAGTTTTATACGTACCATCTTACACCATGCTAATCACCTTTGAAGGCCGCTCTAGGCCAGAGACCATCAATCTATGTTCCTTCACAACTCTCGTTGAAGCCCATATCGCCCCAATGAACCAATGCAAAAACTGCCTCAGATTTGGCCATTCCGCCAACTTCTGCAGGGGTCAAAAAAGATGCCCACGAGGTGGAGATGCGCATGAAATATGCACGAATGATATGAGGTGTATTTTTTGTCACGCCATTACTTTTCGGGACCGGCGCAGGTCTATCTTGTGCCAGCGGTCGGTGTGTATAAAATATACCCCAATTCCATGGTGCTCTCAAATCAAATCTTTAGGTGTCATATTCGACGATCAATTATCTTGGAAACCGCATGTTCAGATGATTAGTAGGAAAGCCCGACAAGGTATCAACCTTTTGCGGTCTCTTTGTAGGACGTGGTGGGGTGCTGCTCCATCAACACTTCTTCTGCTATACCGTGCTCTTGTGCGCCCTCACTTAGATAATGGGGGAATTCTACTCGGACGTTGTTCTAAACAAGTGTCGACACAACTCGGCAAGATTCAATACCAAGCATTACGGGTTGTGCTGGGCTTCATGAGGTGCACCCCTATAAATATAATCCTGTCTGAGGGCGGGGAAAGCCCCTTGTGGATCAGACGACGATGGTTGGCTCTCAAATGGGTGTCCAAACTCCTCTCGTACCGCAACCCTATTATCCACCTCGTTATGGAACTTCATGATACCTACCTCCAAGATCCCCAATATTGGACGAGGAATAACCTTCCCCCCATTCTTGAAGCATATCACACCCTTTCACCAAAGATAGAAGATATTCTCCTTCTCCCCACCTTTTCCTGCTATATAGTCACCTTGGATATCCTCACATTTCAAATCCCCTTCCGTGAATTCAAGTTATCTAAAACTACCAACAATAAGACTGATTTCGTTCGTTTAGCCAATCAGATGTTTCCAAACCCATGTCTACACTGACGGCTCTAGAGATCCATTTGGCAACGTTGGTTTTGGAATCTATTAACCGAACACAATCGAGATCAGTGACCGACTTCCCTCCTCTTTCTCAATTTGCTCTGCAGAACTTTGGGCTATCAAGGAAGCTTCGAAGATTATCCTAACACAGAACATCTCCAACGCCGTGATATTTAGCGACTCCAAGAGTGCACTGTCCAAACTAACACGCCAAGACATTTCGGCAAAGATGGACCTGTTATCACTCCAAACTAAACGTCTAATACTTCGAGCCCATCATCACGATATCAACATTGCTTTAGTGTGGATACCTAGCCACTGTTGCATAACAGGAAATGACAAAGCAGACTGCCTGTCTTCCTTGGGACGCAGCATAGATCTCACCAACTTCCCCCAAGCGGATTTCCGAGAGTTTCACTCCGAACTGAAAGCGAACCTTTGGATTAGCTGGTCAACTGAATACTCCCGACAAGGTCAGTACAAGGGTACATCATATTATTCTTCGGTTCCACATCCGCTAAAGAATATCTGGTTCACTGCTTTTATTTCATGTCCTCGAAATCTCATCACTACCATAACACGAATGCGGAGCAACCATTGCCTAACCATGGCACATCTGCATAAAATTCGAGTGAAACCTCATGACAGATGCGAGTGCGGAGAACGACAGGACCTGTGGCATATCTTCTTCTCATGCCCACACAATCAAGACAATATCCTCAGACTTCATAATTCTCTTCAGGTTAGCCACAATCGACCTGGTCCGATATCTCTTAATGACCTGCTATTCGATCTTTTGAACTATCATAATGTTGAGGCAATACATTCCTTCCTTTCTCCATCCCAATTAAAGCTCTAATTACTCAGTGCTTGGTGCTTCAGTATGGTGAACAGACCTTCAGTTTTTTGTGCTTCGCCAGTGACCTTCTGCTTTCAGTGCATGGACCATTAATTGACTACTACAAAAGAAAATAGACTCTGCAAAACGAAGGAAACAGTCATATCATGACACCGACTTTGGGCCATTCACAGTTATTGTTGAAGGCACCAATGTATCTAAAATACACCCAATGGACCTAGGCAAAAAACTATTCACTTTGGGGGTAACCGATATCACAGAGATCAAGAAAAAAGGTGCTAACCGTATTGGAGTCACTTTCTCCACTTCCAGGGATGCTAACGACTTCCTGTCTAATCAAGCATTTCTCAATCTAGGTTTTAAAACTTATATCCCCCAAAGGAACTGAAAACGACTTTTTTCCTGTCTGTTAATTTCCAAGATATAACGTTCTTTATGTGAAAAAATGTATTTTAAATTTGATGAGTTTTCGCAATAGAGAATGCTGTCAGAGAGCTCGTCACCAAATTTGGGAGCTATACGAGAAAGTTGATTTTTTCGAGGAAACCTAACGTAACCTTAACCTGAGTGACTAACCTAACATAACCCCTTTGACTATTGTCGGACCGAAAATGGAAAATAGATTTCCTTTGGAATGCAAACAGAGCAGTGTCTAACCTAACATTACCCCTATGACTAATTGATTCCAGAACTGAAAATGATTTTTTCCTGTCTGTTAATTTCCAAGATATTACGTACTATTTTCGTACCGAAAATGAAAAACGGATTTCCTAAATGTAAACAGAGCAGTGTCTAACCTAAACTAACCCAACCTAACATTACCCCTATAACTATTTGATTCCAGAACTGAAAACGATTTTTCCTTGTCCCATAGTTACCGAAATATTGAGTTTTTTTGTGAAAAAATATATTTCAAATTTGATGAGTTTTTGCAATGAAACATGCTATCAGAAAGCTCGTCACCAAATTTGGGAGCTCTATACGGGAAAGTTGTTCTTTTCGAGGAAAACCTCACCTAACCTCAACCTAAATGACTAACCTAACATAACCCCTTTGACTATTTTCGGACCGAAAATTGAAAATAGATTTCCTTCGGAATGCAAACAGAGCAGTGTCTAACCTAACCTAACCTAACATTACTCCTATGACTATTTGATTCCAGAACTAAAAACGATTTTTCCCTGCCTGTAAGTTTCCGAGATATAACGTATTTCATGTGAAAAATTATATTTCAAATTTGATGAGGTTTCCCAATGGAGAATTGTTCTAAAATTGTTCGTTTTCGTTAACCAGCTGACGAACGTCAACCCTCAGAAGTCGAAACTTGTGCGAGCAATGGATCAACGAGGCCTTACCTTTTAACGTGCGATTACCCAGCACGGTGGCCCGGCGAGGATTCGAACCCCGGCCTTCCGCTTGATAAGCAGATATGCTAACCACTACACTACCGAGACCACTGAACGATGTCACAAAAAAACTCAATATTTCGGAAACTATGGGACAAGGAAGAATCGTTTTCAGTTCTGGAATCAAATAGTTATAGGGGTAATGTTAGGTTGGGTTAGTTTAGGTTAGACACCGCTCTGTTTACATTTAGGAAATCCGTTTTCCATTTTCGGTACGAAAATAGTACGTAATATCTTGGAAATTAACAGACAGGAAAAAATCATTTTCAGTTCTGGAATCAATTAGTCATAGGGGTAATGTTAGGTTAGGTTAGACACTGCTCTGTTTGCATTCCGAAGGAAATCTATTTTCCATTTTCGGTCCGACAATAGTCAAAGGGGTTATGTTAGGTTGGTCACTTAGGTTAAGGTTAGTTGAGGTTTTCCTCGAAAAAAACAACTTTTCCGTATAGCTCCCAAATTTGGTGACGAGCTCTCTGACAGCATTCTCCATTGCGAAAACTCATCAAATTTGAAATATAATTCTTCACATAAAATACTTCATATCTCGGAAACTTACAGGCAGGAAAAAATCATTTTCAGTTCTGGAATCAATTAGTCATAGGGGTAATGTTAGGTTAGGTTAGACACTGCTCTGTTTGCATTCCGAAGGAAATCTATTTTCCATTTTCGGTCCGAAAATAGTCAAAGGGGTTATGTTAGGTTGGTCACTTAGGTTAAGGTTAGTTGAGGTTTTCCTCGAAAAAAACAACTTTTCCGTATAGCTCCCAAATTTGGTGACGAGCTCTCTGACAGCATTCTCTATTGCGAAAACTCATCAAATTTAAAATACATTTTTTCACATAAAGAACGTTATATCTTGGAAATTAACAGACAGGAAAAAAGTCGTTTTCAGTTCTAGAATCAAATAGTCATAGGGGTAATGTTAGGTTAGGTTAGGTTAGACACTGCTCTGTTTGCATTCCGAAGGAAATCTATTTTTTATTTTCGGTCCGAAAGATTAGTTGAGGTTTTCCTCGAAAAAAACAACTTTCCCGTAGGGCTCCCAATTTTGGTGACGAGCTTTCTGTCAGCATTCTCCATTGCGAAAACTCATCAAATTTGAAATATTATTTTTCACATAAAATACTTCATATCTCGGAAACTTACAGGCAAGGAAAAATCGTTTTCAGTTCTGGAATCAAATAGTCAAAGGGGTTATGTTGGGTTAGGTTAGGTTAGACACTGCTCTGTTTGCATACTGAAGGAAATATATTCTTCATTTTCGGTCCGAAAATAGTCGAAGGGTTTACGTTAGGTTAGTGACTTAGGTTGAGGTTAGGTGAGGTTTTTCTCGAAAAAAAATAACTTTCCCGTATAGAGCTCCCAAATTTGGTGACGAGCTCTCTGATAGCATTTTCCATTGCAAAAACTCATCAAATTTGAAATATATTTTTTCACAAAAAAAACTCAATATCTCGGAAACTTACAGACAAGGAAAAATCGTTTTCAATTCTGGAATCAAATAGTTATAGGGGTAATGTTAGGTAAGGTTAGTTTAGGTTAGACACTGCTCTGTTTACATTCAGGTAATCCATTTTCCATTTTTGGTACGAAAATAGTCAAAGGGGTAATGTAAGGTTAGTCACTTAGGTTAGTTAAGGTTACGTTACCGACTATTTGCGCTATCCCAGTTCGCCTTTTACTATTGAGGAGTACTCCATGGCTCTTCGAACTAAAATAGACTCAGCTCCAGGAAATGACTTGATCACCTACAGCATGATTAAACATTTGCCAGATAGGGGAACCAACAGCCTCCTTCAATTTTTCGATAAATTATTGTGCAAACAGGTTACAGTTCCGACCGACTGGAAAACCCAGGTAATATTACCCATCCCTAAATCTGGCAAAGACTTACGCACTGTCTAGGGGTGGAGACCAATCGCCCTCACCTCATGTCCAGGAAAACTTCTTGCGACATTAATAAAAAATCGAATCGACTGGTTTTTAGAACACGAGCAGCTCCTCAATTCTCTCCAAACTGGCTTCCGCAGGGGAAAGGGTATACAAGACAACCTCGGTGAATTGTATTCGAAAATCGCGGCTAGTCTCGCTCTTGACGAAATTTCTGTGGTAGTATTACTGGATATCTCATCAGCATATGATACTGTCTTGCTTCCCAAATTACGACAACGTTCATTGGAATATCGTATACCCGAGGACATCACAGATCTTATCATCTCCCTCCTTTGTGACCGACAAGTATATGTCATTGACCCTTCCGCTGGAGTCAGAAGAGGCCCAGAAACTACAAATAGAGGAGTCCCACAAGGCTTGCCCCTTAGCCCTTTGCTCTTCAATATATACTGCGACCCATTGAAGCACCTCGTGGAGGATGGCATAATGCTCCTAGGATATGCTGACGATTTCGCTCTGGTTGGCAACGGGCAGAATATCAATAGTATTATCGGTAAACTCAACAATTCTATTGTGAACATTGCAGAATTCCTTCAAACAAATGGTCTTCAATTGTCCGCGACTAAATGTCACGCCATTACTTTTCGGGACCGGCGCAGGTCTATCTTGTGCCAGCGGTCGGTGTGTATAAATTATACCCCAATTCCATGGTACTCTCAAATCAAATCTTTAGGTGTCATTTTCGACGATCAATTATCTTGGAAACCGCATGTTCAGATGATTAGTAGGAAAGCCCAACAAGGTATCAACCCTTTGCGGTCTCTTTGTAGGACGTGGTGGGGTGCTGCTCCATCAACACTTCTTCTGCTATACCGTGCTCTTGTGCGCCCTCACTTAGATAATGGGGGAATTCTACTCGGACGTTGTTCTAAACAAGTGTCGACACAACTCGGCAAGATTCAATACCAAGCATTACGGGTTGTGCTGGGCTTCATGAGGTCCACCCCTATAAATATAATCCCTACATAAAGAACGTTATATCTTGGAAATTAACAGACAGGAAAAAAGTCGTTTTCAGTTCTAGAATCAAATAGTCATAGGGGTAATGTTAGGTTAGGTTAGGTTAGACACTGCTCTGTTTGCATTCCGAAGGAAATCTATTTTCCATTTTCGGTCCGAAAATAGTCAAAGGGGTTATGTTAGGTTAGTCATTTAGGTTGAGGTTAGGTGAGTTTTTCCTCGAAAGAAACAACGTTCCCGTATAGAGCTCCCAAATTTGGTGACGAGCTCTCTGACAGCATTCTCCATTGGGAAACCTCATCAAATTTGAAATATAATTTTTCACATAAAATACGTTATATCTCGGAAACTTACAGGCAGGGAAAAATCGTTTTCAGTTCTGGAATTAAATAGTCATAGGAGTAATGTTAGGTTAGGTTAGGTTAGACACTGCTCTGTTTGCAATTCGAAGGAAATCTATTCTCAATTTTCGGTCCGGAAATAGTCAAAGGGGTTATGTTAGGTAAGTCATTTAGGTTGAGGTTAGGTGAGGTTTTCCTCGAAAAGAACAACTTTCCCGTATAGAGCTCCCAAATTTGGTGACGAGCTTTCTGATAGCATTTTTCATTGCGAACACTCATCAAATTTGAAATATATTTTTTCACAAAAAAACCCAATATTTCGGAAACTATGGGACAAGGAAAAATCGTTTTCAGTTCTGGAATCAAATAGTTATAGGGGTAATGTTAGGTTGGGTTAGTTTAGGTTAGACACTGCTCTGTTTACATTTAGGAAATCCGTTTTCCACTTTTGGTACGAAAATAGTCAAAGTGGTTATGTAAGGTTAGTCACTTAGGTTAGTTGAGGTTACGTTAGGTTTCCTCGAAAAAATCAACTTTCTCATATAGCTCCGAAATTTGGTGACGAACTCTCTGACAGCATTCTCCATTGCGAAAACTCATCAAATTTGAAATACATTTTTTCACATAAAGAACGTAATATCTTGGAAATTAACAGACAGGTAAAAATCGTTTTCAGTTCTGGAATCAATTAGTCATAGGGGTAATGTTAGGTTAGGTTAGACAGTGCTCTGTTTGCA
Organism: Zygogramma bicolorata; assembly: GCA_032362365.1. Classification (NCBI taxonomy): domain Eukaryota; kingdom Metazoa; phylum Arthropoda; class Insecta; order Coleoptera; family Chrysomelidae; genus Zygogramma; species Zygogramma bicolorata. The sequence goes on along the minus strand of JAVJAQ010001718.1, from coordinate 285,515 downwards.
TTCCGAAGGAAATCTATTTTCCATTTTCGGTCCGAAAATAGTCAAAGGGGTTATGTTAGGTTATGCCGGTTTCCACAGACTTTCACGTAGGGAAAGAATAGGTAGGGCTTGCCTAATTTGGGGATACCTTAAATTTGTGGAATGGTTTCCACCAATCAAAATTATGAATTTCCCAACTAAGTGGAGAAAGACACTGGCAACAACGCAAAATTTTGGGAACATTTTATTTTTGTCATGGTGAGTTGTGCACATTGATTAAACTTAACCTATAATTATTACGTTCTTGTGTTTATTTTCAAGGATTTTTCAAATAAAATAATTATTACATTTATTAAGTCTCGAAAGTTTTCAGTTTGTTGTGATTTGTGATATTTTGTCTGGTTGCGTTTATGAAAAATAGCAATGAAGCCAGGAGACCAGCAAGAGGATCTCTCGGAAGATCCAATAAATACAGTACCTACCCAAAAAAATATCTCGGAATTACACCAATAATGAAAAAGAGCTGTTGCTTGATATTATAGAGCACCACAAACAAATTATCGAGAATAAAAAAAACCGATGATCCTCTATTTGCTCCAAAATATGTAAAACCGTTGGTTTAGTTAATCTGAACCGACGAAAAAACGTTAAATACAGCTATTCACTAAGTAAAGTGGTTATCGCAGTTGCTAACCGTCGTAGCAACTCTGATAATAACTTGCCATAAAGACGGTGGTAAGCTGTTTTTCCTTAACAAAATATCTAAAGCAGTTGCCTGTGAACCACTACTCACAGCAACTGGTCATTATAGTAGCAACTTAACTTGAAAAGTGAATACCAATTTCGCGCTTAGCAACTGACCTTGAACATAACGACAATTGTTAGTCGCTATCCATAACAACTCTGCTTAGTGAATAGCCCTGATTATTGTCCATATTATCAAAGTGGTTATTTCTATCATATATTCTTCTAAGAAATCCATTTTGAATCAAGTCAAGTATTTCAAAATCATCGTCAAACATTTCCATTATCATATTTAAGCGAAAAAAGCGGTATGGGTACAAAAATTATACAGAAATACCCAAAAATTATATGACATGAGAAATATTCCACAAAACACTGAAAAATGATGTTAGAATCTACCATTCCTTTACTAGGTGTCTGTTTAGGTGGAGAAATTCGGGCCCCTAAATATAAGGCTACCCTAGACCGGTTTAGGTGAAGATTTGACTTGGTGGAAATGAAATAGACCCCTTACCCAAAGATATTCTCTACCTAGCGTTAAGTGAGCCCTAAAAATGTTGGTGGAATCGGGCATTAGTCACTTAGGTTAAGGTTAGTTGAGATTTTCCTCGAAAAAAACAACTTTTCCGTAGGGCTCCCAAACTTGGTGACGAGCTTTCTGACAGCATTCTCCATTGCGAAAACTCATCAAATTTGAAATATAATTTTTCACATAAAATACTTCATATCTCGTAAACTTACAAGCAGGGAAAAATCGTTTTCAGTTCTGGAATCAAATAGTCAAAGGGGTTATGTTAGGTTAGGTTAGACACTGCTCTGTTTGCATACTGAAGGAAATATATTTTTCATTTTCGGTCCGAAAATAGTCGAAGGGTTTATGTTAGGTTAGTGACTTAGGTTAAGGTTAGGTAAGGTTTGCATCGAAAAAATCAACTTTCTCGTAGAGTTCCCAAATTTGGTGACGAGCTCTCTGACAACATTTTCCATTTCGACAACTAATCAAATTTGGAATATATTTTTTCACATAAGAAACGTGATATCTCGCAAACTAAGAGACAGGGAAAAATCGGTTTCAGTTCTGGAATCAAATAGTCATAGGGGTTATGTTGGGTTAGGTTAGGTTAGACACAGCTCTGTTTGCATTTTGAAGGGGGAATCTATTTTCCATTTTCGGTCCGAAAATAGTCAAAGGGGTTATGTTAGGTTAGTCACTCAGGTTAAGGTTACGTTAGGTTTCCTCGAAAAAATAAACTTTTTTGTATAGCTCCCAAATTTGGTGACGGGCTCTCTGACAGCATTCTCCATTGCGAAAACTCATCAAATTCAAAAAACATTTTTTCACATAAAGAACGTTATATCTTGGAAATTAACAGACAGGAAAAAAGTCGTTTTCAGTTCTAGAATCAAATTGTCATAGGGGTAATGTTAGGTTAGGTTAGGTTAGACACTGCTCTGTTTGCATTCCGAAGGAAATCTATATTCAATTTTCGGCCCGAAAATAGTCAAAGGGGTTATGTAAGGTTCGTCACTTAGGTTGAGGTTAGGTGACGTTTTCCTCGAAAAAAACAACATTCCCGTATAGAGCTCCCAAATATGGTGACGAGCACTCTGATAGCATTTTTCATTGCAAAAACTCATCAAATTTGAAATATTTTTTCACAAAAAAAACTCAATATCTCGGAAACTTACAGACAAGGAAAAATCGTTTTCAGTTCTGGAATCAAATAGTTATAGGGGTAAATGTTAGGTTAGGTTAGTTTAGGTTAGACACTGCTCTGTTTATATTCAGGAAATCCATTTTCCATTTTCGGTACGAAAATAGTCAAAGGGGTAATGTAAGGTTAGTCACTTAGGTTAGTTGAGGTTACGTTAGGTTTCCTCGAAAAAATCAACTTTCTCGTAGAGCTCCCAAATTTGGTGACGAGCTCTCTGACAGTACTCTCCATTGCGAAAACTCATCAAATTTGAAACATAATTTTTCACATAAAATACGATATATCTCTGAAACTACAGGCAGGGAAAAATCAGTTCTGGAATCAAATAGTCAAAGGAGTTATGTTAGGTTAGGTTATGTTAAGTTAGGTTAGGTAAGGTTAGGTTAGGTTAGGTTAGGTTAGTTTTGACACTGCTCTGTTTGCCTCCCGAAGGAAATCTATTTTCCATTTTCGGTCCGAAAATAGTCAAAGGGGTTATGTTAGGTTAGTCACTTAGGTTAAGGTTATGTGATGTTTTCCTCGAAAAAAACAACTGTCCCGTATAGAGCTCCCAAATTTGGTGACGAGCTCTCTGATAGCATTTTTCATTGCGAAAACTCACCAAATGTGAAATATATTTTTTCACAAAAAAAACTCAATATCTCGGAAACTAACAGACAAGGAAAAATCATTTTCAGTTCTGGAATCAAATAGTCATAGGGGTAATGTTAGGTTAGGTTAGTTTAGGTTAGACACTGCTCTGCTTGCATCAAGGAAATCAATTTTCCATTTTCGGTACGAAATTAGTCAAAGGGGTTATGTAAGGTTAGTCACTTAGGTTAGCTGAGGTTACGTTAGGTTTCCTCGAAAAAATCAACTTTATCGTATAGCTCCCAAATTTGGTGACGAGCACTCTGACAGCATTCTCCTTTGCGAAAACTCATCAAATTCGAAATATAATGTTTCACATAAAATATGTTACATCTCTGAAACTGACAGGCAGGGAAAAATCGTTTTCAGTTCTGGAATCAAATAGTCGAAGGGGTTATGTTAGAATAGGTTAGGTTATGTTAAGTTAGGTTAGGTAAGGTTAGGTCAGGTTGGGTTAGGACATTAATTTGAGGACATAAGGGATAGGTGCCCAGAGATATCAAACCTCTCAGAAGGTGCCCTGACCGAAGGCAAAGTGGAGTATATCCAAAAGAAGACGGCGACGACAAGTAGCCTAGGTGAACACTCAGAGAACACCATTACGACATACATCGTACCTTTCAACAGCCAAGAGAGTGACACAAAAACGCGACGCAGTAGAATGTTCGAGGCACTATGCTCGCTGAGGAAAGAAATGGTACGACACGAGAAGAAACACATCACTATGTGGGGAATGGACCAGATAAAAGACAGCGACGAACTACGAAAATGCAGCGAGTACGTCTTCAATAAAAACATGGAGATACTCCTTCTGACCCCAGACACAATCAAGGCGAGGGCAGGAACCAGAGAAAGCAGGCCGCCAAAAGATGACAAAGTTATCATAAAGGCAAACGGAACATCATATGCCGACCTCCTGAGATCTGTAAAGAATAATGTAGACATTAAGGAAATAGGGGTCACAATCAAACAGGTGAAGAAGACTGCCAAGGAAGACCTACTACTTGAGGTAGAGGGCGGCAGAAATAAAGCGGAGCTACTGAAAGACGCGATAAGGGCGAAGGATGAGAACTGCAGGGTGGACATACACAAGAGTGAAACCCTTGTGCACCTCAGCGGTATAGACGCAGATCTCACTCCAGAGCAGGCAGCCGAGCACCTGGCCCATCATAGACCGGAAGTATCGAAAGCAGCTTATTACATAAAAGAAATGAAGGAGAATATGTATGGAAAACAAACCGCAATAGTAGCAGTAACGAGCCCCAGGGAAGCAAGAAGGATCATTGGAGATGGGTCCATAGACACAGATTGGGGAACGTGGAACATAAGGCTAAGGGTAACGGTGCCAAGGTGCTACCGGTGCTTGGGTTATGGGCACCTGAAAAAGGAGTGCAGAGGCGAGGATAAGACGGACTTATGCATGAAATGCGGAACGCCCGGACACCGCGCAAAAGACTGCAACGGCGCACAGAAATGCGTATCTTGCGGTAACCCACACCAACGAGCGGGAACAACAAGCTGCCCGAAATTCAGGGAAATTATAAAGCGCAGGTCGGCACCTGGTTGGAGAAGGGGGAGCTCCGACAGCGTTATAAACAATGCATAAGTTAAGAATATTGCAAATAAATGTTGACAGGAGAAAAAACGCCCATGACCTGGCGTTCCTGGCAGCAGGCGAGGAGGGAAGCGACCTAATTATAGTAGGCGAGCCAAACAAGAAATTAGCACAAAGCTACGGATGGGAAACAGACCTAGACTGGGACGTGGCGGTATACTTTAGAAACAAGAACATCAGGGTAAAAGAGGTGGTCAAAGAAAAAGGCTATATCGTCATACGACTGGAGAAGATAGACATCTATGCGTGCTACATATCATATCAACTAAACAAAACTAAAACCCAAAATCTTATAATCTCTAGTAATAATCAGATGACGACAGGTAAACATTGTAAATTACTCGGTCTTCATATAGACGATTGCCTGAATTGGAAGAGCCATATCGATCAACTCAGCAATAGACTTTCTAGTGTTTTATTTTTGCTAAGAAAACTTAGACGCTGCCTGAACTCAGGAGTGCTGAAAAGAATCTATTTTGGACTTTTTCATTCCTTGATCAGCTATGGTACGGTTTTTTGGGGTAACTCCACAAGCTCTATCAAAATATTCAGGCTCCAAAAACGAGCAATCAGAATAATTGCAATGGTAGGATATAGGGACCACTGCCAGCCTTTGTTCAAAGCACTCAGGATTTTGCCTCTTCCTTGTATCTACATGCTTCAGAGCTTGACTGAACTGCATTCGAGGAAACAAATCATACCTAAAGTTTCTAGCTTTCATTGTTATAATACTCGACTTGCCCCTGCAGACGATTTTTTACTGCCACGATATAAGTTGATTAAATCAGAAAAAAATTCATTGAATATTAAACTTTACAATAGGCTGCCCTATGAACTCAGATCTATGAACGAAAAATGTTTTAAAATCAATGTGAAAAATTTTCTTCTTGAGCATTGTTTTTATTCTATAGATCAATACATGCAAATGTGAAAGTTTATTTCAAGTTCTTTTTTTTTGAAATTATATTTCATATTCAAATTTTATGTTATTTTATATTATATTGACTTTTATGTGACTTTATATAATTTTACTGCTTTTATATTTCATCGTTACTAGATGTATTTTATATTTATATATGTGTATGTATATTTGTTTATGTGTACATATTTTCCATAACAATGTTGGTATGATTTTCATACAAAATGTTTTGACTTGCTATAAACCATATCATGTATGTGTGACATAGCCAAATAAATCTATCTATCTATCTATCTATCCCCGAACACTACCTTCGAGAGATTCACTACGTACATAGACAAGTTGATGGAACATGTCAACAAAGGCAAACAAGAATCCATAATTGCAGGGGACTTCAACTCGAAATCCCCGGAATGGGGATCGCCTGTCACAGATCGCAGGGGATATATGCTATCGGAATGGATATACCGTAGCGGTTTGACCGTCATCAACAAAGGAGATAAGCCCACCTTCGTGAGAGGAAAAAGCAACTCATTCATCGACATCACAATGACTACACCGAAACTATCGAAACATCTACACAACTGGAGGGTACTGGACAGGGAGACGCTGAGCACGTATAGGTATATCGCCTTCGACATCGACTACAACACAAAACCACAACCCACGGTAATCAGAGGAAAAGTAACGATCGACCCGACAAAATTCAAGGAAGTCATAGAGAGAGAAGCAGAAAACTACACAAGGCAGAACGTAAGCCCAACCACGTGCGCCAACATCATCCGAAAGGCCTATGACGAAAGCACATCCCCCAACAGCCCAACAAACCGCAGGACTCAACCCTACTGGTGGGACGCAAGGATAGAGAGCCAGAGGGAGAAATGCCTGAGACTCAGTAGAGCTCACACAAGAAATAGAGCCGACCGCACCGAAGCAGACAGAATCAGTTCAAGAGATGCATATAAAAGAGAAAGAAAGACATTGAAGAAGATGATCAACGAGAACAAACACCGAGAATGGGACAAGATTTGCGAAGAAATAGAGCAGGACATATGGGGAGACGGTTATAAAATTGTAACCAAAAAGTTCAAACACAGTCTGCTACCGTACAGGGTCACCAAAGAAAAAGAGGAAGACATCGTGGACCATCTCTTTCCACAAAGACAAGACAGGTGGGTAACAGGATTAGTACCAGAGGCACCGACGGAGTTCACCCTCGAAGAGCTGAGACACGCAGCAGAGAAAATTAGATCGGGAAGAGCGCCCGGCCCAGACAAGTTACCACCAGAGGCAATAAAGGAGGCAGTTGAGTCCGCCCCAGAATTAGTCCTGAAGACTATGAACGGCCTTGTAGCCGGCCAACTTTTTCCGGAGAAGTGGAAGGTAGCGAAGCTAGTCCTGATACACAAACCAGGAAAACCCATGGACAGCCCCTCGGCATACAGACCACTGTGTCTAATAAACACAATTGCAAAGCTTTATGAACATCTAATCAAAGCCAGGTTGGAAAGCGAGTTAGAGGAAAGGGACGCCCTTCACAAAATGCAATACGGCTTCAGGAAAGGGAGATCGACTATCCACGCGGTAAAAAAGGTTATAGAGATAATGAAAGAGACAAATAACCATAGGTCAAAAGCAAAACCATGGTGCACCCTGATAGCGGTAGATGTAAAAAACGCCTTCAACTCTGCCCCCTGGGGTCATATAATGACGCGCTTGGAGGAGATGGGCATCTCCCAGTACCTAATCAACGTCATCGGAAATTATTTCACAGAGAGGACCATTCGCACGGACCAGTCAGCAGAAGGGAAAAAAGTAACAGCGGGGATCCCTCAGGGCTCAGTACTGGGGCCGATACTTTGGAACATCTTTTATGACAACGTACTGAGGATCCGGAAAGAAATGGGGGTAGAAATTATTGGTTTTGCGGACGTCCTGGCAGTGGTCGTGTCAAGTGAAGACAAGGTCGGACTCATTCGAAAGACAAATAGGACACTAAAGAGAATAGAGGCCTGGATGACTACGAACCACCTGGAACTGGCACCGGAAAAAACGGAAGCAGTAATCCTAACCGGTCCGAAAGAAAGGGAAGGCATACAGTTCACACTAGGAGGCACTACCATAAAGGCTCAAAAGACCGTAAAGTAACTTGGAATGGTGATGGAAGGAGGAGGGACCTTCAAGGCCCATATCGAGAGAGCTGCCAACAAAGCTAGCGAACGCACCGCAGCGCTCCAGCGCATATTGCCGAATGTAGGCGGGCCCAGCTACCAGAAGAGGAAAGTCCTGAACTCAGTAACTCAGAGCATTATGCTCTATGGAGCTGAGCTATGGCACGAGGCCATGCGGGCCAAGAAATATAGAGATACACTAGAAAAGACGCAAAGAAAAATGTTACTGAGAGTAGCAAGTGGTTACAGGACGATATCCACGGCGGCACTACAAGTGGTAACAGGAATCCCCCCGATAAGCCTATTGGCGCAAGAGAGAGCAAACCTGAGGTTCACCGCGGAAGAGACAAGAGAAAAGACGCTGGCCAGAGCCAGAGAAACCACCATAAATAAATGGCAAGAAAGCTGGAACGATAACAGAGAAGTGGGGCAATGGACAAAGAGACTGATCCCGAACCTGGCAGAATGGATGAACTGCACCTTCAGGAGATTAGATTACTTCCTCACGCAGGGACTCACGGGGCATGGCTCATTCGGGAACTACACCTGCCGCATAAAAAAACGGACACCGATCAATGCTATAACTGCCAAGAAAGAGACACACCGGAACACACTTTATTCGTGTGCCATAGGTGGCTGAGAATCAGGACCGAGACGGAGATAACACTCGAGACGACACTGAGACCAGAGACCATCATAGTGGAGATGCTGAAGAGCGACGTAAAATGGGGGGCAGGCCACAATATGATAAGGGGAATCATGAAAGAGAAGGAACAGGAAGAAAGAGACAGACAAAGATGAACAAAGCACAGTAAACAGGACAAACAACATCTAACACGCCAATAGCATGGGACGCATGCCTGAACAAGGTCTACCCCATACTTCTACACGTAGCGAAGAGGGGGGAGTTTTAGTGGCTACACCACTTGCCCGCGGAGCCGGTCCGCGGGTATTCGAAGGTCTTTCTCCCCCCACCAAAAAAAAAGGTCAGGTTAGGTTAGACACTGCTCTGTTTGCCTTCCGAAGGAAATCTATTTTCCATTTTCGGTCCGAGAATAGTCAAAGGGTTTATGTCAGGTTAGTCACTCAGGTTAAGGTTAGATTGGTTTTCCTCGAAAAAATCAACTTTCTCGTAGACCTCCCAAATTTGGTGACGAGCTCTGTGATAGCATTTTCCATTGCGAAAACTCATCAAATTTTAAATATATTTTTTCACATAAAGAACGTTATATCTCGGAAGTTAACAGACAGGGAAAAATCGTTTTCAGTTCAGAAATCAATTAGTCAAAGGGGTTATGTTAGGTTAGTCACTCAGGTTAAGGTTAGGTGAAGATTGCCTCGAAAAAAACAACTTTCCTGTAGAGCTCCTAAATTTGCTGACGAGCTCTCTGACAGCATTCTCCATTGCGAAAACTAATAAAATTTGAAATATAATTTTTCACATAAAGAACGTTATATCTCGGAAGTTAACAGACAGAGAAAAATCGTTCTCAGTTCTGGAATCAAATAGTCAAAGGAGTTAAGTTAGGTTAGGTTAGGTTGAGTTATGTTAGGTTAGGTTACGTAAGGTTAGGTTAGTTTAGGTTAGACACTGCTCTGTTTGCCTTCCGAAGGAAATCTATTTTCCAATTTCGGTCCGAAAATAGTGAAAGGGTTTATGTTAGGTTAGTCACTTAGGTTAAGGTTAGGTTAGGTTTTCCACGAAAAAATCAACACTCTCGTAGAGCTCCCAAATTTGGTGACGAGCTCTGTGATAGCATTATCCATTGCGAAAACTCATCAAATTTTAAATATATTTTTTTACAAAAAAATCTTAATATTTCGGAAACTAACAGACAAGAAGAAATCGTTTTCAGTTCTGGAATCAAATAGTCATAGGGGTAATGTTAGGTTACGTTAGGTTAGACACTGCTCTGTTTGCATTTAGGAATTCTATTTTCCATTTTCGGTCCGAAAACAGTCGAAGGGGTTATGTTAGGTTAGTCACTTAGGTTAAGGTTACGTTAGGTTTCCCCGAAAAAATCAACTTTCTCGTATAGCTCCTAAATTTGGTGACGAGCACTCTGACAGCATTCTCCATTGCGAAAACTCATCAAATTTGAAATATATTTTTTCCCATAAAGAACGTAATATCTCGTAAACTAACAGACAGGGAAAAATCGTTTTCAGTTCAGAAATCAATTTGTCAAAGAGGTTATGTTAGGTTAGTCACTTAGGTTAAGGTTAGGTGAGGTTTTCCTTGAGAAAAACAACTCTCCCGTAGAGCTCCCAAATTTGGGGACGAGCTCTTTGACAGCATTCTCCATTGCGAAAACTCATCAAATTTGAAATATATTTTTTCATATAAAAAACGTAATATCTCGGAAACTAACAGAGGGGGAAAAATCGTTTTCAGTTCTGTAATCAAATAGTCAAAGGGGTTATGTTAGGTTAAGTTAGTTTGAACTATGTTAGGTTAGGTTAGGTAATGTTAGGTTGGGTTAGGTTAGACACTGCTCTGTTTGCCTTCCGAAGGAAATCTATTTTCCAGTTTCGGTCCGAAAATAGTCAAAGGGTTTATGTTGGGTTAGTCACTAAGGTTAAGATTAGGTTAGGTTTTCCACGAAAAAATCAACTCTCTCGTAGAGCTCCCAAATTTGGTGACGAGCTCTGTGATAGCATTTTCCATTGCGAAAACTCATCAAATTTGAAATATATTTTTTCACAAAAAAATCTTAATATCTCGGAAACTAACAGACAAGGAAAAATCGTTTTCAGTTCTGGAATCAAATAGTCATAGGGGTAATGTTAGGTTAGGTGAGGTTAAGTTTTATACTGATCTGTTTTCATTCCGAAGGAAATCTATTTTCCATTTTCGGTCTGGAAATAGTCAAAGGGGTTATGTTAGGTTAGTCACTTTGGTTAAGGTTTGGCTAGGTTTCCTCGAAAAATCAACTCTCCCGTATAGCTCCCAAATTTAATGACGAGCTCTCTGACAGCATTCTCCATTGCGAAACTCATCAAATTTTGAATATATTTTTCCACATAAAAAACGTAATATCTCGAAAACTAACAGAGGGGGGAAAAACGTTTTCAGTTCTGGAATCAAATAGTCAAAGGGGTTATGTTAGGTTAGGTTAGGTTATATTAGGTTAGGATAGGTTAGGTAAGGTTAGGTTAGGTCAGGTAAGGTTAGGTTAGGTCAGGTTAGACACTGCTCTGTTTGCATTCCGAAAGGAATCTATTTTCCATTTTCGGTCCGAAAATAGTCAAAGGGGTTATGGTACGTTAGTCACTTAGGTTAAGGTTACTTTAGGTTTCCTCGAGAAAATCAACTTTCTCGTATAGCTCCCACATTTGGTATCGAGCTCTCTGACAGCATTCTCCATTGCAAAAACTCATCAAATTTGAAATATAGTTTTTCACATAAAGAACGTAATATCTCGGAAACTAACAGACAAGAAGAAATCGTTTTCAGTTCTGACAGCATTCTCCATTGCGAAAACTCATCAAATTTGAAATATATTTTTTCACATAAAGAACGTAATATCTCGGAAACTAACAGACAAGAAGAAATCGTTTTCAGTTCTGGAATCAAATAGTCATAGGGGTAATGTTAGGTTAGGTGAAGTTAGGTTAGATACTGCTCTGTTTGCATTCCGAAGGAAATCTAATTTCCATTTTCGGTCCGAAAACAGTCAAAGGAGTTATGTTAGGATAGTCACTTTGGTTAAGGTTAGGTTAGGTTTCCTCGAAAAAATCAACTTTCCCGTATAGCTCCCAAATTTGGTGACGAGCTCTCTGACAGCATTCTCCATTGCGCAAACTCATCAAATTTGAAATATATTCTTCCACATAATGAACGTAAATATCTCGGAAACTAACAGACAAAGAGAAACCATCTTAAGTTCTGACAGCATTCTCCATTGAGAAAACTCATCAAATTTGAAATATATTTTTTCACATAAAGAACGTAATATCTCGGAAACTAACAGACAAGGAGAAATCGTTTTCAGTTCTGGAATCAATTAGTCATAGGGGTAATGTTAGGTTAGGTTAGACACTGCTCTGTTTGCATTCCGAAGGTAATCTATTTTCCATTTTCGGTCCGAAAATAGTCAAAGGGGTTATGTTAGGTTAGTCACTCAGGTTAAGGTTAGTTGAGGTTTTTCTCGAAGAAAACAACTTTCCCGTAGGGCTCCCAAACTTGGTGATGAGCTTTCTGACAGAATTCTCCATTGCGAAAACTCATCAAATTTGAAATACATTTTTTCACATGAAGAACGTTATATCTTGGAAATTAACAGACAGGAAAAAATCGTTTTCAGTTCTGGAATCAAATAGACATAGGAGTAATGTTAGGTTAGGTTAGGTTAGACAATGCTCTGCATTCCGAAGGAAATCAATTTTCAATTTTCGGTCCGAAAATAGTCAAAGGGTTTATGTTAGGTTAGTCACTTAGATTAAGGTTAGGTGAGTTTTTCCTCGAAAGAAACAACGTTCCCGTATAGAGCTCCCAAATTTGGTGACGAGCTCTCTGACAGCATTCTCCATTGGGAAACCTCATCAAATTTGAAATATAATTTTTCACATAAAATACGTTATATCTCGGAAACTTACAGGCAGGGAAAAATCGTTTTCAGTTCTGGAATCAAATAGTCTTAGGGGTAATGTTAGGTTAGGTTAGGTTAGACACTGCTCTGTTTGCATTCCGAAGGAAATCTATATTCAATTTTCGGCCCGAAAATAGTCAAACGGGTTATGTTAGGTTCGTCATTTAGGTTGAGGTTAGGTGAGGTTTTCCTCGAAAAGAACAACTTTCCCGTATAGAGCTCCCAAATTTGGTGACGAGATTTCTGATAGCATTTTTCATTGCGAACACTCATCAAATTTGAAATATATTTTTTCACAAAAAAACTCTATATTTCGGAAACTATGGGACAAGGAAAAATCGTTTTCAGTTCTGGAATCAAATAGTTATAGGGGTAATGTTAGGTTGGGTTAGTTCAGGTTAGACACTGCTCTGTTTACATTTAGGAAATCCGTTTTCCATTTTCGGTACGAAAATAGTCAAAGGGGTTATGTAAGGTTAGTCACTTAGGTTAGTTGAGGTTACGTTAGGTTTCCTCGAAAAAATCAACTTTCTCGTATAGCTCCGAAATTTGGTGACGAACTCTCTGACAGCATTCTCCATTGCGAAAACTCATCAAATTTGAAATACATTTTTTCACATAAAGAACGTAATAACTTGGAAATTAACAGACAGGAAAAAATCGTTTTCAGTTCTGGAATCAATTAGTCATAGGGGTAATGTTAGGTTAGGTTAGACACTGCTCTGTTTGCATTCCGAAGGAAATCTATTTTCCATTTTCGGTCCGAAAATAGTCAAAGGGGTTATGTTAGGTTAGTCACTTAGGTTAAGAATAGTTGAGATTTTCCTCGAAAAAAACAACTTTTCCGTAGGGCTCCCAAACTTGGTGACGAGCTTTCTGACAGAATTCTCCATTGCGAAAACTCATCAAATTTGAAATATAATTTTTCACATAAAATACTTCATATCTCGGAAACTTACAAGCAGGGAAAAATCGTTTTCAGTTCTGGAATCAAATAGTCAAAGGGGTTATGTTAGGTTAGGTTAGGTTAGACACTGCTCTGTTTGCATACTGAAGGAAATATATTTTTCATTTTCGGTCCGAAAATAGTCGAAGGGTTTATGTTAGGTTAGTGACTTAGGTTAAAGTTAGGTAAGGTTTTCATCGAAAAAATCAACTTTCTCGTAGAGTTCCCAAATTTGGTGACGAGCTCTCTGACAACATTTTCCATTTCGACAACTAATCAAATTTGGAATATATTTTTTCACATAAGAAACGTGATATCTCGCAAACTAAGAGACAGGGAAAAATCGGTTTCAGTTCTGGAATCAAATAGTCATAGGGGTTATGTTGGGTTAGGTTAGGTTAGACACAGCTCTGTTTGCATTTTGAAGGGTATCTATTTTCCATTTTCGGTCCGAAAATAGTCAAAGGGGTTATGTTAGGTTAGTCACTCAGGTTAAGGTTACGTTAGGTTTCCTCGAAAAAATCAACTTTCTCGTATAGCTCCCAAATTTGGTGACGAGCTCTCAAATGTAAAATACATTTTATCACATAAAGAACGTTATATCTTGGAAATTAACAGACAGGAAAAAAGTCGTTTTCAGTTCTAGAATCAAATAGTCATAGGGGTAATGTTAGGTTAGGTTAGGTTGGGTCCAAGAGACTTGGACACACGCACCGCCCAAAAAAAAAGGTGTCTGTGTCGGGGTAAGGGGCAACCCTTATCTTTCTCAGGCCGATGTGATGCGAAGACAATAGCCTCTCCACCGGCAAGATCGTTTGGGTGCCTACTCGCTGGCGGGCCTGTCTCTTACAGAACTCAACGGATCTAGAGGGGAAATCCTCGATAAAAAACCTCCGGGAGAAACACATCTGGTGTGCAGGGTTTGGCGAACTCTGGGATTTCTCCAGCCTATCTTACCTTTCTTCAACTGGTCTTGGGTAAGATAACTTCTCTCCTGTCCTATCGGCCATCCTCGGCCAACTCTTGTTCTTTTCCGACCCCGATGCTATTAGGGCATCCGAGGGCTAGGGGTCACTCCTTTTCTTACTACTAAGGCATAGGGGAGGCGGCTATGTCTTCTTATCTACCAGTCCCTTACGGCTCCAAGTCCCAAGTCGGGGCTCTGGAGACGACGGGGGCTACCGCGTCCCCCAATCCCAAGGTGTAGCACCATCGCGCCGAAGGGACGCATGGCACAGGGGTGATTAAGTGTGTCTTAAGCGATGCCCCCTGGAAATGGCGACCCAGGGGGGATTTAGCCTTACCCCTGCATGCGGGGCTCTGCAGGGGTGGACTGATATATCCCTAGCTACTCGTGGGATTCATTATGGATACACTTAACAAAACTATAAAAGAAAAGAAAAAGGAAACGGAGGAAGAAAAGGAAGAAAGAGAGGCATTTGAAAGAGAAATGCTCGAAAAAGGAAATAAAAATAGAATTTCGAGATCACCAGCTTCGAAAGAAAAAACAACGTACACAAACGAGAAAGCGAAAAATGAAAAACTTGAAGAATCAAAGCCAGCTAACTCTGACGGATACGAAACGATAGACATCACCGACGATGAAAACGACCCAGGTCATCCAAAGAAAAAGAGAAAAAGAAGGGGAACCCCAGAAAAACAGAAGGGACCAGAAGTAAACATAACAGAAGAAATGGAAAACTTTAGAAAACTGGGGAAAACTGTAGAAAATATGGTTGAGATGGCCGCACAGATGGCGGCACTGATAAGAGGAAACACAAATACGAAGGTGGAGATTAAAAAGCTTTCCAGCCGTATAAGCATAGAGGCAGGTAAACTAAAAGACAGAACTAGTTTCCTAGCGCAAGTGCAGGAGATCATAAGACAAACGAGCGAAGGAAAAGAAAATGACAAAGACCAAAGAGAAAATACGGATGAAATGGCCAGAATGAAAGGAGAAATAGCAGAGAAAAATGCGGAAAGAGCCGTAAAGACAGCAGAAGAGATGAAGAAAACTATACAGGAAATAGAAGACAAAATAACACAAGAAAGGAACGAATTCCAGCAGTATAAGAGCGATCAGTTGAGCAAGGCTGAAGAGGAAAAAAAGAGGGCAGAAGAAAGGGCGGAAAGGGCTGACAAAATCATACAGGAATTGGAAATGCGACTAGAGGAAATGGAGGACAAAGTGAAAAGTGACAAAAGCCCAATAAAAGAAAACGAATGCAACTGTATATGCAGATGTGGGAGAAGAAACTTAACTGAGCTACCTGATGTAGCAATAGAATACGACGAATTCTGCAAAATTGAAAGTAGGGAATGGGCAACAGAAATCTTTGAAAAAACGAAAATCACGGTGGGAAACCCCCTAGATACAGCAGACGGCACAACAAAGGTGGTTTTGGTGGAGCCGGACGATATGACGATGAGTCAAAGCATCCAGAGACTGTATAGAGATAAGTTCCCAGAGCTACCAAATATGGAAGAAGAAATAGAAACATTAGAACAGATCACGAAAGTGAAAAGGACGGGGGCGATGACGAGAAAAAAGGTGGTAAAAATTATAATGAAAGGCACCCACAAGGACACCTGGGAAAAACTGCTGAAACTCAGAGAGGAAACAGAAGGGGACGAAGACATATGCATCCATCATGTTAAATGGATGGAAGTTCAGAACCTCCAAAAAATGGTGGAGGCTATATTCCATACGGGAAACACCAGGGTGGAAATATACACAACAAGGGCAGGAGAAACACTCAAGAAAGAAAGAAAGACGTACGGGATATTAGTCTCGGACGGAGAAAAGACATACAGCGAGGTGCTGAACAACGTCAAGAAAGCTATGACAACTATAAGCGGAGACGAGGCTGCCAAATGTATAAGACAAGTCAGAGGCACCAAAGACGGGAAATTGTTGATAACCATGGATAAAAATCAGAAGGCATTAGAGGAGGTTAAAGAAACATTGAAACGAGAGGGACAAATGAAGATTACGAGCCTGGGTGAGGAGAAACGCATGGACACTGTATATATTAGGGGAATGTTATATGATACTACGAGGGAAGAAATAGTAGAAGCAGTGAGGACAGTAGTGGGCAACTGGGAAGAAGATTGGAGAATTAGCGACACCAGACCGACGGGAAACCAAACAGCCACAACAACTCTGATACTGCCAAAGGAAAAAGCGGAGGCACTAATAGCCCAAGGCTTTATGAAGGTAGGACTAGCCCGGTGCAGAGCTGAGAAAAGGCATAAGGTACCAAACTGCAGGAGGTGCTGGAGTTATAGTCACAGCACTGAAGCCTGCAAAGGAGAAGACAGGGCAGGAAACTGCTTTAAATGTGGCCAGAAGGGACACATTGCTGCAGAATGCTCAAATGAAACGTACTGCCCAATATGCGAAACTGTGAGCCACAAAGTAGGCTCCGGAGGATGTCCTGCCTTCAAGATGGCACTAAAAAAAACTAGGCAGAGATATAACCAGGATAAGAGACGGGTGAACTTCTCACTGGGAGAAGCAGTGACTGAAGCCCTGAATGCCGCGAAGGAGGCGGCGGCAGCGGCAACAGAAAATGTCGAAGAAGAGGAGAGGATGGATCCAGACCCAGAAGAAGAAGAGATGGACCCAGAAGAGAGTCAGAGTCCATCGAATATATAAGAAGCAGGAAATCTTTCTTCCATAATGACGATTAAAATCCTACAGATTAACACAGATCGTAGGAGAAACGCCCACCATTTAGCCCTCAAAGCGGCAGAGGAAAACGATGTAGACGTGATAATTGTGCAGGAGCCAAACAAAGCTATCGTCACCAAAGACACCCGATGGATACTGGACCCAAAAACTGACACAGCGACCTGGTGCAGAAACCGAGCCATCGGCGTGACGGGCCACAAGGTGGAAGATGGTTTTGTCTGTTTAGTCATAGATGGATGGTCCCTGTACAATTGTTACGTCTCGCCGAATATCTCTCAACCGGACTTCGAACGGCAAATAGATAAAGTTATGGAACACGTTAGATTCGAAGGCAGGGAAGCCATAATAGCAGGAGACTTCAATGCCAAGTCCGTCATGTGGAACTCTAGGACGGTGGACAAGAGGGGGGACTACATGATGAACTGGATACAAGCACTTGACCTTTCAGTTGAGAACGAAGGGACAAAACCTACTTTCGAAAGGGGAGCTCAGAACTCCATTATAGATATCACGTTAACCACAGCAAGGATGACAGGTAGAGTTAAGAACTGGAGGGTATCTGATGAAGAAAGTTTGAGTCTCCACAAGTATATTTTCTTCGACATTGACACGGGAAAAACCCAGCAACGGCGAGAAGCACACGTGAAGCCACACATTAATTTAGAAACCCTAGCAGAAGAACTGAAGGCAAGGAAGGAGGAAATGAATAACCTGGAAAGTCTGACAAACATTATCACCTACGCACAAAGGAGAAATACGACTAAATTTCAAGATGGCAGACAGAGGACCTGTCCAAACTGGTGGAATGATGCCATCAGTCATCTGAGGACTGAATGTAATAAGAGCAGAAGAAGGCTCCAAAGGGCAAGGGCCGGACATGGAGATCAGGAAAGGTTGGCAGCGCTAGAGGAGACGTACAGGGCATCCAGGAAATCGCTAAAGAAAGAGATTGAAAAATCAAAGAGGGAACAATGGAGAAATCTCTGCGACTCTTTGGAGGAGGATCCTTGGGGGCAGGGCTACAAAATGGTTATAAATCAACTGAAGGCACAGAAAACACCATACGACTTACCACACACAGAGGTCATAAAAAAAATCGAAGAACTATTCCCTGCTCACATGGATCCGAGGGAACAAAGAGCCGTAGACGGTACCCCACCGCCACCACCTTTCACAATGGAAGAGCTTCTAGCTGCTGCAAGGAAGCTTAAAAACAAAAAGGCAGCCGGACCGGATGGGATTAGGCCGGAAACTGTAAAAACGGCAGTCACTGCCATCCCTGAGGTCGTATTGAATATAATGAACGGACAGATTTCCAGGTTGTCTTTTCCTAGAAGATGGAAAACAGCAAAAGTAGTCCTAATACCGAAGGGCGATCCGCAACTGCGAAAGTACAGACCCATTTGCCTGCTTAATGTTTTCGGAAAGCTGTATGAGTACCTCTTGAAGTCAAGACTGGAAGAGGAACTGACAGCCAAAGAAGGTATCTGAGATACACAATTAGGATTTCGACCAAAAAAATCAACGGTCGACGCAGTACAATACGTGATAGACAAATCAACAACACGGAGAAACAATTGGGGGGCTGTGATAATGGTGGATGTGAAAAACGCCTTCAATACTGCCAAATGGAACGAAATAATGGACAAACTTGAGGGACTAGGCGTAGAAAAATATCTGGTAAACATCATCGACAAATACCTGACAGAGAGAACACTGAAGTGCAAACAATATAATCAAGATATGACGCAAGGGGTTCCACAGGGGTCGGTTTTGGGTCCCACCCTGTGGAACGTCCTTTATGACGACGTACTTAACCTGGCACTTCCTCCTGGATGCGACTCAGCGGCATATGCCGATGATTTGGCAATTATGGTAACGGCTAACAATAAAAACACACTTATGGAAAGAGGGAACAGATGCCTAGAGATGGTAAAGTCATGGATGACTCAAAACGGACTGGAAATCGCTCCGGAAAAAACGGAGGCGATCATAATGAGGGGTCCCAGAAAACGAGAAAACATCTCATTCCGAATAGACAATACAGTGATCGAACCAAAAAAATACGTGAAATATCTCGGTGTTTGGTTGGATGACAAGCAAATCTTTAACCAACATGTAAGGGAAACGGTAAAGAAGGCCGATAGACAGGTCACGGCACTTACAAAAATCCTGCCTAATATCAGAGGACCTGGTGAACAGAAGAGGAGAGTTCTCTACGGCGTGACGCAGTCGATACTACTCTATGCGGCACCGGTATGGGGAGAGGTCATGAGAGTCCAAAGATATAGGTTGATGATTTCCGCAACACAAAGGAGAATGCTTTTAAGGGTGGTGATGGCATACAAGACGGTATCAGCGGAAGCGATAAACGTCATAGCGGCGGTTCCTCCCATAGACCTTTTAATTAAGGAAAGAATGAGACTGGGGCAAGCTAGACGTATAGATGAAGCCACAAAAAAAGAGGAGAGACGGAGGACCATGGAAGAGTGGCAGATCAGATGGAACGCCAATAACAACAAAGGACAGTGGACAAAAAGACTTATTCCGGACATTGCCACATTGGCCGACGCGAAAAAAAACATCACCCTAAACTACTTCACCACCCAAGTGCTGAGTGGCCACGGGTCTTTTAAGAAATACACGCATAAAATAGGAAAGACACCGGACAGCACTTGCCAACACTGCCAGGCACCCTCAGACGATGCGGAACACACAATCTTCCGATGCCCTAGGTGGAACACCGAACGGTTAAATCTGACACACCTGCTTGGAGAAATATCTCCGGAGAATATAATAAGGAACATTATCAGCGACAAAGACACATGGAAGCAAGCCTCACGAATAATTGAAAACATAATGAAAAAAAAAGAGGAAGAGGAGAGAATACATCAAGGTCAAAACAGGAACTGATTGACCCGCCTTGGTTGACCCGACGCTATGTCTTTACAGACGATTCCAGGTCAACCTAACGTGGCGAAGAAGGGGGAGTTTTACTGGCTAACGATGCACCAGATGACCGTGGAGCCGGTCCATAGGTCATTCGAAGGTCTTTCTCCCCCTACCAAAAAAAAAAAAAAAAAAAAAAAGGTTAGGTTAGGTTAGACACTACTCTGTTTGCATTCCGAAGGAAATCTATTTTCCATTTTCGGTCCGAAAATAGTCAAAGGGGTTATGTTAGTTTAGTCACTTAGGTTAAGGTTAGTTGAGGTTTTCCTCGAAAAAAACAACTTTCCCGTAGGGTTCCCAAACTTGGTGACGAGCTTTTTGACAGCATTCTCCATTGTGAAAACTCATCAAATTTGAAATATTATTTTTCACATAAAATACTTCATATCTCGGAAACTTACAGGCAGGGAAAAATAGTTTTCAGTTCTGGAATCAAATAGTCAAAGGGGTTATGTTATCTTAGGTTAGGTTAGACACTGCTCTGTTTGCATACTGAAGGAAATATATTTTTTATTTTCGGTCCGAAAATAGTCGAAGGGTTAATGTTAGGTTAGTGACTTAGGTTAAGGTTAGGTAAGGTTTTCATCGAAAAAATCAACTTTCTCGTAGAGTTCCCAAATTTGGTGACGAGCTCTCTGACAACATTTTCCATTTCGACAACTAATCAAATTTGGGATATATTTTTTCACATAAGAAACGTGATATCCCGCAAACTAAGAGACAGGAAAAAATCGGTTTCAGTTCTGGAATCAAATAGTCATAGGGGTTATGTTAGGTTAGGTTAGGTTAGATACAGCTCTGTTTGCATTTTTAAGGGTATTATCTATTTTCCATTTTCGGTCCGAAAATAGTCAAAGGGATTATGTTTGGTTAGTCACTTAGGTTAAGGTTACGTTAGGTTTCCTGGAAAAAATCAACTTTCTCGTATAGCCCCCAAATTTGAAATATATTTTTTCATATAAAGAACGTAATATCTCGTAAACTAGCAGACAGGGTAAAATCGTTTTCAGTTCAGAAATCAATTTGTCAAAGAGGTTATGTTAGGTTAGTCACTTAGGTCAAGGTTAGGTGAGGTTTTCCTTGAGAAAAACAAGTTTCCTGTAGAGCTCCCAAATTTGGGGACGAGCTCTCTGACAGCATTCTCCATTGCGAAAACTCATCAAATTTGAAATATATTTTTTCATATAAAGAACGTAATATCTCGGAAACTAACAGAGGGGGAAAAATCGTTTTCAGTTCTGGAATCAAATAGTCAAAGGGGTTATGTTAGGTTACGTTAGTTTGAACTATGTTAGGTTAGGTTAGGTTAGGTTAGGTTAGGTAAGGTTAGGTTAGGTTAGACACTGCTCTGTTTGCCTTCCGAAGGAAATCTTTTTTCCATTTTCGGTCCGAAAATTGTCAAAGGGTTTATGTTGGGTTAGTCACTTAGTTTAAGGTTAGGTTAGGTTTTCCACGAAAAAATCAACTTTCTCGTAGAGCTCTCAAATTTGGTGACGAGCTCTGTGATAGCATTTTCCATTGCGAAAACTCATCAAATTTGAAATATATTTTTTCACAAAAAAATCTTAATATCTCGAAAACTAAGAGACAAGGAAAAATCGTTTTCAGTTCTGGAATCAAATAGTCATAGGGGTAATGTTAGGTTAGGTGAGGTTAGGTTTTATACTGCTCTGTTTTCATTCCGAAGGAAATCTATTTTCCATTTTCGGTCCGAAAATAGTCAAAGGGGTTATGTTAGGTTAGTCACTTTGGTTAAGGTTTGGTTAGGTTTCCTCGAAAAATCAACTCTCCCGTATAGCTCCCAAATTTGGTGACGAGCTCTCTGACAGCATTCTCCATTGCGAAACTCATCAAATTTTGAATATATTTTTTCACATAAAAAACGTAATATCTCGGAAACTAACAGAGGGGGGAAAAACGTTTTCAGTTCTGGAATCAAATAGTCAAAGGGGTTATGTCAGGTTAGGTTAGGTTATGTAAGGTTAGGTTAGGTCAGGTCAGGTAAGGTAAGGTTAGGTTAGGTTAGACACTGCTCTGTTTGCATTCCAAAGGAAATCTATTTTCCATTTTCGGTCCGAAAATAGTCAAAGGGGTTATGTTACGTTAGTCACTTAAGCTAAGGTTACTTTAGGTTTCCTCGAAAAAATCAACTTTCCCGTATAGCTCCCAAATTTGGAAACGAGCTCTCTGACAGCATTCCCCATTGCGAAAACTCTTCAAATTTGAAATATATTTTTTCATTAAAAGAACGTGATATCTCGGAAACTAACAGAGGGGGATAATCGTTTTCAGTTCTGGAATCAAATAGTCAAAGGGGTTATGTTAGGTTAGGTTATATTAGGTTAGGTTATGGTAGGTTAGGTTAGGTTAGACACTGCTCTGATTTCATTCCGAAGGAAAACTTATTTCCATTTTCGGTCCGAAAATAGTCAAAGGGGTTATGTTAGGATAGTCACTTTGGTTAAGGTTAGGTTAGGTTTCCTCGAAAAAATCAACTTTCCAGTATAGCTCCCAAATTTGGTGACGAGCTCTCTGACAGCATTCTCCATTGCGAAAACTCATCAAATTTGAAATATATTTTTCCACATAATGAACGTAAATATCTCGGAAACTAACAGACAAGGAGAAACCATTTCAAGTTCTGACAGCATTCTCCATTGCGAAAACTCATCAGATTTGAAATATATTTTTTCACATAAAGAACGTAATATCTCGGAAACTAGCAGACAAGAAGAAATCGTTCTCCGTTCTGGAATCAATTAGTCATAGGGGTAATGTTAGGTTAGGTTGGACACTGCTCTGTTTGCATTCCGAAAGTAATCTATTTTTCATTTTCGGTCCGAAAATAGTCAAAGGGGTTCTGTTAGGTAAGTCACTTAGGTTAAGGTTAGTTGAGGTTTTCCTCGAAAAAAACAACTTACCCGTAGGGTTCCCAAACTTGGTGACGAGCTTTCTGACAGCATTCTCCATTGCGAAAACTCATCAAATTTGAAATATAATTTTTCACATAAAATACTTCATATCTCGGAAACTTACAGGCAGGGAAAAATCGTTTTCAGTTCTGGAATCAAATAGTCAAAGGGGTTATGTTAAGTTAGGTTAGACACTGCTCTGTTTGCATACTTAAGAAAATATATTTTTCATTTTCGGTCCGGAAATAGTCAAAGGGGTTATGTTAGGTTAGTCAAATAGGTTAAGGTTACGTTAGGTTTCCTCGAAAGAATCAACTCTCTCGTATAGCTCCCAAATTTGGTGACGAGCTCTCTGACAGCATTCTCCATTGCGAAAACTCATCAAATTTGAAATACATTTTTTCACATGAAGAACGTTATATCTTGGAAATTAACAGACAGAAAAAAACTCGATTTCAGTTCTAGAATCAAATAGTCATAGGGGTAATGTTAGGTTAGGTTAGGTTAGACACTGCTCTGTTTGCATTCCGAAGGAAATCTATTTTCAATTTTCGGTCCGAAAATAGTCAAAGGGGTTATGTTAGGTTCGTCACTTAGGTTGAGGTTAGGTGAGGTTTTCCTCGAAAAAAACAACTTTCCCGTATAGAGCTCCCAAATTTGGTGTCGAGCTCTCTGATAGCATTTTTCATTGCGGAAACTCATCAAATTTGAAATATATTCTTTCACAAAAAAAACTCAATATCTCGGAAACTAACAGACAAGGAAAAATTGTTTTCAGTTCTGGAATCAAATAGTTATAGGGGTAATGTTAGGTTAGTTTAGGTTAGACACTGCTCTGTTTACATTCAGAAAATCCATTTTCTATTTTCGGTACGAAAATAGTCAAAGGGGTAATGTAAGGTTAGTCACTTATTAGGTTAGTTAAGGTTACGTTAGGTTTCCTCGAAAAAATCAACTTTCTCGTAGAGCTACCAAATTTGGTGACGAGCTCTCAGACAGCACTCACCATTGCGGAAACTCATCAAATTTGAAATATAATTTTTCACATAAAATACGATATATCTCTGAAAGTACAGGCAGGAAAAAATCGTCATCAGTTCTGGAATCAAATAGTCAAAGGGGTTATGTTAGGTTAGGTTAGGTAAGGTTAGGTTGGGTTAGGTTAGACACTGCTCTGTTTGCCTCCCGGAAGAAATCTATTTTCGGTCCGAAAATAGTCAAACGGGTTATGTTAGGTTAGTCACTTAGGTTGAGGTTATGTGAGGTTTTCCTCGAAAAAAACAACATTCCCGTATAAAGCTCCCAAATTTGGTGACGAGCTCTCTGATAGCATTTTTCATTGCGAAAACTCATCAAATGTGAAACATATTTTTTCACAAAAAAAACTCAATATTTCGGAAACTAACAGACAAGGAAAAATCGTTTTCAGTTCTGGAATCAAATAGTCATAGGGGTAATGTTAGGTTAGGTTAGGTTAGACACTGCTCTGTTTGCATTAAGGGAATCTATTTCCCATTTTCGGTCCGAAAATAGTCAAAGGGGTTATGTAACGTTAGTCACTTACGTTAAGGTTACTTTAGGTTTCCTCGAAAAAATCAACTTTCTCGTATAGCTTCCAGATTTGGTAACGAGCTCTCTGACAGCATTCTCCATCGCGAAAACTCATCAAATTTGAAATATATTTTTTCACATAGAGAACGTAATATCTCGGGAACTAACAGACAAGTAAAAATCGTTTTCAGTTCTGGAATCAAATAGTCATAGTGGTAATGTTAGGTTAGGTTAAGTTAGGTTAGACACTGCCCTGTTTGCATTGAGGAAATTTTTTTTCCTTTTCGGTCCGAAAATAGTCAAAGGGGTTATGTTAGGTTAGTCGCTTAGGTTAAGGTTACTCTAGGTTTCCTCGAAAAAATCAACTTTCTCCTATAGCTCCCAAATTTGGTAACGAGCTCTCTGACAGCATTCTCCATTGCGAAAACTCATCAAATTTGAAATATATTTTTTCACATAAAGAACGTTATATCTCGGAAACTAACAGACAAGAAGAAATCGTTTTCAAATCTGACAGCATTCTCCATTGCGAAAACTCATCAAATTTGAAATATAATTTTTCACATAGAGAACGTAATATTTCGGGAACTAACAGACAAGTAAAAATCGTTTTCAGTTCTGGAATCAAATAGTCATAGTGGTAATGTTAGGTTAGGTTAAGTTAGGTTAGACACTGCCCTGTTTGCATTGAGGAAATTTTTTTTCCTTTTCGGTCCGAAAATAGTCAAAGGGGTTATGTTAGGTTAGTCGCTTAGGTTAAGGTTACTCTAGGTTTCCTCGAAAAAATCAACTTTCTCCTATAGCTCCCAAATTTGGTAACGAGCTCTCTGACAGCATTCTCCATTGCGAAAACTCATCAAATTTGAAATATATTTTTTCACATAAAGAACGTTATATCTCGGAAACTAACAGACAAGAAGAAATCGTTTTCAGTTCTGACAGCATTCTCCATTGCGAAAACTCATCAAATTTGAAATAAATTTTTTCACATAAAGAACGTAATATCTCGGAAACTAACAGACTAGAAGAAATCGTTTTCAGTTCTGTAATCAATTAGTCATAGGGGTAATGTTAGGTTAGGTGATGTTAGGTTAGATAATGCTCTGTTTGCATTCCGAAGGAAATCTATTTTCCATTTTCGGTCCGAAAATAGTCGAAGGGTTTATGTAAGGTTAGTCACTTTGGTTAAGGTTAGGTTGGGTTTCCTCGAAAAAATCAACTTTCCTGTATAGCTCCCAAATTTGGTGACGAGCTCTCTGACAGCATTCTCCATTGCGAAAACTCATCAAATTTGAAATATATTTTTCACATAAAGAACTTAATATCTCGTTAACTAACAGACAAGGAGAAATCGTTTTCAATCCTGACAGCATTCTCCATTGCGAAAACTCATCAAATTTGAAATATATTTTTTCACATAAAGAACGTAATATCTCGGAAACTAACAGACTAGGAGAAATCGTTTTCAGTTCTGTAATCAATTAGTCATAGGAATAATGTTAGGTTAGGTGAGGTTAGGTTAGATAATGCTCTGTTTGCATTCCGAAGGAAATCTATTTTCCATTTTCGGTCCGAAAATAGTCGAAGGGTTTATGTGAGGTTAGTCACTTTGGTTAAAGTTAGGTCGGGTTTCCTCGAGAAAATCAACTTTCCTGTATAGCTCCCAAATTTGGTGACGAGCTCTCTGACAGCATTCTCCATTGCGAAAACTCATCAAATTTGAAATATATTTTTCACATAAAGAACTTAATATCTCGTTAACTAACAGACAAGGAGAAATCGTTTTCAGTTCTGGAATCAAATAGTCATAGGGGTAATGTTAGGTTAGGTTAAGTTAGGTTAGACACTGCCCTGATTGCATTAAGGAAATCTTTTTTCCATATTCGGTCCGAAAATAGTCAAAGGGGTTATGTTAGATTAGGCACTTAGGTTAAGGTTGGGTGAGGTTTTCCTCGAAAAAAACAACTTTCCCGTATAGATCTCCCAAATTTGCTGACGAACTCTCTGACAGCATTCTCCATTGCGAAAACTCATCAAATTTGAAATATAATTGTTCACATAAAATACGTTATATTTCGGAAACTTACAGGCAGGGAAAAATCATTTTCAGTTCTGGAATCAAATAGTCAAAGGGGTTATGTTAGGTTAGGTTAGGTTATGTTAAGTAAGGTTAGGTAAGGTTAGGTTAGGTTAGGTTGAGTCCGAGAGACTTGGATGCACTCACCACTCAAAAAAAAGGTGAGTGTGTCGGGGCAAGGGGCAACTCTTGCCTTTCTCAGGCCAATGTGATGCGAAGACAATAGCCTCTCCATCGGCAAGATCGTTGGGTGCCTACTCGCTGGCGGATCTGTCTCTCACAGAACTCAACGGATCTATCTTGTCTGGGTAAGATATCTCCTCCCCTATCCTATCGGCCTCCCTTGGTCACTTTGGTTAAAGTTAGGTCGGGTTTCCTCGAGAAAATCAACTTTCCTGTATAGCTCCCAAATTTGGTGACGAGCTCTCTGACAGCATTCTCCATTGCGAAAACTCATCAAATTTGAAATATATTTTTCACATAAAGAACTTAATATCTCGTTAACTAACAGACAAGGAGAAATCGTTTTCAGTTCTGGAATCAAATAGTCATAGGGGTAATGTTAGGTTAGGTTAAGTTAGGTTAGACACTGCCCTGATTGCATTAAGGAAATCTTTTTTCCATATTCGGTCCGAAAATAGTCAAAGGGGTTATGTTAGATTAGGCACTTAGGTTAAGGTTGGGTGAGGTTTTCCTCGAAAAAAACAACTTTCCCGTATAGATCTCCCAAATTTGCTGACGAACTCTCTGACAGCATTCTCCATTGCGAAAACTCATCAAATTTGAAATATAATTGTTCACATAAAATACGTTATATTTCGGAAACTTACAGGCAGGGAAAAATCATTTTCAGTTCTGGAATCAAATAGTCAAAGGGGTTATGTTAGGTTAGGTTAGGTTATGTTAAGTAAGGTTAGGTAAGGTTAGGTTAGGTTAGGTTGAGTCCGAGAGACTTGGATGCACTCACCACTCAAAAAAAAGGTGAGTGTGTCGGGGCAAGGGGCAACTCTTGCCTTTCTCAGGCCAATGTGATGCGAAGACAATAGCCTCTCCATCGGCAAGATCGTTGGGTGCCTACTCGCTGGCGGATCTGTCTCTCACAGAACTCAACGGATCTATCTTGTCTGGGTAAGATATCTCCTCCCCTATCCTATCGGCCTCCCTTGGTCACTTTGGTTAAAGTTAGGTCGGGTTTCCTCGAGAAAATCAACTTTCCTGTATAGCTCCCAAATTTGGTGACGAGCTCTCTGACAGCATTCTCCATTGCGAAAACTCATCAAATTTGAAATATATTTTTCACATAAAGAACTTAATATCTCGTTAACTAACAGACAAGGAGAAATCGTTTTCAGTTCTGGAATCAAATAGTCATAGGGGTAATGTTAGGTTAGGTAAAGTTAGGTTAGACACTGCCCTGATTGCATTAAGGAAATCTTTTTTCCATATTCGGTCCGAAAATAGTCAAAGGGGTTATGTTAGATTAGGCACTTAGGTTAAGGTTGGGTGAGGTTTTCCTCGAAAAAAACAACTTTCCCGTATAGATCTCCCAAATTTGCTGACGAGCTCTCTGACAGCATTCTCCATTGCGAAAACTCATCAAATTTGAAATATAATTGTTCACATAAAATACGTTATATTTCGGAAACTTACAGGCAGGGAAAAATCATTTTCAGTTCTGGAATCAAATAGTCAAAGGGGTTATGTTAGGTTAGGTTAGGTTATGTTAAGTAAGGTTAGGTAAGGTTAGGTTAGGTTAGGTTGGGTCCGAGAGACTTGGATGCACTCACCACTCAAAAAAAAGGTGAGTGTGTCGGGGCAAGGGGCAACTCTTGCCTTTCTCAGGCCAATGTGATGCGAAGACAATAGCCTCTCCATCGGCAAGATCGTTGGGTGCCTACTCGCTGGCGGATCTGTCTCTCACAGAATTCAACGGATCTATCTTGTCTGGGTAAGATATCTCCTCCCCTATCCTATCGGCCTCCCTTGGTCAACTCTTGTTCTTTTCCGACCCCGACGCTATAAGGGCATCCGAGGGCTAGGGGTCACTCACCTTCTCACTACAGGATGCAAGGGAGGCGGCTGCATTCTCTTATCTTTCAGTCTTCCTTCCGCTCGCTCACAGACGTGGGTGGAACGGTAGAAAGATCACCGCGTCCCCCAATCCTAAGGTGTAGCACCATCGCGCCGAAGGAATGTGTGGCACAGGGGTGACTGAGTGTGTCTTGAGCGATGCCCCCTGGAAATGGCGACCCAGAGGGGATCTAGCCTCACCCCTGCATGCAGGGCTGAGGACATGAAATTCCCCTAGCTACTCGTGGGACGTAATATGGAAAAATTTAACTCGAAACAAATAGATAACAAAAAAGTAGAAACGGCAGAGGAGAAGAAGATGACGGAGGAATATGAGAAGGAACTCCTGGAAAACGTGGCCAAGAATAGGCTGTCGGGATCCCCCAGGACCTCCACCTCCACGTCGGAAAATGACGAGACGGATGCTAGGACGGACGGTGAAGATGTATTCAGCACCCCCAGGCAGGATTCGGCGACATCCCCTGGCGCCTTCTCCGACGAAGACTTGCAGTCTAGTCCTATTTTTGACCTCACAGTCACAGAGGACGTACCGGTATCCATCGAGGAGGGGAATTCAAGAAAGAGAAGGAAGGCTGGAACTCCTGAAACACCTTCAGACACGAAAATGGCTGAACATGAGCAGGATTTCGACAAGTTGAGCCATACGGTGGACAACGTGATTGGTATGTCCTCACAGCTAACAGAGCTGGTGAAGGCTAACACCAACACGAAAGTGGAAATTGAAGTGGAGAAAAATGTGCCACATTTTAGATAATGACCCTTTCGGACAGGGATACAAGCTGGTCGTCCGAGAGCTGAAGTTATTCCCAACACCGTACAACCTATGAAGACGAGAAGTGGAGGATCGTGGAGGAACTCTTTCCCCCCACAATAGGTGTGTGGGAAAGGAGAGCACGCACTCCGCTTGAGGACAGGGATAGGTTCAGCGAGGAGGAGATCGCCTGAACTCCTCTCGCTTGAAAACGGAAAAGTCACCTGGGCCAGACGGGGTTACCGTTGAGGCGGTGAAAATCGCTGTGGAAACGCTGCCAGGCACGATCACAGGAATCATGAACGACCACCTCTCGGCGCGAAGCTTTCCGAAGGAATGGAAAGAAGCGAGGGTTGCGCTTATCCCAAAGGGCACTCCTAATGCCAAAATCCGAAAGTTTAGGACGATTTGTCTGCTGGACACAATGGGCAAGCTCTATGAGCACCTTATTAAGGCACGGCTCGAGAAGGAGCTGGAAGAAATCGGGGGTTTAGCGGACAATCAGTTCGGCTTTCGGAAGGAGCGATCAACAATAAACGCCGCCAGATGGGTCATAGACACAGCTACCGGAGGTCGAGAGGAATGGGCAGCAGTTATCGCCTTCGACATAAAGAATGCGTTCAACACGGCGGTGTGGAGCCTGGTGTTGTCCTCTCTAAGAGGCATCGGAGTCAGCACATATCTGATCAACGTCGTCGAGAGCTATTTCACCGACAGGGAGATATCGATTGGTAGGAGAAAGCTGAATCTGACTAAGGGCGTTTCTCAGGGCTCGGTCCTTGGACCCTGCCTGTGGAACGTCTTGTACGACGGCGTGCTCAGGGTGGAACTGCCATCGGGATGTTACACGGCAGCGTACGCAGACGACCTTGTCTTGGTGGTAAGGGCGAGAGACAATAACCGTCTGATGGAGAAGGGCAATGAGGCTATTCGCAGGATTGCTGGCTGGATCTCTGAGAGAAGACTGGAGCTGGCTCCGGAGAAGACGGAGGCAGTCATTGTGAAAGGGCCTAGAAAAAGGGACGGGATTAGCTTTATCGTCAGTAAGAGGAACGTGTACTCAGTCAGATACATGAAATACCTCGGGATATGGATGGACGACAAGTGCTTCTTTGGGCACCATGTAAGAAGGGTGGTGAGAAGAGCCGGAACCCTTATCGCAGCACTTGGGAAAATAATGCCGAATACTAGGGGCATGGGGAGTGAGAGGAGACGCGTCCTCAACGGGGTAGGTCAGTCCGTCCTCACGTACGGTGCTCCCATCTGGCAAGGAGCCATGCGTATTGACCTCTACAGAAGAATGATCACTAAGGTCCAGCGACAGATGCTACTACGAATCGCAAGCGCGTACCGCACGGCCGCGACCGAAGGGCTGTACGCTATCACAGGAGTCATTCATCTGGATCTCCTGATCTAAGAGCGTGCGGACATTGTCAATAACAGAAGGAGCAATCAGGATGCAAGACAGGCAACCATGCTTGAATGGCAAGCCAGGTGGAAGCATCATACAGAAACTGCACAATGGACGAAGAGACTAATCCCAGACCTGGAGCCTTGGATCATATGCGGCTCCAAAAGCTTAGACTACTGGTTGACGCAATTCTTAACGGGACACGGATCTTTCCGATCCTACACCACCCGCATTGGGAAGAGCCCCAATTAGCATTGTATATATTGTGGGGAAAGAGACACTCCCGAACACACAGTCTTAGAGTGCGACAGGTGAACTCGCGAGAGACAACTAGCCGAAACTGTACTGGATAGAAAACTGACAGCCGAGAATATAACGGGAACAATGTGCGAAGATAAAACGAAGTGGAAAACTATACACGACTTTATTAGATCAGTAAGGTCCAGGAAGGAAGCCGAGGAGAGAGTCTTCCAAGGCCAGAACAATTAGAATATGAGACGATGAGACGGGAATGTAGATAGGTACTCAATTATAGGCCTGATCAGTCTGAGGGATGTCCGTAAAGGATGATACCGGGCTGATCAAATTTGGTGACGAGCTCTCTGACAGCATTCTCCATTACGAAAACTCATTAAATTTGAAATATAATTTTCAACATAAAATACTTCATATCTCGGAAACTTACAGGCAGGGAAAAATCGTTTTCAGTTCTGGAATCGAAAAGTCAAAGGGGTTATGTTAGGTTAGGTTAGGTTAAACACTGCTCTGTTTGCAGACTGAAGGAAATCTATTTTTCATTTTCGGTCCGAAAATAGTAAAAGGGTTTATGTAAGGTTTTCATCGAAAAAATCAACTTTCTCGTAGAGTTCCCAAATTTGGTGACGAGCTCTCTGACAACATTTTCCATTTCGACAACTAATCAAATTTGGAATATATTTTTTCACATAAGAAACTTAATATCTCGCAAACTAAGAGACAGGGAAAAATCGTTTTCAGTTCTGGAATCAAATAGTCATAGGGGTTATGTAAGGTTAGGTTAGACACTGCTCTGTTTTCATTTTGAAGGGAATCTATTTTCCATTTTCGGTCCGAAAATAGTCAAAGGAGTTATGTTAGGTAAGTCACTTAGGTTAAGGTTACGTTAGGTTTCCTCGAAAAAATCAACTTTCTCGTATAGCTCCCAAATTTGGTGACGAGCTCTCTGACAGCATTCTCCATTGCGAAAACTCATCAAATTTGAAATACATTTCCTGACATAAAGAACGTAATATCTTGGAAATTAACAGACAGGAAAAATCGTTTTCAGTTCTGGAATCAAATAGTCATAGGGGTAATGTTAGGTTAGGTTAGGTTAGACACTGCTCTGTTTGCATTCTGAAGGAAATCTATTTTCAATTTCGCGTCCAAAAATAGTCAAAGGGGTTATGTTAGGTAAGTCACTTAGCTTAAGGTTATGTTAAGTTAGGTTAGGTTAGGAACAGAAACGGTGACGGTAAGGGCGAAGGGAAAAACTAATGCTGAAT
This sequence comes from Zygogramma bicolorata, assembly GCA_032362365.1. Taxonomy (NCBI): domain Eukaryota; kingdom Metazoa; phylum Arthropoda; class Insecta; order Coleoptera; family Chrysomelidae; genus Zygogramma; species Zygogramma bicolorata. The sequence goes on along the minus strand of JAVJAQ010001718.1, from coordinate 253,245 downwards.
TGCTGCGGTCGGTAAAGGACAACATCGACATAGGTGAGATAGGGGTGAATATTGAGAGGATCAGGAAAGTAGAAGAGGACGTAGTCCTGACTGTTGAGGGCGGAAAGGTAATGGCAGATACGCTGAAACGGGAAATCCTGCAGAAAATGGAACAGGTGGAAGCGCGAGTCGAAAATAACGCGGTGACATTCTGCATGAGTGGCATTGAGATCACATCGGACATAGAGGCTATGAAGGAAGCCATCAAGGAGGAGACAGGAGCAGACGAAGGCAGCATAAACGTGAGATCGCTGAGAGATGACCCGTATGGAAACCAGACAGCCATGGTCGAAATCAGAAGGCCATGGGCGGATGCTTGTCGGAGGAGAAGACTGATAAGGATAGGATGGTCTACATGTATCATCAGGGAAAACATAAACCCGCAGAGGTGTTTCAGATGCCTGGAATTCGGGCACCGAGCTCGGGATCGTCAAGGCACCAGTAGGGAAGACTTATGCCGGCGATGCGGGAAACAGGAACACAAGGCCAAGGATTGTACAGAGGAACCCTTCTGCTTTGGATGTCAGAAAGTCGGACACAGGTCGGATCAGACCAAGTGCCCAATATATAGGAGGCTGCTGGAGGAGCAGAGAAGGAGGCGAAAGAACTAAAAGCACTGAAAGTGTTGCAGGCGAACCTAAACCGTTCCAGGAGGGTGCACGACATAGCCCTGGCAACGGCCGCGGAGTTGGGAGTGGATGTACTGGTGGTCACGGAACCAAACAAGGCTATTGTGCGAAGAGAAGGCAAGTGGATCAAGGACCCGCATGCAGACATAGCCATATTCTGCAGAAACCGGAAGGTAGAGGTAAAGAGTATACTGACAGGTCAGGGATACATTGGCATAGAAATGCTGAAATGCCACATGATATGTGTGTATATATCACCGAATATACCCATTGCAGCTTTCGAAAGGGAGTTAGACGAGATTATGGAAAAAGGGAGTGGAACAGGGAAAGAGTACATCGTGTTAGGAGACCTAAACGCAAAATCCCCGCAATGGGGGTCCTCGGTTACGGATGCAAGGGGGGAGTACCTTGCGGACTCAATGGCTGCAAGAAACTTGACGGTGCTAAATGAGGGAGACAGACCTACCTTCATTAGGGCAAACGCGCAATCATGTATAGATATAACATGTGCAACAGAAAGGATTGCAAGAAAGATAAGGAAATGGGAGGTCCTGGAAACCGAAACCCTCAGCGACCACCGGTACATCTATTTTGAGATCGAAGGAGGTACTAGAAGCAAAATGGTAAAGGAGCGGCAAATAGAGGGCTGGGATGCCGGAGGATGAAGAACATCAAGACAGTGACAAAGTAATGAGGTGCAATAAGGTACTGAAGGAGGCCTATGAGTGCAGCCTGAGCAAGAGACATGGACAAGCGAGGAAGATGCCACATTGGTGGACTCAGGAGATCGAGGCGAGTAGAAATGAGTGCACGCGCCTGAGAAGGCGGTGCAATAGAATGGGTAGGCAAAGAGGGATAACGGATGAGCTAAGGCAAGAGGCAAAAGAAGAGTTGAAACGGCGAAGAAAAGACCTTCGCAAACGGATAAGCGCTTCGAAAGAGGAGAGCTGGCGCGACCTGCAGGATGATCTGGAAAGCGATATCTGGGGAAAAGGCTACCAAATAGCCACAGGAAGGTTATGTACCAGCACACCGGTGGACATTACCGAGGAGAGGAGGGAGGAAATCGTGAAGCACCTCTTTTGCTTGGGAGACACGGACAACGTTCCAGAAAGCGAACGAGGGGTAGAAGAGGGAACGCCGTTCACGGTAGAGGAGCTCCAGACGGAAAGCCACAAAATGAAAAACCGGAAGGCACCGGGACCGGATGGACTCCCCCCGGAAGCGATGAAGGAGGCAGTGAAAGTATGGCCAGGGCTGATTTTGGAGGTAATGAATGATCTATTACGAAGGCAGGTGTTCCCGGAGGCATCGAAAACCGCGAGACTGGTGTTGATCCCAAAGAAAGGGAAACCTATCGACAGCCCAGCAGCGCACAGACTCGTATGCATGCTAAACACAGTGAGCAAGCTTTACGAATGACTCATCAGAAACAGGCTGACAACCGAACTCGAGCAGGAAGAAGGTCTATCCGAAAACCAGTACGGTTTCAGAAAGGGCTACTCCATGATCCAAGCAGTGGAGGCAGTTAAAACAGAGGCAGAAAACAGTCGAAAGAAATGGATGATACTGGTGACCCTGGATGTCAGAAATGCCTTCAATATGGCGGCATGGGACAAGATTATGGAGAAACTGCAAAGGCGAAACATATCGAGATACCTGCGGAACCTGATTGGGAGCTACTTGAGAGGGAGGAAAATAATGGTCAACAGAAAAGAGATGAGGATGACAGCCGGAGTTCCACAGGGTTTGGTGTTGGGGCCGACACTGTGGAATGTCCTCTACGATGGGGTCCTGAGGACGGAGCTGGCGGAGGGAGCGAAGGCTATCGGCTTCGCAGACGACTTTGTGGTCCTGGTGGAAGCCAAGGATCAGCATGAGCTGACAAATAGGGCAAATAGATCGCTAGAAACCATCGATAGATGGATGACGCAGCAGGGTTTGGAGCTCGCGCCAGAAAAGACGGAGGCGCTGGTGATGAGGGGGCATGGGTGGAGAGCAAGAAGGGCAGAAGTGGGGCTGAAGGTACGGAACGCTCAGATACAGCCAGCCAGAGCGGTTCGATATCTGGGGATAAGGTTGGACGACATTGCCAGCTGGGGGGAGCATGTAGAAATGATCACCAAAAAGGCAGAACAGAAGATGGCGGCATTGACCAGATTGATGCCAAACGTCCGGGGTCCCGGAAGTAGAGAGAGAGAACTCTTTAGCGGAGTGGTCCACTCGATTTTGCTCTACGGAGCATCGGTGTGGATAAACGCCTGGAAGGTAAAGACCTACCGCAGTAAAATGGGGAGAGTGCAGCGCAGGATAGCGTTGAGGGTGGTCAGCGCATACAGGACGGTGTCCTTAGAGGCGGTGCAGGTCGTAGCGGGAATTATACCAATACACCTCCTAGAGACGGAGGACACTCGAGAAGTGGCAGGCGGAATGGGAGGCAAATAACAGTAAGGCGCAGTGGACAAAAGAGCTCATACCAAGCATAAAAGAGTGGGTGGAGTGCAAGCCGTCGATTACTATATCACGCAGGCCCTGACGGGGCACGGTTCTTTCGGAGCATACACCGAGAGAATCGGAAAGACGGAGGACAGCCTATGTAGGTACTGCAGAGAGATAGACACAGCGCAGCACAAACTTTTCTGGTGCCCTAGGTGGGAGATCTCTAGACGGGAGGCAGAGGTGGACCTGGGAGAGCGGTTGGTCACGGGCAACTTGGCGCGAATTATGACGGCAAGCAGGAGACAGTGGAGGAGCGTGGGCAGCACAATAAAAAAGATGATGGAAAGTAAAGAGAAAAAGGAAAGAGGCAGACAAGAAGAAGAAGTATAAAGCGAACCTAACCCCGTGAAAGAAAGTCCCCAGGGACGATACCAGAAAGTTAGGCAAAGAGGTAGGGGGTTTTAGTTGGTGGAAATCCAACATAACATGGTGCGAGTTATCGTGTCCCTGTATCTTTGAAAGATTTCCCCCTACTTATAAACAGAAAAAAAAAAGGTTAAGTTAGGTTAGACAATGCTCTGTTTGCCTTCCGAAGGGTCTCTATTTTCCAATTTCGGTCCGAAAATAGTCACAGGGTTTATGTTAGGTTAGTCACTTGGGTTAAGGAGGTTACGTTAGGTTTCCTCAAAAAAGTCAACTTTCTCGTAGAGAGCTCCCAAATTTGGTGACGAGCTCTCTGATAGCATTCTTCATTGCGAAAATTCATCAAATTTGAAATATATTTTTTCACGAAAAAAACTCAAATCTCGGAAACTAACAGACAAGGAAAAATCGTTTTCAGTTCTGGAATGAAATAGTCATAGGGGTAATGTTAGGTTAGGTAAGCTTAGACACCGCTCTGTTTGCATTTAGGAAATCCATTTTTCATTTTCGGTACAAAAATAGTCAAAGTGGTTATGTAAGGTTAGTCACTTAGGTTAGTTAAGGTTACGTTAGGTTTCCTCGAAAAAATCAACTTTCTCGTATAGCTCCCAATTTTGGTGACGAGCACTCTGACAGCATTCTCCATTGCGAAAACTCATCAAATTTGAAATATAATTCTTCACATAAAATTCGTTATATCTCTGAAACCTACAGGCAGGGAAAAATCGTGTTCAGCTCTGGAATCAAATAGTCAAAGGGATTATGTTAGGTTAGGCTAGGTTAGGTTGAGTTATGTTAGGTTAGGTTAGGTAAGGTTAGGTTAGGTTATGTTAGGTTAGACACTGCTCTGTTTGCCTTCCGAAGGGTCTCTATTTTCCAATTTCGGTCCGAAAATAGTCACAGGGTTTATGTTAGGTTAGTCACTTGGGTTAAGGAGGTTACGTTAGGTTTCCTCAAAAAAGTCAACTTTCTGGTAGAGAGCTCCCAAATTTGGTGACGAGCTCTCTGATAGCATTCTTCATTGTGAAAATTCATCAAATTTGAAATATATTTTTTCACGAAAAAAACTCAAATCTCGGAAACTAACAGACAAGGAAAAATCGTTTTCAGTTCTGGAATGAAATAGTCATAGGGGTAATGTTAGGTTAGGTTAGCTTAGACACCGCTCTGTTTGCATTTAGGAAATCCATTTTTCATTTTCGGTACAAAAATAGTCAAAGTGGTTATGTAAGGTTAGTCACTTAGGTTAGTTAAGGTTACGTTAGGTTTCCTCGAAAAAATCAACTTTCTCGTATAGCTCCCAATTTTGGTGACGAGCACTCTGACAGCATTCTCCATTGCGAAAACTCATCAAATTTGAAATATAATTTTTCACATAAAATTCGTTATATCTCTGAAACCTACAGGCAGGGAAAAATCGTGTTCAGCTCTGGAATCAAATAGTCAAAGGGATTATGTTAGGTTAGGCTAGGTTAGGTTGAGTTATGTTAGGTTAGGTTAGGTAAGGTTAGGTTAGGTTATGTTAGGTTAGACACTGCTCTGTTTGCCTTCCGAAGGAAATCTAATTTCCAATTTCGGTCCGAAAATAGTCAAAGGGTTTATGTTAGGTTAGTCACTTGGGTTAAGGTTACGTTAGGTTTCCTCGAAAAAATAAACTCTCTCGTATAGTTCCCAAATTAGGTAACGAGCTTTCTGGCAGCATTCTCCATAGCGAAAAGTCATCAAATTTGAAATATATTTTTTCATGAAAAGAACGTAATATCTCGGAAACTAACAGAAGGGGAAATATCGTTTTCAGTTCTGGAATCAAATAGTCAAAGGGGTTATGTTAGTTAAGGTTATATTAGGTAAGGTTAGGTTAGGTAAGGTTAGGTTAGGTTGGGTCGGGTAAGGTTAGGTTAGGTTAGACACTGCTCTGCATTCCGAAGGAAATCTATTTTCCATTTTCGGTCCGAAAATAGTCAAAGGGGTTATGTTCCGTTAGTCACTTTGGTTAAGGTTAGGTTAGGTTTTCCTCGAAAAATCAACTTTCCCGTAGAGCTCCCAAATTTGGTGACGAGCTCTCTGTCTCATCAGCATTTTCCATTGCGAAAACTCATCAAATTTGAAATAAATTTTTTCACAAAAAAAACTTTATATCTCGGAATCTAACAGACAAGGAAAAATTGTTTCCACTTCTGGAATCAAATAGTCATAGGGGTAATGTTAGGTTAGGTTGAGTTAGGTTAGACACTGCTCTGCTTGCATTGAGGAAATCTATTTTCCATTTTTGGTCCGAAAATAGTCAAAGGGGTTATGTAAGGTTAGTCACTTAGGTTAAGGTTACTTTAGGTTTCCTCGAAAAAATCAACTTTCTCGTATAGCTCCCAAATTTGGTAACGAGCTTTCTGACAGTATTCTCCATTGCGAAAACTCATCAAATTTGGAATATTATTTTTCACATAAAGAACGTTATATCTCGGAAACTAACAGACAAGGAGAAATTGTTTTCAGTTCTGACAGCATTCTCCATTGCGAAAACTCATCAAATTTGAAATATATTTTTTCACATAAAGAACGTAAAATCTCGGAAACTAAGAGACAAGGAAAAATCGTTTCCAGTTCTGGAATCAAATAGTCATAGGGGTAATGTTAGGTTAGGTCAGGTTAGACACTGCTCTGTTTGTATTAAGGAAATCTATTTTCCATTTTCGGTCCGAAAATAGTCAAAGGGGTTATATAACGTTAGTCACTTACGTTAAGGTTACTTTAGGTTTCCTCGAAAAAATCAACTATCTCATATAGCTCCCAGATTTGGTAACGAGCTCTCTGACAGCATTCTTCATTGCAAAAACTCATCAAATTTGAAATATATTTTTTCACATAGAGAACGTAATATCTCGGAATCTAACAGACAAGGAGAAATCGTTTTCAGTTCTGGAATCAAATAGTCATAGTGGTAATGTTAGGTTAGGTTAAGTTAGGTTAGACACTGCCCTGTTTGCATTAAGGAAATCTTTTTTCTATTTTCGGTCCCAAAATAGTCAAAGGGGTTATGTTAGGTTAGTCACTTAGGTTAAGGTTACTCTAGGTTTACTCGAAAAAATCAACTTTCTCCTATAGCTCCCAAATTTGGTAACGAGCTCTCTGACAGCATTCTCCATTGCGAAAACTCATCAAATTTGAAATATATTTTTTCACATAAAGAACGTCATATCTCGGAAACTAACAGACAAGAAGAAATCGTTTTCAGTTCTGACAGCATTCTCCATTGCGAAAACTCATCAAATTTGAAATATATTTTTTCACATAGAGAACGTAATATCTCGGAAACTAACAGACTAGGAGAAATCGTTTTCAGTTCTGTAATCAATTAGTCATAGGGGTAATGTTAGGTTAGGTGAGGTTAGGTTAGATAATGCTCTGTTTGCATTCCGAAGGAAATCTATTTTCTATTTTCGGTCCGAAAATAGTCGAAGGGTTTATGTAAGGTTAGTCACTTTGGTTAAGGTTAAGTTGGGTTTCCTTGAAAAAATCAATTTTCCTGTATAGCTCCCAAATTTGGTGACGAGCTCTCTGACAGCATTCTCCATTGCGAAAACTCATCAAATTTGAAATATATTCTTCACATAAAGAACTTAATATCTCGTTAACTAACAGACAAGGAGAAATCGTTTTTCAGTCCTGACAGCATTCTCCATTGCGAAAACTCATCAAATTTGAAATATATTTTTTCACATAAAGAACGTAATATCTCGGAAATCAACAGACAAGGAGAAATCGTTTTCAGTTCTGGAATCAAATAGTCATAGGGGTAGATAGATAGATAGATAGTTTATTGATCCATATGCGAGCTTTATAAAGCTATAGGACAAGTCAATATAAAGTACATGTGTGAATAAAATTATACAAAGGATAATAATGATAGTACAAGTCACAGTTATCATAGAAAATATCTTTCGTCTTCAGGTACATGCCTGCTATAATAACAATAATAAATTAAAAAAGAGCACATTAAAAATGATCAAAGTATTCCTTAAGATTATATGGAGTTATGCCCAGTAGAAAAACTTTGGCTTTTTTCTGAATATATGTAGTTGTTTTGTTCCTTTCAGCTCATTTGGGAGTACATTATACAATCTCAGTCCTATCACGTTTGGTGATTTTTGGTAAATGGTAAGGTGTGATTTTGGTAAATGGAAGTCGCTTTTTTTTCTCGTATCGTGATTGTGGTATTGGTTATTTGTGGGATAATCTATTTTGTTCGCGTGGATATATATTACTACTTCTAAAATATTAAGGCCAGGAAGTGGTAGAACTCCAAGTTTTTTAAAAAGATCTCGACATGAAGTCTGTTGGGAGACGTTTGCAAGGCAACGTATTATTCTTTCGCTGCTGGGGAGTTTCCCCATATTGTAATTGCGTAGCAAATTCTTGATTGAATCTGGGCGTGGTAAACCAGGAGTAGACTAGATATGTCCAAAACACTTTTCAGAATTCTTATTTGGTAGCTTCTGGAGTGTAGAGAGCTGGTCAGATTTTTACAGTGTGATTTGAAGCTAAGATCGCTGTCGATTATGATGCCTAGGAATTTGGGGGATGTACTGTGTTCCATAGGTGTGCCGCATATGTTCAGGTCCAAAGAGGATGGTTTGGTATTTTGTCTTGTATGAAAACTAGTGAAACTTGTTTTTGATGTATTGAGAAACAGATAGTTAGTGCTCAGCCAGCTATGTAGGGCATCAGTAGTTTGCCTAATTTTGTTTTGAAGTTCAATTTCGGATTCGCCACAGAAAAGCAGGGTGGCGTCGTCAGCATACAAACATGTGAAGGTTCCTGGCAAATTAGTTGGAAGTTTATTTATGTATATGTTACCGGCAAAGTGTAAAATCAGGCATTGTATAGAATGCCTAGGCATTCTATACAATTTTAACCTAACCTAACCTAACCATAGTTTTCTTTCCTGCTGTAACAAGTAATTTCTCAAATTAATGTTTTACTTTTAAATTTCACTCTAGTGAAATATGAGGATTTTCAGATCCTATGTTCAATACATTTTATGTTTGTTATTTGCAATAAACAATTTTCAACAATGTTGTTCACTTTATACTTTGCCTGCAAAACTTTCGACATTCTATATAATGCCTAGGCATTATACACAATGCCTAGGCAAAGTTTGTACAATTGTTAAGAAATGAGTTTATTTCATACTTTGCCTGGATTCACTCGGCAATGTATAGAATGCCTAGGCATTCTATACAATGCCTGAATTATACACATTGCCGGTAACATATATAATGAAGAGAATCGGTGCTAGAACGGACCCTTGAGGAACACCAATATTATTTTGTTGTGGACCTGAAACATGAGTTACTTCTTTGTTATTGTTGGTGTAGTTTATTTTCACTCGCTGAGTTCTTCCTTCAAGGAAGGAACTAAACCATTCGTAAGGTTTTCCTCTTATTCCATTCGAATGGAGTTTATCAAGCAATTTTTTGTGTACTACACAATCGAAAGCTCGAGTAAGATCACAGAATACTCCTATTGGATTTGTCCAGATTCAATAGATTGAATAATGTTTTCATAAAAAGAGTGAATAGCACTTATAGTTGAATGTCCTGCACGGAAACCATGTTGATCGGGATGAAGTATATTATTTAAGTTAAAGAAGCCTATAAGTTGAGTAAGCATACAATATTCGAAAATTTTCGAGAGTACGGGAGGGACTGTGATTGGTCGATAATTCTTGAGATTTTGTGGATCTGATACGTGCCCTCTTCAAAAGATAGATTGATTATATGGGTTAGGGGTTCAATGATCAGTTAGCGAACTATCAATTCAATTATCAATTCACAACTCCATTGATTGATTCAATGTTCCTAAGGCCAACAAATTCCACAGAAGTATATAACATAATATCTACACTTAAAAACAATAAATCTGCAGGAATAGATGATATAAAAGCAGAGACACTCAAATCAATTGCAACATTAATATCGGAACCACTAGCTCACATATTGAATAGATGTCTTTCCGAAGGTTATTTTCCGTCCATTTTAAAAAAAGCCACAGTCTTTCCTGTGTATAAGAATGGAGATAAAATGAATATGAATAATTACAGACCAATATCGGTCATAACATGTGTCGCTAAAATATTTGAAAAAGTCATAAAGATAAGACTATGCGAATATCTCACAAAACATAAAATTATTTCCGATTCACAGTTCGGTTTCAGAGAAGGTCTATCGACTCAAGATGCAATTTTATCGTTGACATCTCAGGTATACTCTGCATTGGATAGATCTCTAAATGCACTTTGCGTATTCATTGATCTGTCCAAGGCATTTAATACAGTAAGCCATAAATTACTGCTCAAATCCATGGAAAAAATCGGTATAAGAGGAGTCTCGCTGAGACTATTTGAGAGTTACCTTAATGATCGATACCAGGTAGTAATGATTGACAGTGTCATTAGTGACATGACGAAAATAGAGTTTGGTGTTCCACAGGGAAGTGTCCTTGGACCAGTTCTATTTAATATTTATCTGAATGGACTGTCAAATCTCCATATCAACGGTAAGCTTACCTCATATGCTGATGATACTACCATATTTTATTCTGGAAATAACTGGAACTCTCTTAAACATGAAGTCGAGGAAGACCTCACGATAATCAAAGCATGGATGGAAAATAGATTGCTAACGATGAATTTTGCAAAAACTCATTATCTACCCTTTTATAGGAATATATCCAATCAACCAAACTTCAATAAGTTAAGTATTGATAATGATATATACATTGATTCCTGTCTTGAGTTTAAGTATCTAGGTGTTATCATCGACCATCAATTGAAATGGAATAAACATATCGACTATATAGTGAAAAAAATTCAATACCTCATATACAAATTTCGATTATTGAGGGAAATACTAGAATTACATCAACTGAGGAAAGTATATTATGCATTGGTCGAATCTCACATCACATATGGAATCTTGGGATGGGGTGGTATAACGAAAACCTTTCTGAAAAAATTAGAAATAACTCAAAAAAAAATAATCAAAGTAATGTACAAAAAAACCCATCGATATCCGTCAGATAATCTCTACCAGGAGAGTAAATTTCTCGACCCGCGACAACTCTATTTTTTCTTCTCGAATATCAGGCAAAGAAAAGCGGTCACTAACGCAAAAAAAACAGAGCATACCTATAATACACGTCATAAAGAGAATACACTTATATCACCATTCATGACAAAATCAATAGGTCAACGGAGTAATGCTTACCTAAGCCCAAAAATGTACAATCTACTTCCAAGAGAAATAAAGAACACTACACCCCCATATGTATTTGAAAGACAATTGAAGAGATTTATATTAACAATTCCAAGACAAACCATACATGATATAATCAATCTGAATGCCTAGCAGAATGAATGTATATTTCATAAAAGATTTAACAAAAATCTCGTGTTTTCTGCAATATTGTTGAAACTATATGGTTATCTATATTATAACTACGTATCCTTATCTCCATCTCCATAGTTGTGATTTTAATCGTGATGAAAAGTATATAGATATAGTTATATTCTTACATTGAACTTTTTCATATTATATTTGGTTACAGCACTAGAAATATACATCTATGTACTCCTATTTCATTCTATTTTATATTATTAACCTGAATGTTTTATACTTAAATCCATAGATGTAATCTGACTGTATAGTTGTTAGTTATAGATGAATTTTTAATATTTTCATACCTTGTACTTGTACCATTTTATATATTTTTATATTCTTATATTTTATTTTTATATTATTAGACTGCCTTGATTTACTTTTATTTAGCCCCACACAAGCTTGCTTAAGGGGTTCTTCGCATTTATTTCTACTCCACATGAAACAAATTGTATACATCAATTACTGTCAAATATTAGGATCTGTTTGTAGAAATATATTTACTTTACTTTACTTTACTTTACTAATTATATAATCAGCAATTTTTTTTATTAAATAGCCTGATATTTTGTCAGGACCACAAGAATGTTTTTTTCTTGAGTTTATATTTTATTATGTCCATGATTTCTTTTTCTGTGATATACTCTACAAAAATACTGTTAGGTATACTTGTCTGAGATTTGCGTGGCGATTTTATATCTGAGTTAATTTCATTTATGGTATCATGAGGGGCCTGTATGAAAAAGTTATTAAATGCTTGAGATATTACTTGTGGGTCCTCAGTCTCTTCATCATTCAATTTCAGAGAGATATTTTTATTTATGGAGGATTTTCCGCTCAGCTCAGAAATAACAAGTAGTTTTATTGATGTTGGAGGAAGAATGTATTCTGTTGAGATAAAATTGGCTTTTTGTGAGTTTGACAAGCTCATTGTGTTTTCTTTTTGAAATTATATATGTTTCCTTCATGTCAGTATTTTTTTTAATGTTAGGTTAGGTTAAGTTAGGTTAGACACTGCCCTGATTGCATTAAGGAAATCTTTTTTCCATATTCGGTCCGAAAATAGTCAAAGGGGTTATGTTAGGTTAGGCACTTAGGTTGAGGTTGGGTGAGGTTTTCCTCGAAAAAAACAACTTTCCCGTATAGAGCTCCCAAATTTGGTGACGGGCTCTCTGACAGCATTCTCCATTGTGAAATATAATTGTTCACATAAAATACGTTATATCTCGGAAACTTACAGGCAGGGAAAAATCGTTTTCAGTTCTGGAATCGAATAGTCAAAGGGGTTATGTTAGGTTAGGTTAGGTTATGTTAAGTAAGGTTAGGTAAGGTTAGGTTAGGTTAGGTTGGGTCCGAGAGACTTGGATGCACTCACCGCTCAAAAAAAAAGGTGAGTGTGTCGGGGCAAAGGGCAACTCTTGCCTTTCTCAGGACGATGTGATGCGAAGACAATAGCCTCTCCACCGGCAAGATCGTTGGATGCCTACTCGCTGGCGGACCTGTCTCTTACAGAACTCAACGGATCTATCTTGTCTGGGTAAGATATCTTCTCCCCTATCCTATCGGCCTCCCTTGGTCAACTCTTGTTCTTTTCCGACCCCGACGCTATTAGGGCATCCGAGGGCTAGGGGTCACTCACCTTCTCACTACAGGATGCAGGGGAGGCGGCTGCATCCTCTTATCTTTCAGTCTTCCTCCCGCTCGCTCACAGACGTGGGTGGAACGGTAGAAAGATCACCGCGTCCCCCAATCCTAAGGTGTAGCACCATCGCGCCGAAGGGATGCGTGGCACAGGGGTGACTGAGTGTGTCTTGAGCGATGCCCCCTGGAAATGGGGATCTAGCCTCACCCCTGCATGCGGGGCTCTGCAGGGGTGGACATGAAATTCCCCTAGCTTCTCGTGGGGCGTAATATGGAAAAATCAAACTCGAAACAAATAGATAACAAAAAAGTAGAAACGGCAGAGGAGAAGAAGATGACGGAAAAATATGAGAAGGAACTCCTGAAAAACGTGGCCAAGAATAGGCTGTCGAGATCCCCCAGGACCTTCACCTCCACGTCGGAAAATGACGAGCCGGATGCTAGGACGGACGGTGAAGATGTTTTCAGCACCCCCAGGCAGGATTCGGCGACATCCCCTGGCGCCTTCTTCGACGAAGACTTGCAGTCTAGTCCTATTTTCGACCTCCCAGTCACAGAGGACGTACCGGTATCCATCGAGGAGGGGAATTCAAGAAAGAGAAGGAAGGCTGGAACTCCTGAAACACCTTCAGACACGAAAGTGGCTGAACATGAGCAGGATTTCGACAAGTTGAGGCATACGGTGGACAACGTGATTGGTATGTCCTCACAGCTAACAGAGCTGGTGAAGGCTAACACCAACACGAAAGTGGAAATTAAAAAGTAGCTGAACGCATCAGCGCCGAGACAGAAGATCTACGGAGGAGAGCCACCTTCCTATCTCGGGTTCAAGAGAGTCTGAAGGAAGCCAATGCCACAGTGTGGAAAAGAAGGGAGTACAACGATCGCCACAAAAAACTACACAAGGAGAAGAGAGATGCGGAATTGAGGGCAGCGGAAGCCGTAAACAGAGCGGACGAACTCGAGAAGTTGGTTAGAGAGTTGAGACAGCAAATAGACTCAGGAACTCGTAACTCTTCGGAAGGAACAGTCGCCATAGGACAAAGGGCCTGCACGTGTACCTGTACATGCCCGGCCTCGAGGTTCATGAGACCGGAGGACCTCATAAAGACAGACGATCTAGGGGAATTCGAGGTGCTCGCAAAAAGAGTTTGGGATGATGCGGTGTACACCAACACTGAAATTATCACTGGCAATCCATTGACTACCGACGACGGGGTAGTGAAGGTGGTATTAGTAGAACCAGACGACCCGGAGATGGCACTGAGCATTCAAAAATTGTTCAAAGAAAAGTTCCCTGAACTCCCTCAACTAACGGGGGAAATGGAACAACTGGAACAAATTACCAGAATAAAAGGAACGGGCGCCATGACAAGTAGAAGGGTGATAAAGATCCTACTCGACGGGTCTAAACCCGACCTATGGAGGAAGTTGAGGGAGTTGAGAAATATTACGGAGGAGGACGCTAAAGTCTGTATACACCATTTGAGGAATCTCCCCATAGCCCAGCTGAGGAAGATGGTTGAGACCATCTTCCAAGCGTCATCTACGTATGTCGAAATTTACACGACTGTGCAAAAAAGGAGCGGGACCAAGCAGCCGAATAACTACGGCATAGTGGTGAGAGAGGACGGGAAATACTATAGAGATATTCTGGGTTCCGTGAAATCCGTGGTAGGCAATAAAGAGGCGGCAAAAGCCATCAAAGGAATCCGGAAGACCAGGGATGACTCTCTGCTTTTTACTATTGACAAAGATCAGGAGGCACTTACTGAAATTAAAAGGGCTATAGAGACCGGGAGCCAAATCAGGACAAGGCAGTTGGGCAAAGGAACGACGGAAATATACCAGCTCAGGGGCATGGAGGGTGATGTAACTGAGGCCGAAGTGAGGGAAGCTATCACTCGGGTAATCGGAAGCTGGACGGAAGATTGCAGAATGAGCGACATCAGGCTGCTCCGAGATGACACGACGGCAGTAACGATCACGGTCCCAAAGAACATGGCGCAAAGCCTGCGCCAAAGGGACGAGATAAGAATAGGGATGGTGAGATGTCGTCTCGAAAAGAGAGTCCCGGTCTCGAAATGCTCGAGATGTTGGAGCCTCGAACATAGAAGGGACAGTTGCACGGGCCCTGACAGAACAGCCAACTGCTTCAAGTGCAGAGAGGCAGGCCACAGAGCACAAGAGTGCGACAATGATGAATTCTGCCCGGTCTGCGACGAAAGGGGCCACAAAGCGGGGAGCATGCGGTGCCCCAAATTCAAAGCGGCGGTAAGGGGCGCCAGTAAGGGCAACCGACAAAGGAGGCGGCTGACTGCACTTCCTGAGGACCTCGTACCTGTGACCAGAGGATCAGAGGAGGAAGGGATTCCGGAAAACACAGGAGTAGCGGGAGAAGGCGATCCCGGGACGGACATGGAGGAGTGTTGAATCTTTGAATGCATCTGAAATTCCTACAGATCAACATTGATAGGAGACGCAATGCGCATCACCTAATGCAACGCATGGCGAAAGAAACCGATGCGGATGTGGTGATTATACAGGAACCGAACAAAACGATAATCCGAAAGGATTCGAGATGGATCACCGACCCGGGTGAAGACACCGCAACCTGGTGTAGAAACCGGAAATGCGGTGTAGTCAGCCACACATCTCAGCATGGATTCACATGCTTACTTTTCGAAAAATGGACCCTGTATAATTGCTATGTCTTCCCCAACGTTGCATTGGGTGATTTCAAGGAATACATAGATAGACTAGCGCAGCATATTCAGGACGCGGGCAGGGATGTCATCGTAACTGGCGACCTTAACGCTAAGTTAAGCATGTGGAGCTCCGATAGAACTGACCCCAGGGGTACATATGTGGAGGATTGGATCGGCGGAGCAAACATGACGGTTCACAACACCAGTAGAGAGCCGACGTTTTGCAGAGCTGAACAATCCTCCATCATAGACATCACCTTGTCCAATGGTAGGATGATAGTAAAAGACTGGCACGTGTCACAGACCGAAAGTGGCAGCCTTCATAAGTACCTGCGGTTTAATGTCGAGACCAACCAGAAGGCTCCAAGAGAAAGTTATCTCAAGACATACATGGATGGCAGAGTCTTCCGAGACACTTTCGAGCTGCTTAAGCATAATGTTACTGGAACGAAGGAGTTGACCACGTCAACGCTGAGCGCCAAAAAAATGGGCCTTCGACGTAGCGAGGAGGGTATACCCAGGCAGCAGCCCGTCTGGTGGAATGAAGATATCCAGGAGCTAAGAAGGATATGCAACCATCTAAGAAGAGATCTCACGAGGGCGAGGCGATCACGACAGGCATCTGACGCGATCGAAGAGAAAGAGAGCACCTAAAAGGAAGCCAGGCGGGCGCTTAGGAAGGCTATAAGCAAGGCTCAAAAGGAAGGGTGGATGACACTATGTGATCAGCTGGAGGACGACCCCTAGGGCCAGGGCTATAGGATAGCCTTTAAAGAGCTCAAGGGCTTCCAAGCTCCATATGACTTGACCCAAGAGCGCAAGTTATCTCTGCTGAGAGAACTCTTCTCGGAGGATTCAAATGAGGATCAGGATGAACAGGAGCAGGCGAGAGGAGAACCATCTCCCCAGTTTACCGCCCAGGAGATGGAAATGGCTAGGCGCGGCTTGAAGACGAGGAGGGCCCCCGGTCCGGATGGGATCACGCCGGAAGCTATAAAGATGGCAATAGAATTGATACCGGAAGCTACGTTGAATATCTACAACCGGATATTTGAGAGCCTTCCCCGACCAATGGAAGAAAGGTAAGGCCATCTTTATACCTAAAGGAGATCCTCGTCTAGAGTTGAAATATAGGCCGATTTGTCTGCTGGACGGCTTCGGGAAGGTATACGAGTACTTGATTAAGGCTCGCCTAGTAGAAGAAGTTGAGGAGAAGGACGGATTCTCAAACTCCCAATTCGTATTCCGGAGAAAACGATCGACTGTGGGAGCCATAGAGGCTGCCATGGATGCGGTTAAGAGCGCTAGGATGACGTGGTCGATGATCATATTGATCGACGTCAAGAACGCGTTCAATACCGCGAAGTGGCATCTGATCGTCAGACAGCTTAGAGAGCTAGGAGTGAGTGAGCACCTGCGCAGAGTGGTAAGAGACTACTTCACAAGAAGGACGACCATACAGGTGGGCCATACGGAGATGAACCTCACCCAGGGGGTTCCACAGGGTTCGGTCCTAGGACCGACGCTGTGGAACGTCTTGTACAACGGGGTGTTGTTGCTGGATCTGCCCAGGGGCTGCACCACTGTGGCCTATGCTGACGATCTGGCTCTCATAGTCACTGCGAAGAAGAAAGAAGAACTGGTAGATGCGGCTAACAGGGGCATCGAGATGATCACAACATGGATCACCGAGCATGGGCTGGAAATTGCTCCACATAAGACCGAGGCTATTATCGTGAAGGGGCCCAGGAAAAGGGAGGATATCAAAATTAGGGTGGCTGATACTACTATCGCGCCGAGCAAGTACGCCAAATACCTTGGTGTTTGGCTCGATGATAAAATAATTTTTAACGGGCACGTCAAGAGGACATGCGAGAAGGCAGGTGGCGGCCCTGACTAGAATCCTCCCAAATACCAGGGGCCCTGGATCAGGTAGAAGGAGGGTGTGGTATGGCACCGTACAATCGGTGCTCCTCTATGCCGCGCCAGTGTGGGGCCACGTAATGAGGGTCGATAGCTATAGGCAAAGAATGATCCCCACACAACGAAAGATGCTGCTTCGTGTAGCGATGGCATCCCGGACGGTGTCAGCAGAAGCGCTGGCAGTGATCACGGCTATCCCCCCTATCGACCTCATTATAGAAGAAAGGACGCGGTTAAATAACATAGAAGAAGCAGGCCAGGCCGCAAAACCGAGGAAAGGGAGAGAACGCTGCAGCAGTGGCAGAATAGGTGGGATGAAAATATTGAGAAAGCCCAGTGGACTAAGCGGCTGATCCCAGACATACGGGAATGGGTAAACTGTAAACACCAGGCTACGGATTATTATCTCACACAGGCGCTCAGTGGGCATGGCTCTTTCAGATCCTTCACTGTCAGGATAGGCAAGACGCCTGACGACAGATGCCTGTATTGCGGAGCTACAGATGACACGATGCACACAATATTCGAGTGTGGAAGAAGGCAGAGGGGGAGAAGGATCATGGAGGCCGCCTTGGAAGGGCAACCTGCCCCTGAGAGCTTGGTGAGAGCGATGATTATTAGTCCGGTGATATGGAAGGCGGGGCACAGTTTTCTCCGGAATCTGATGGAAGAGAAAGAAAGGGAAGAGAGGGAATTTCAGAGAAACGCAGGAGTCTGAATTCTAATGCCGCCTCTGTCTGATGTGATGTCGAAAAGACGGTACCAGACAGAGGGTGGTTTTTAGTGCGGTATACGGTGCTTAGCTCCGGAGTCCCGCTCTACCAGGAAAGGGAGGAACTTCTACCTGGTGTTCATGAAGAATTTTCCACCGCCAAAAAAAGAAAGGTTAGGTTAGGTTAGACACTGCTCTGTTTTCCTTTCGAAGGAAATCTATTTTCCATTTTCGGTCCGAAAATAGTCAAAGGGGTTATGTTGGGTTAGTCACCGAGGTTAAGGTTAGGTGAGGTTTTTCTCGAAAAGAACAACTTTCCCGTATAGAGCTGCCAAATTTTGTGACGAGTAGGTTAGGTAAGGTAAGGTTAGGTAAGGTTAGGTTAGGTAAGACACTGCTCTGTTCAACTTTCTCGTATAGCACCCAAATTTGATAACGAGCTCTCTGACAGCATTCTCCATAGCGAAAACTCATCAAATTTGAAATATATTTTTTCATAAAAAGAACGTAATATCTCCGAAACTAACAGAGGGGTAAATATCGTTTTCAGTTCTGGAATCAAATAGTCAAAGTGGTTATGTTAGGTCAGGTTATATTAGGTTAGGTTAGGTTAGGTTATGTTAGGTTAGGTTGGGTCGGGTAAGTTTAGGTTAGGTTAGACACTGCTCTGATTGCATTCCGAAGGAAATCTTTTTTCCATTTTCGGTCCGATAATAGTCAAAGGGGTTATGTTACGTTAGTCACTTAGGTTAAGGTTAGGTTGGGTTTTCCTCGAAAAAATCAACTTTCTCGTAGAGCTCCCGAATTTGGTGACGAGCTCTCTGACAACATTTTCCATTTCGATAACTAATCAAATTTGGAATATATTTTTTCACATGAAGAACGTAATATCTTGGAAATTAACAGACAGAAAAAATCGTTTTCAGTTCTGGAATCAAATAGTCGAAGGGGTTATGTTAGGTTAGTTTGAACAATGTTAGGTTAGGTTAGGTAAGGTTAGATTAGGTTAGGTTAGACACTGCTCTGTTTTCATTCTGAAGGAAATCTATTTTCAATTTCCGGTCCAAAAATAGTTAAAGGGGTTATGTTAGGTTAGTCACTTAGGTTAAGGTTAGGTGAGGTTTTCCTCGAAAGAAACAACTTGCCCGTATAGAGCTCCCAAATTTAGTGACGAGCTCTCTGACAGCATTCTCCACTGCGAAAACTCATCAAATTTGAAATATAATTTTTCACATAAAATACGTTATATCTCGGAAACTTACAGACAGGAAAAAATCGTTTTCAGTTCTGGAATCAATTAGTCATAGGAGTAATGTTAGGTTAGGTTGGTTTACACACTGCTCTGTTTGCATTCCGAAGGAAATCTATTTTCAATTTTCGGTCCGAAAATAGTCAAAGGGGTTATGTTAGGTTGGGCACTTGGGTTAAGGTTGGGTGAGGTTTTCATCGAAAAAAACAACTTTCCCATATAGAGCTCCCAAATTTGGTGACGAGCTCTCTGACAGCATTCTCCATTGCGAAAACTCATCAAATTTGAAATATAATTGTTCACATAAAATACGTTATATCTCGGAAACTTACAGGCAGGGAAGAATCGTTTTCAGTTCTGGAATCAAATAGTCAAAGGGGTTATGTTAGGTTAGGTTAGGTTAGGTTATGTTAAGCCCTCGCCCTCCAAACAAACTCAGGGAGGGCGAGGGCTGCACATGATAAAGCCCTCCTAGCATGTCAGGAAAGGAAGATAGACTTACTAGTGGTGGCAGAACCAAACAAGAAAATTGCAGCAGCATCTGAATGGATAACAGACAGGAGTAAGGACGTGGCAGTTAAATGCCTGAATAAAGACATAGGAATAGAGACAACAAGCGCGTGTGACGGATACGTAATAATCCAATTCAAGGCCTACATGATAGTAGCGTGTTACCTCTCTCCGAATACCACCATGGAAACATATACGAATAGAGCAGACGAAATAATGAACACTGTTAAAAATAAGAAAAAAAGGGCGATCATCATGGGAGATATCAATGCAGCGTCACCGATGTGGGGAGCACCATTAACAAACGCTCCAAAAGGGAACACTGGAGGACACTATGTCAGGACCTAGACAGGGACATTTTTGGCCAGGGTTATGAAATTGTAACCAGAGAGCTCAAGCACCCAGGAGCCAAATATGAATTGAGTAGCGACAGAAAGAAGGAAATAGTTCGGGAACTCTTCCCCCAAGCCGGTGAAGAGGCAAGATATGAATACGAGACCACCGAGGATGAGCTAGAAGAAAAACGTGCCGTGGCACGAACCCAATATGGATTCAGAAAGGGCCGGAGCACCGTGGATGCCTTAAAAAACATTATGGATCTAGCCACGAGCTTCACATGGGTAGTAATAATAATGTTCGACATAAAGAATGCCTTTAATACAGCCTCATGGGAGCTAATAAACAGAAGGCTGAGCGACCTGGACATCAGCGTATACATTAGAAGTATAATAGTCAAATATCTCAACCAGAGACAGATCATGGTAGAAAATGAAGAAATGGACATAACACAGGGGGTTCCGCAAGGCTTGGTTCTTGGACCCACCCTCTGGAACGTTCTCTATGATACGGTGCTGAGACTCAGGATGCCGGAGGAGTGCTACACCGTGGCATACGCAGACGATCTAACCCTGGTCGTAAGAGCGGATGAAAGAGAGGATCTTGTGAGAAATGCCAACAAGGCCATAGAGAAAATATTTGACTGGATCAGAGCAAATAAATTGGAAGCCGCACTGGAAAAGACGGAAGCGACCATAGTGAGAGGCCGGCGCAAAAGGGATGATATCAGATTTCGCATCGGCAACAGGCAGGTAATCCCCCAAAAATCGGTCAAATGTCTCGGTGTACACATAGACGATAAAATTATTTACAATGCGCATATCAAAGCGACAGTAAAGAAGGCGGAAAAAGCGTCTGCAGCCGTAGCTCGTTTGATGCCCAACACAAATGGCCCAAAAAGCGAAAAAAGGAAAGTGCTAAATGGAGTAGTGCAATCAATTCTCTTATACGGGGCCCCAATCTGGAAAAGGGTAATGTTGGTGAATAAATACAGGGAAATGATGCTGGGGACGCAAAGGAGAATGCTCTTCAGGGTGGCTAGCGCCTATAGAACTGTCTCAACGGAAGCCATTTGCGTCGTGACTGGAATCTGCCCAATCGACCTCCTAGTAGAGGAAAGGGGAGAATTGTACGACAGGAAAAACGAAGACTCAGGGGTAATCGAGGAAGTTAAGAACGCCACCATGAGAAAGTGGCAACGCAGGTGAGAGGAGAATAGTAGAACAGGGCAGTGGACGAAGAGGCTTATACCTGACATTGAACCCTGGCTAAAATGCCAATTCCGACATGTTAGCTATTACATCACGCAATTCCTTACAGGACACGGTTCGTTCAGGAAATACACACAGAATCAAGAAGGCAGCTGATGAAAATTGCGTGTACTGCGGAATGGAAGATTCGCCCGAACACACAGTTATAAGGTGTGATAGATGGCTAAACCAGAGAACAAGACTAGAGATTGAGATAGGGGATAATCTGGAGGTAAGCACAATAGTAAATAAGATGATAAGTAGCAAGGAGAAGTGGAACAAGATATCCAGTTTCATAGGTAGTGTCATGAAACAAATAAAACAGAAGAAAGAGCATAGCAACAAGAGGGCAGACAGTGAAAAACAAAACTCCCTACTTGCCGCGGATTATATCGAACAGACAGTGCCGGGCTGAAGGGACAAAAAGCAAGCACAGGGAAACCGAGGGGGTTTTAGTCGGAGTTGCGCCCGACACTACCCCGGCTGATCGACAGACAGGCCGGGGTGTCAAGCAATTTCCCCCTCAAAAAAAAAAAAGGTTATGTTAAGTTAGGTCAGGTAAAGTTAGGTTAGGTTAGGTTAGAAACTGCTCTGTTTACCTTCCGAAGGAAATCTATTTTCCATTTTCGGTCCAAAAATAGTCAAAGGGGTTATGTTGGGTAAGTCACTAAGGTTAAGGTTAGGTGAGGTTTTCCTCGAAAAGAACAACTTTTCCGTATAGAGCTGCCAAATTTTGTGACGAGCTCTCTGACAGCATTCCCCATTGCGAAAACTCATCAAATTTGAAATATAATTTTATATCTCGGAAACTAACAGACAAGGAAAAATCGTTTTCAGTTCTGGAATCGAATAGTCGAAGGGATTATGTTAGGTTAGGTTGAGTTATGTTAGATTAGGTTAGGTTAGGTTAGGTAAGGTTAGGTTAGGTTAGGTTAGGTTAGGTTAGGTAAGGTTAGGTTAGGTTAGGTTAGACACTGGTTAGGTTGGGGTTAGTTGAGGTTTTCGTCGAAAAAAACAACTTTCCCGTAGAGCTCCCAAATTTGGTGACGAGCTCTCTGACAGCATTCTCCATTGCGAAAACTCATCAAATTTGAAATATGATTTTTCACATAAAGAACGTAATATCTTGGAAAAAAATCGTTTTCAGTTCTGGAATCAAATAGTCAAAGGGGTTATGTTAGGTTAGGTTAGGTAAGACACTGCTCTGTTTGCATACTGAAGGAAATCTATTTTTCATTTTCGGTCCGAAAATAGTCGAAGGGTTTATGTTAGGTTAGTGACTTAGGTTAAGGTTAGGTGAGGTTTTCATCGAAAAAATCAACTTTCTCGTAGAGTTCCCAAATTTGGTAACGAGCTCTCTGACAACATTTTCCATTTCGACAACTAATCAAATTTGATATATATTTTTTCACATAAGAAACGTGATATCTCGCAGACTAAGAGACAGGAAAAAATCGTTTTCAGTTCTGGAATCAAATAGTCATAGGGGTTGTTTTTTGGGGTTCGAACCTTGGCAAGCGCGAGTGTTGGTGCATATCGAGGTTATTTTGTTGGTTTGTCTCGTTTTACCTTCAACAGGAAAACCAGTGAGCCTAGTGACTCTCGTTGAACAAAACTTTCTGTGACTTACCATTTTACATATACTTTGCTTCTGCATCGCAAGTAGTGTGTAGTGCTTGATTTAGTATGGGGACCGAACCTCCACCCACCGGTGGAGGGGAACCTCCAGACATTAACATGGACACTTTCAATATAAAAGATCAGCTTCCTCCCTCATCTGAAAATATCCTTAACACCCTTCACCAATTATCACCCATCCACAAAACTGCCTTCGAAACATTGAAAGCGGAAGGATGATTCAGTTGTTCTCAAAGAAATTGAGGACTTACAAAAGAAAATAGACTCTGCAAAACGAAGGAAACAGTCATATCATGACACCGACTTTGGGTCATTCACAGTTATTGTTGAAGGCACCAATGTATCTAAAATACACCCAATGGACCTAGGCAAAAAACTATTCACTTCGGGGGTAACCGATATCACAGAGATCAAGAAAAAAGGTGCTAACCGTATTGGAGTCACTTTCTCCACTTCCAGGGATGCTAACGACTTCCTGTCTAATCAAGCATTTCTCAATCTAGGTTTTAAAACTTTTATCCCCCAAAGGTTCCTCACAACAAGAGGAATTGTTGAGAATGTTGCCCTTTCCATCACTCCAGACGATATTATAGAACATGCCAAGTGCTCCTCTAAAGTCATTGATGCTAGAAGGCTAAATAGAATGATTAGGCTGGGAGATGAAGTTTCATACGTACCATCTTACACCATGCTAATCACCTTTGAAGGCCGCTCTAGGCCAGAGACCATCAATCTATTTTCCTTCACAACTCTCGTTGAAGCCCATATCGCCCCAATGAACCAATGCAAAAACTGCCTCAGATTTGGCCATTCCGCCAACTTCTGCAGGGGTCAAAAAAGATGCCCACGAGGTGGAGATGCGCATGAAATATGCACGAATGATATGAGGTGTATTTTTTGTCACGGCCCTCATGAAGCCACCGACTTTGCTTGCAAAGAATTTGAACGACAACGCCTCATCAATGAAGCTATGGCTTCAAATATTTCCTCCTCTAATTCCCAAGGAACAAACTAAGCAGTTCAACAGGGCTCCTCAAGCTTTCCCTCATCTTCCAGGGTCTTCGCGGACTCTTTCGCCGCAGTTCTCTGCTTCCCCACAAAATCAGAGAAGCTATGCGAGGGTAGTATCAAGAGCCAAAAGATAGCGTCCAAATACCATAGAACGGCTTTCACCAGGCTACGATGTGATTGCTCACAAGGAAGCCCTCTTCCCCCAACCCACGAGAATGCCTTCCTACAATACATCCTCATCATTACAATCCCTCATTGCCGAATCTCCCTCTCCCCATTCCCACAATCAATCGTCTTCCCAAATACCAGCAACGTCGTCTGCAAGCCAAAAATCCCCATCCTCTCCCTCTGAAAACATTGACCATGTAATTTCAAGTCAATTGACACCTATTCTGGAGAATTTCTTCGATAATGTTATCAACTCTAAAACTAAAAATAATGGAC
This sequence comes from Zygogramma bicolorata, assembly GCA_032362365.1. Classification (NCBI taxonomy): domain Eukaryota; kingdom Metazoa; phylum Arthropoda; class Insecta; order Coleoptera; family Chrysomelidae; genus Zygogramma; species Zygogramma bicolorata. The sequence goes on along the minus strand of JAVJAQ010001718.1, from coordinate 228,857 downwards.
ATAACTCAGAAAGCCAGTAACAATCTTATCGTGCATCCTTCTAGTGCAATAGCTTGCATTCTCATTTTTTGCTTTGCCTTTTTCTTTTACATAGTTTTTTTGTTCACTTTCCTATTAACCTTATTCACCTTCAACTCCTTTCAGCGCATATTCCTTCTTCTACCTCTTCTCTTTTCATTTATTTGGCAGGGCCTGTTAGAGGTCTTCAACCACATCATAATTCATAAGACTTCTACTCTTCTTCTTCTTTTTTCTACTCTTGGACCTGGACCGATAGAGGCCTCCACCCAGTGCATTACCCCCATGTTTCCATACTTCATACGAGTTTGGTTGTACTATTTCGGACAAATTATTTCACCAACGTTTCATAGCTCAGGACACTGCCAATTACACATACACCTTGTTTTCGATTCTGGATTCGTGTTGTTACTTTCCCAATGGATCTAACGGTTCTTCATTGGAACATGAGGAGCTATTTCGGCAATCGTGACACTTTATTGTCCCTCATCAGAGACCACAAAATCGATATTGTCGCTCTTAACGAAACCTGGCTGAAAGAAACACACAATGTTTTCATTAGTGGATTTGACTGCTTAAGACTTGATAGGGAGGATGGGAAAAGCGGGGTGGCCTTCTTCATCCGCACACAGTTGCCATACAACGGTTTGGATTTGTCCCATATTCCTTTCCATCGAAAAATGCAAGTTCTCGCTATAGGACTAGAGAAATTTTCGATTTTCAATATTTACCTTCCTCCCGATGTTGCTCTTCTCCCTAATATTCTACTGAATACCATACAGGTATCTACGAAACCTTTTCTTCCACTGGGGGATCTGAATGGCCAACACCATGCTCGGGGATCCACTATAAATAATCGGAATGGATGTACTTTATTTGATCTAGTTGATTCACGGGGATGGAGCATCTTGAATGACAGCAGGGGTACGCGCTTCGCATCACCTAACAATAATGTGAGCGCGTCTGATATTGCTATATGTTCCCCTCTACTTTCATTGGGACCTTGTATATGATGATGGTATGAGCGATCACTATCCAGTTCTATGCTCGTTCCAGACGGTGTCTCAGGACACATGCTCTCATGGTATACGAAATACTCCTCACAACATTCGAGTTGCTAACTGGACTAGATAAACCGATCTCTTGGACCTGACTTTACCTCTCAACGAGATCTCCTACTCTGCGCTTTACCAATCTATGATTTCTTCTGCAGATATCGCTATTCCCAAGAAACAAATATATAACCAACCCAAACCACGCCATCCATGGTGGAACCATGAGTGTTGCGAAGCCATTTCCGAGCGCAAGGCTGCTTTTTCAGCATATGAGGCCCACCCTTCTATGGAAAACTTTATCAACGTTAAGCGAGTTCGAGCGCAAACTCGATTAATTCTCCGACGAAATAAGACAAAAGGATTTCGTGATTTCTGCACTCAACTATCCCCCTCTACCCCAATTTCTAAAGTATGGTCGTCCGTCCGAGCCTTCTCTAAATCCAGACAATGCATTCGACGAGGTGCCCCTCTGGGCTCCCACATTGCGGTGGATTTCCTTCACGCACTTACTCAACCAGTTTTTGATTCTCAGTTCCTTTCAACCGACTATTTGCGCTATCCCAGTTCGCCTTTTACTATTGAGGAGTACTCCATGGCTCTTCGAACTAAAATAGACTCAGCTCCAGGAAATGACTTGATCACCTACAGCATGATTAAACATTTGCCAGATAGGGGAACCAACAGCCTCCTTCAATTTTTCAATAAGTTATTGTGCAAACAGGTTACAGTTCCGACCGACTGGAAAACCCAGGTAATATTACCCATCCCTAAATCTGGCAAAGACTTACGCACTGTCCAGGGGTGGAGACCAATCGCCCTCACCTCATGTCCAGGAAAATTCCTTGCGACATTAATAAAAAATCGAATCGACTGGTTTATAGAACATGAGCAGCTCCTCAATCCTCTCCAAACTGGCTTCCGCAGGGGAAAGGGTACACAAGACAACCTCGGTGCATTGTATTCGAAAATCGCGGCTAGTCTCGCTCTTGACGAAATTTCTGTGGTAGTATTACTGGATATCTCATCAGCATATGATAATGTCTTGCTTCCCAAATTACGACAACGTTTATTGGAATATCGTATACCCGAGGACATCACAGATCTTATCATCTCCCTCCTTTGTGACCGACAAGTATATGTCATTGACCCTTCCACTGGAGTCAGAATAGGCCCAGAAACTGCAAATAGAGGACTCCCACAAGGCTCGCCCCTTAGCCTTTTGCTCTTCAATATATACTGCGACCCATTGAAGCATCTCGTGCATAATGCTCCTAGGATATGCTGACGATTTCGCTCTGGTTGGCAACGGGCAGAATATCAATAGTATTATTGGTAAACTCAACAATTCTATTGCGAACATTGCAGAATTCCTCCAAACAAATGGTCTTCAATTGTCCGCGACTAAATGTCACGCCATTACTTTTTGGGACCGGCACAGGTCTATCTTGTGCCAGCGGTCGGTGTGTATAAATTATACCCCAATTCCATGGTGCTCTTAAATCAAATCTTTAGGTGTCATTTTCGACCATCAATTATCATGGAAACCGCATGTTCAGATGATTAGTAGGAAAGCCCAACAAGGTATCAACCTCTTGCGGTCTCTTTGTAGGACGTGGTGGGGTGCTGCTCCATCAACACTTCTTCTGCTATACCGTGCTCTTGTGCACCCTCATTCAGATAATGGGGAAATTCTACTCAGATGTTGTTCTGAACAAGTGTCGACACAACTCGACAAGATCAATACCAAGCATTACGGGTTGTGCTGGGCTTCATTGGACTAATCTCTGTTTTCAAGTCAAATTCGTATTTTTGCCTCGATATGTAACAGCAATATTGAAAAGACGCAGATATGAGTGACTATTTTGTCAGTTACGTATCGTATTTTAGAGATTTGTAGATTTGATTGACGAATATTCAATGTAATTTCAATTTTTGGTACGTAGTCTCAAAATGTGACACTGATTTGACTTATTCATCCATGAAGCTATGTTAGTGTTGATTTCGACATCAAGCAGCAACCTCTTCATTTCCGTTTAACAAAATGCAAGTATCCTCTTCCTGTTTCCTTTTTGATCCATTCTGGTACCTATGTCATAATTAAATTGATGTTATCCCACTCCAGCATGTGTGTACCATTTGTTGATAATATAGGTTCGGCTAATTTCGACTCATCTATTTCTCGTCTTGTTCTTGAGTTGAACTGTTCTTATTCTTAATGGTAGTGATGTTTCATTCATACCACCATTTTCAACTAACATAACTGCAAAATCTTTCCACACGTACAATATGAAACGAATACTATGAACTGACCTGATATACAGTTAATACCCTTGTAATATATCCTTAAATCCTTTTCCACCACTGTAGGTAATGTCTAATGGTTCGAATTATGTATACGTGTGACAGTAGAATAGAATAGAATAGAATAGAAAAACTTTATTGAGCTCAATAGCTATTTAACAATCTTTCATGATAACTGAACATAAATAATATTTTTTAGAGATACTCCACAATATTATCTAAAAGATTCAAATTACAAAAAAAACCTATATAAATTTATTACCATGTAGATAATTTGATATAGATTCAATTCATATTCAAATATTTATTTTTAACAGCAAACTTGAAACTGTATAAATTTTTTCTTTTGATTTCGTTTGATAATTTATTATATTCAATGACTCCTTTGAAAAAAATTTAATTTTGCGTTGATTTAAGGTTATTTTGATTCAATATATAATTATTTTGTCCCCTAGTATTGTGAGTGTGTGTTTCACTGAAATTTTTCAATATGTCGTTGAAATAAGGAGCAGATGAATTTTTATTTATTTTATGAATGAAAACTAGTGTTTGGTATATCAAAAATATAATCCTGTCTGAGGGCGGGGGAAGCCCCTTGTGGATCAGATGACGATGGTTGGCTCTCAAATGGGTGTCCAAACTCCTCTCATACCGCAACCCTATTATCCACCTCGTTATGGAACTTCATGATACCTACCTCCAAGATCCCCAATATTGGACGAGGAATAACCTCCCCCCCATTCTTGAAGCATATCACACCCTTTCACCAAAGATAGAAGATATTCTACTTCTCCCCACCTTTCCCTGCTATACAGTCACCTTGGATATCCTCACATTTCAAATCCCCTTCCGTGAATTCAAGTTATCTAAAACTACCAACAATAAGACTGATTTCGTTCGTTTAGCCAATCAGATGTTTCCAAACTTTACCCCTGTCTACACTGACGGCTCTAGAGATCCATTTGGCAACGTTGGTTTTGGAATCTATTCACCGAACACAATCGAGATCAGTGACCGACTTTCCTCCACTTTCTCAATTTGCTCTGCAGAACTTTGGGCTATCAAGGAAGCTTCGAAGATCATCCTAGCACAGAACATCTCCAACGCCGTGATATTTAGCGACTCCAAGAGTGCACTGTCCAAACTAACACGCCAAGACATTTCGGCAAAGATGGACCTGTTATCACTCCAAACTAAACGTCTGATACTTTGAGCCCATCATCACGATATCAACATTGCTTTAGTGTGGATACCTAGCCACTGTTGCATAACTGGAAATGACGAAGCAGACTGCCTGTCTTCCTTGGGACGCAGCAAAGATCTCACCAACTTCCCCCAAGCGGATTTCCGAGAGTTTCACTCCGAACTGAAAGCGAACCTTTGGATTAGCTGGTCAACTGAATACTCCCGACAAGGTCAGTACAAGGGTACATCATATTATTCTTCGGTTCCACATCCGCAAAAGAATATCTGGTTCACTGCTTTTATTTCATGTCCTCGAAATCTCATCACTACCATAACACGAATGCGGAGCAACCATTGTCTAACCATGGCACATCTGCATAAAATTCGAGTGGAACCTCATGACAGATGCGAGTGCGGAGAACGACAGGACCTGTGGCATATCTTCTTTTCATGCCCACAGAATCAAGACAATATCCTCAGACTTCATAATTCTCTTCAGGTTAGCCCCAATCGACCTGGTCCGATATCTCTTAATGACCTGCTATTCGATCTTTTGAACTATCATAATGTTGAGGCAATACATTCCTTCCTCCTACACAACGTACCATACCAAGATTTTCTTACTTTTTAGCCATATTCACCAACCGAATGTAGATGGGATCGTCCCAGGCTCACTTTATTGTGGCCACGTTCGGCTCTAACGTATCAAATTCGTTACCCACTGGCCGGATAGTCTTAGTAGCTGAGGCCAATACATGAAGAACAAGAAGAAGAAGTCATAGGGGTTATGTTAGGTTAGGTTAGGGTAGTCACTGCTCTGTTTGCATTTTGAAGGGTATCTATTTTCCATTTTCGGTCCGAAAATACTCAAAGGGGTTATGTTAGGTTAGTCACTTAGGTTAAGGTTAAGTTAGGTTTCCTCGAAAAAATCAACTTTCTCGTATATCACCCATATTTGGTGACGAGCTCTCTGACAGCATTCTCCATTTCGAAAACTCATCAAATTTGAAATACATTTTTTCACATAAAGAACGTTATATCTTGGAAATTAACAGACAGGAAAAAATGTTAGGTTAGGTTAGGTTAGATAATGCTCTGCATTCCGAAGGAAATCTATTTACAATTTTCGGTCCGAAAATAGTCAAAGGGTTTATGTTAGGTTAGTCACTTAGGTTAAGGTTAGATGAGTTTTTCGTCGAAAGAAATAACTTTCCCGTATAGAGCTCCCAAATTTGGTGACGAGCTCTCTGACAGCATTCTCCATTGGGAAACCTCATCGAATTTGGAATATAATTTTTCACATAATATACCTTATATCTCGAAACTTACAGGCAGGAAAAAAACCGTTTTCAGTTCTGGAATCAAATAGTCATAGGAGTAATGTTAGGTTAGGTTAGGTTAGACACTGCTCTGTTTGCATTCCGAAGGAAATCTATTTTCAATTTTCGGTCCGAAAATAGTCAAAGGGGTTATCTTAGGTTAGTCATTTAGGTTGAGGTTAGGTGAGATTTTCCTCGAAAAGAACAACTTTACCGTATAGAGCTCCCAAATTTGGTGACGAGCTTTCTGATAGCATTTTTCATTGCGAAAACTCATCAAATTCAAAATATATTTTTCCACAAAAACACTCAATATTTCGGAAACTATGGGACAAGGAAAAATCGTTTTCAGTTCTGGAATCAAATAGTTATAGGGGTAATGTTAGGTTGGGTTAGTTTAGGTTAGACACTGCTCTGTTTACATTCAGGAAATCCGTTTTCCATTTTCGGTACGAAAATAGTCGAAGGGGTTATGTATGGTTAGTCACTCAGGTTAGTTGAGGTTACGTTAGGTTTCCTCGAAAAAATCAACTTTCTCGTATATCACCCATATTTGGTGACGAGCTCTCTGACAGCATTCTCCATTTCGAAAACTCATCAAATTTGAAATACATTTTCTCACATAAAGAACGTTATATCTTGGAAATTAACAGACAGGAAAAAATGTTAGGTTAGGTTAGGTTAGATAATGCTCTGCATTCCGAAGGAAATCTATTTACAATTTTCGGTCCGAAAATAGTCAAAGGGTTTATGTTAGGTTAGTCACTTAGGTTAAGGTTAGATGAGTTTTTCGTCGAAAGAAATAACTTTCCCGTATAGAGCTCCCAAATTTGGTGACGAGCTCTCTGACAGCATTCTCCATTGGGAAACCTCATCGAATTTGGAATATAATTTTTCACATAATATACCGTATATCTCGAAACTTACAGGCAGGAAAAAACCGTTTTCAGTTCTGGAATCAAATAGTCATAGGAGTAATGTTAGGTTAGGTTAGGTTAGACACTGCTCTGTTTGCATTCCGAAGAAAATCTATTTTCAATTTTCGGTCCGAAAATAGTCAAAGGGGTTATGTTAGGTTAGTCATTTAGGTTGAGGTTAGGTGAGATTTTCCTCGAAAAGAACAACGTTACCGTATAGAGCTCCCAAATTTGGTGACGAGCTTTCTGATAGCATTTTTCATTGCGAAAACTCATCAAATTCAAAATATAATTTTCCACAAAACACTCAATATTTCGGAAACTATGAGACAAGGAAAAATCGTTTTCAGTTCTGGAATCAAATAGTTATAGGGGTAATGTTAGGTTGTGTTAGTTTAGGTTAGACACTGCTCTGTTTACATTTAGGAAATCCGTTTTCCATTTTCGGTACGAAAATAGTCGAAGGGGTTATGTATGGTTAGTCACTTAGGTTAGTTGAGGTTACGTTAGGTTTCCTCGAAAAAATCAACTTTCCCGTATAGCTCCGAAATTTGGTGACGAACTCTCTGACAGCATTCTCCGTTGCGAAAACACATCGAATTTGAAATACATTTTTTCACATAAAGAACGTAATATCTTGGAAATTAACAGACAGGAGAAAATCGTTTTGAGTTCTGGAATAAATTTGCCATAGGGGTAATGTTAGGTTAGGTTAGACACTGCTCTGTTTGCCTTCCGAAGGAAATCTATTTTCCATTTTCGGTCCGAAAATAGTCAAAGGGGTTATGTTAGGTTAGTCACTTAGGTTAAGGTTAGTTGAGGTTTTCCTCGAAAACAAAAACAACTTTCCCGTACGGCTCCCAAACTTGGTGACGAGCTTTCTGACAGCATTCTCCATTGCGAAAACTTATCAAATTTGAAATATAATTTTTCACATGAAATACTTCATATCTCGGAAACTTACAGGCAGGGAAAAATCGTTTTCAGTTCTGGAATCAAATAGTCAAAGGGGTTATGTTAGGTTAGGTTAGGTTAGACACTGCTCTGTTTGCATACTGAAGGAAATATATTTTTCATTTTCGGTCCGAAAATAGTCGAAGGGTTTATGTTAGGTTAGTAACTTAGGTTAAGGTAAGGTAAGGTTTTCATCGAAAAAATCAACTTTCTCGTAGGGGTCCCAAATTTGGTAACGAGCTCTCTGACAACATTTTCCATTTCGACAACTAATCAAATTTGGAATATATTTTTTCACATAAGAAACGTGATATCTCGCAAACTAAGAGACAGGGAAATATCGGTTTCAGTTCTGGAATCAAATAGTCATAGGGGTTATGTTAGGTTAGGTTAGGTTAGACACAGCTCTGTTTGCATTTTGAAGGCTATCTATTTTTCATTTTCGGTCCGGAAATAGTCAAAGGGGTTATGTAAGGTTAGTCACTTAGGTTAAGGTTACGTTAGGTTTCCTCGAAAAAATCAACTTTCTCGTATAGCTCCCAAATTTGGTGACGAGCTCTCTGACAGCATTCTCCATTGCGAAAACTCATCAAATTCAAAATACATTTTTTCACATGAAGAACGTTATATCTTGGAAATTAACAGACAGGAATAAAATCGTTTTCAGTTCTAGAATCAAATAGTCATAGGGGTAATGTTAGGTTAGGTTAGGTTAGACACTACTCTGTTTGCATTCCGAAGGAAATCTATTTTCAATTTTCGGTCCGAAAATAGTCAAAGGGGTTATGTTAGGTTCGTCACTTAGGTTGAGGTTAGGTGAGGTTTTCCTCGAAAAAAACAACTTTCCCGTATAGAGCTCCCAAATTTGGTGACGAGCTCTCTGATAGCATTTTCCATTGCAAAAACTCATCAAATTTGAAATATATTTCTTCACAAAAAAAAACTCAATATCTCGGAAACAAACAGACAAGGAAAAATCGTTTTCAGTTCTGGAATCAAATAGTTATAGGGGTAATGTTAGGTTAGGTTAGTTTAGGTTAGACACTGCTCTGTTTACATTCAGGAAATCCATTTTCCATTTCCGGTACGAAAATAGTCGAAAGGGTATGTAAGGTTAGTCACTTAGGTTAGTTAAGGTTACGTTAGGTTTCCTCGAAAAAATCAACTTTCTCGTAGAGCTCCCAAATTTGGGGACGAGCTCTCTGACAGCACCCTCCATTGCGAAAACTCATCAAATTTTAAATATAATTTTTCACATAAAATACGATATATCTCTGAAACTACAGGCAGGAAAAAATCGTCATCAGTTCTGGAATCAAATAGTCAAAGGGGTTATGTTAGTTTAGGTTATGTTAAGTTAGGTTAGGTAAGGTAAGGTTAGGTTAGGTTAGACACTGCTCTGTTTGCCTCCCGGAGGAAATCTATTTCCCATTTTCGGTCCGAAAATAATCAAAGGGGTTATGTTAGGTTAGTCACTTAGGTTAAGGTTATGTGAGGTTTTCCTCGAAAAAAACAACTTTCCCGTATAGAGCTCCCAAATTTGGTGACGAGCTCTCTGATAGCATTTTTCATTGCGAAAACTCATCAAATGTGAAATATATTTTTTCACAAAAAAAACTCAATATCTCGGAAACTAACAGACAAGAAAAAAATCGTTTTCAGTTCTGGAATCAAATAGTCATAGGGGTAATATTCGAGTATATCTAGTAGTGAGTAGACGTGTTTCTGTTCGAGCTCCGCGTATTATTGACTATTTTAAAGGAACTGAGTGAAATTAAAATCTGCGATCTTGCTGTGTGTGTATAGTGAACACTTATTGGTCATATTAATAATCCAAATCACCTAAAGTATAACCGTTCACCTGAGATAAGTACCTAACCTTTGGGGAAAGTAAACCTCTACGACAAATCGTTATAATAGTACAGTCAATTCAAACCAAACATGACCACTCGATCTAAAGAAAAGGCAGGAATCAAACTCCAAGATGGAGATATAGAAGAGCTTATCAATAGAGTTTGTACAGAATTCTATGCGAAAATCGAGGAATCATTCGACAATAAATTCAGTAAAATTGGGAAACAACTAGCATCAATCGAAGCTGCCCTTGCAAATACCTCAAAATGTGCTCAGGAGAATAAAGTTGAAATGGCTCCCCTAAAAATAGACCTTTCAGACCTAGAACAGAATCTACGAAATAATTCACTCAGAATTCAAGGGCTCATTGAAGGACAGGATGCACACTTAATAGATAATACCCTACAATTCTTCGAACAGTCTCTGGGTATCAAATGCACCAAGGAAGAAATCAATTCCATTTTCAGAGTTGGCAACCGTTCAACAAAACGATTCTACCAAACCTCGTCCAATCGTTGTGAATTTTGTGAGTAATATGAAAAAAAGTGAAATATTGGGTGTCAGAAAATTGCTTAAAATGAGTGAAGTTTCCATTTTCGAGGACTTATGCAAACACAAATTCCTTTTGTTGAAGAAAGCTAAAGATGAAGTAGGGCCAAAGAACGCTTGGTCCCTTGGAGGCAAAATTTATGTATGGAATGAAAAGTGCAAGGAGAAAATCCTAATCAAAAACGAGCTTTTATACCTATATTTTTTCTCCCGATCGTGTCGGACTGGTAAAAAAACTCTGAAATTTAGTTGAATGTAAAAGACATTAGCATTTTCTCGATTTCTTTCCATGGATATATATTATTTTTTTTGTTGATTTTTTTGCAAATAATAAAAAGTGTGAAACGCATTCATTTCATGAACTATATTGTATTTTCGTTATGAATATATTAACTTTTGTCACTTCAATGTGAGATCTTTGTCTGCAGGGTTTGATATGTTTGCTGATTTTTTGACAGAAGAATCATTAGATATCTGCAGTATTTCAGAAACCTGGCTAACAGAGTCATTTCCTAGTCAATCTATCCGAGTGCAAGATTTCAACTTGATACGCAAAGATCGCCAAGGTAAGAAAGGTGGGGGTTTAGCTTTCTATATAAAAAAAAATCTGAAATATAAATTGATTGACGATGGAAGTGATATCAATAGCACCTTAGAGACGCTTTGGATGAGTATGAATATCTCTGGGAAAAAAATTTGCTTTGGAGCGTTGTACAGACCTCCCAATGGTAATTTAACCAGCTGTTTAGTTGATTTGGAAAATATTTTATCGCAAGTAATGCCCAAATATGATTGTATAGTAATAGGTGGAGACTTCAATGTTGATATTCTCGATCAGTCGAACAGTAACACGAAACAACTTTTGAATTTTTTCGATAGATATAATTTATTTCAACGATGTAGGGAACCCACTAGAATAACAGCTACAAGCAGAACTTGCATTGATCTTATAATCTCATCAGACCGAGACATTATTGAAAATGTATCTGTCTTCAATATGGATGGGATTTCAGACCACCATCTTGTAAAATGTGAATCAAAGTGCAAAAAGGAAAAATTTCGGCCAAAGTTTGTCAGCTTTCGCGATTTTTCTAAATTTGATCACAACATGTTTTTAACAAGCCTGCACTCAATTGATTGGGACTATTTATTCGATATGGATAATGTTAATGAGATGGCTATATTCTGGAATGAAAACGTTAATTATTTATTCAATATACATGCACCTATTATTACCAAACGCGTGACGAAACCACCGCCAACTCGAAATTACTTACAAAGCTAAAAAAGAAGTTATTCAATAAATACAAACGTCCCAAGACCGACGAGTCATTCAAAGAGTATAAAGACTTGAGAAATTTCGTCAATACATGCATTGAAGCTGAAAAAAAAGGCCTTTCTACAGCATAAATTCAAATCCGATACCAAACTTTTTTGGAATTCACTTAAATCTTCGAACATAGTAAAAGATTCGCGTGGTTGTGCCTGTGATATTGATCCGTACTCTTTCAATGACTACTTTTTGAATTCTGTCCCAAATCTTCCCCTACCGAATGATCATCTACTTGATAAGTATAACACCAAGTGTCCAGACTTGAAAGAAAAAACATTTCAATTAAATAATGTCACACCAAGAGATGTAGAACTGGCTTTAGGCAAAATTAAAACTCTTGCCGAAGGATCGGATGATATCAATCTCAAAATGCTTGAATCACTGTTTCCATCACTAACTCCTTTCTTGTTGCATATAAGTAATTCTTATTCAAGAAAGGATTATTTCCAAAAGCCTGGAAAGATGCCAATGTTATACCGATTCCTAAAATTGATAACCCAGATAATATAGCACAATTTCGTCCAATCAGCATATTACCTACTATCTCTAAAGTAATAGAACGACTAGTATCCGATCAACTGACAAACTATCTAACTGAGAATAAAATATTATCAGAATTTCAATCAGGTTTCAGGAAAAATTATAGCACTACTACAGCGTTGCTCAAAGTAACGGACGATATCTTCAAATCTATCGATGAAAGAAAGAACACCTGCCTCATTCTGGTCGACTTTAGTAAGGCATTTGATACCTTGGACCATGGAATTTTACTGAAAAAATTGAAATATTTTGGTTTGGACGATACTTCTGTTAGTTTCTTCCAGAATTATCTATGTGAAAGACGTCAGAGGGTGGTGATGGGTGATAAACAGTCTAGTTATGGAACAATTTCTAGGGGTGTTCCACAGGGAAGCATACTGGGCCCGCTACTGTTTTCGGTTTATACAGCGGATTTTGCGTCTTTTTTGAAGAACTGTCAGTCACACCAATATGCTGATGATACTCAATTATACCTTTCATTTTCAGTATCAGAAAGTTTTCTTGCGAGTGTTGCTATTAACGAAGACCTAAAGGTGATCGCCTCAGTTTCAGAATCTCACAAATTGTCGCCGAATGAATCGAAAACAGAATTGATGATATTTGGAAATAACAGTGAAGAGATATCCCAGGACCCCAACTATGAAATAAAATTGAACGGAAAAAAGCTGAACATTGTGAAACATTGTAGAAATCTTGGGCTTTATCTTGATTCAACTCTAAGATTCGAAAAACATGTTGCTCATCTTGTTAAACATAGTTATTCTACATTGAAACTCCTTTATATGAAGCGACTTTACCTCAAAAATGATATAAAGTGGACTCTATGTGACTCGTTGATTCTGTCGCGACTTGCCTATTGCTCTGAAATATTTTGGCCGTCCTTATTAGCGAAAGACAAGTATACCCTGCAAAAAATACAGAACTCTTGCATAAGGTACTCATATGGGCTCAGGAAATATGACCATATAACCCGAACTTATAAGGAAATGAAAATACTGAAACTGGAAGAGAGGTTCATTATTCGATTAGCTGGGTTGGTTTATCGAATTAATCAACACGAAACTCCTGCATACCTTGTGAACAAACTTAGGAAACTTGGCGACATTCATCATTGTCCAACCAGAAGTAGAGATTTGTACAGCGTTCCAAGGCATTTTTCAACTCAATTTAAACGTAGTTTTTCATATAATGCAGTAAAAATTTACAATATGATTCCCACAGATATTAAATATCTCAGAACTTGGCACAATTTCAGAAAACATATCAAATCCTGGATTCTATCTGAAAGACAAACTGTTTTTTATGATTTATAATATTTTGTTACTTCTCTTACCTACTTTCTGATCTCTATTCAGAGCACTATTCTGTTTCATAATCATTCAATATTTACCGTCAAAATTATCTTCAAAATTCTATGTTTTTTTGTTGGTTACATGGAAGAGCAGTCTTGACCGAATGTCGCCAACGCATTGCAAATTTTATGTTGTTAATATTTTCTCATAATAAAGACGCTATTATTATTATTATTAGTATTATTATTATAATGTTAGGTTAGTTTAGGTTAGACACTGCTCTGTTTGCATTAAGGAAATCCATTTTCCATTTTCGCTACGAAATTAGTCAAAGGGGTTATGTAAGGTTAGTCACTTAGGTTAGTTGAGGTTACGTTAGGTTTCCTCGAAAAAATCAACTTTATCGTATAGCTCCCAAATTTGGTGACGAGCACTCTGACAGCATTCTCCTTTGCGAAAACTCATCAAATCCGAAACATGATTTTTCACATAAAATACGTTACATCTCTGAAACTTACTGGCAGGGAAAAATCGTTTTCAGTTCTGGAATCAAATAGTCGAAGGGGTTATGTTAGAATAGGTTAGGTTATGTTAAGTTAGGTAAGGTAAGGTTAGGTCAGGTTAGGTTAGACACTGCTCTGTTTGCCTTCCGAAGGAAATGTATTTTTCATTTTCAGTCCGGAAATAGGGTTTATGTTAGGTTAGTCACTCAGGTGAAGGTTAGATTGGTTTTCCTCGAAAAAATCAACTTTCTCGTAGACCTCCAAAATTTGGTGACGAGCTCTGGGATAGCATTTTCCATTGCGAAAACTCATCAAATTCTAAATATATTTTTTCACATAAAGAACGTTATATCTCGGAAGTTAACAGACAGGGAAAAATCGTTTTCAGTTCAGAAATCAATTAGTCAAAGGGGTTATGTTAGATTAGTCACTCAGGTTGAGGTTAGGTGAAGTTTTCCTCGAAAAAAACAACTTTCCCGTAGAGCTCCTAAATTTGCTGACGAGCTCTCTGACAGCATTCTCCATTGCGAAAACTCATCAAATTTGAAATATAATTTTTCACATAAAATACGTTATATCTCTGAAACTTACAGGCAGGGAAAACTCGTTCTCAGTTCTGGAATCAAATAGTCAAAGAAGTTAAGTTAGGTTAGGTTGGGTTGAGTTATGTTAGGTTAGGTTACGAAGGCAGCATAAACGTGAGATCGCTGAGAGATGACCCGTATGGAAATCAGACAGCCATGGTCGAGATCAGAAGGCCATAAGCGGATGCTTGTCGGAGGAAAAGACTGGTAAGGATAGGATGGTCCACATGTATCATCAGGAAAAACATAAACCTGCAGAGGTGTTTCAGATGCCTGGAATTCGGGCACCGAGCTCGGGATTGTCAAGGCACCAGTAGGGAAGACTTTTGCCGGCGATGCGGGAAACAGGAACACAAGGCCAAGGATTGTACAGAGGAACCCTTCCGCTTTGGATGTCAGAAAGTCGGACACAGGTCGGATCAGACCAAGTGCCCAATATATAGGAGGCTGCTGGAGGAGCAGAGAAGGAGGCGAAAGAACTAAAAGCACTGAAAGTGTTGCAGGCGAACCTAAACCATTCCAGAAGGGCGCACGACATAGCCCTGGCAACGGCCGCGGAGTTGGGAGTGGATGTACTGGTGGTCAGCGAACCAAACAAGGCTATTGTGCGAAGAGAAGGCAAGTGGATCAAGGACCCGCATGCAGACGTAGCCATATTCTGCAGAAACCGGAAGGTGGAGGTGAAGAGTATACTGACAGGTCAGAGATACATTGGCATAGAGATGCTAAAATGCCACATGATATGTGTGTATATATCACCGAATATACCCATTGCAGCTTTCGAAAGGAAGGTAGACGAGATTATGGAAAAAGGAAGTAGAACAGGGAAAGAGTACATCGTGTTAGGAGACCTAAACGCAAAATACCCGCAATGGGGGTCCTCGGTTACGGATGCAAGGGGGGAGTACCCTGCGGACTCAATGGCTGCAAGAAACTTGACGGTGCTAAATGAGGGAGACAGACCTACCTTCATAAGGGCAAACGCGCAATCATGTATAGATATAACATGTGCAACAGAAAGGATAGCAAGAAAGATAAGGAAATGGGAGGTCCTGGAAACCGAAACCCTCAGTGACCATCGGTACATCTATTTTGAGATCGAAGGAGGTACTAGAAGCAAAATGGTAAAGGAGCGGCAAATAGAGATCGTAGACTGGAACGTATTCAGGGAAACGCTGAAATTCAGGGCTGGGATGCCAGAGGATGCAGAACATCAAGACAGTGACAAAGTAATGAGGTGCAATAAGATACTGAAGGAGGCCTATGAGTGCAGCCTGAGCAGGAGACATGGACAAGCGAGAAAGATGCCACATTGGTGGACTCAGGAGATCGAGGCGAGTAGAAATGAGTGCACGCGCCTGAGAAGGCGGTGCAATAGAATGGGTAGGCAAAGAGGGATAACGGATGAGCTAAGGCAAGAGGCAAAAGAAGAGTTGAAACGGCGAAGAAAAGACCTCCGCAAACGGATAAGCGCTTCAAAAGAGGAGAGCTGGCGCGAGCTGCAGGATGACCTGGAGAGCGATATCTGGGGAAAAGACTACCAAATAGCCACAGGAAGGTTATGTACCAGCACACCGGTGGACATTACCGAGGAGAGGAGGGAGGAAATCGCGAGGCACCTCTTTTGCTTGGGAGACACGGACAACGTTCCATTTTCGGTACGAAAATAGTCGAAGGGGTTATGTAAGGTTAGTCACTTAGGTTAGTTGAGGTTACGTTAGGTTTCCTCGAAGAAATCAACTTTCTCGTATAGCTCCGAAATTTGGTGACGAACTCTCTGACAGCATTCTCCATTGCGAAAACTCATCAAATTTGAAATACATTTTTTCATATAAAATACTCCATATCTCGGAAACTTACAGGCAGGGAAAAATCTTTTTCAGTTCTGGAATCAAATAGTCATAGGGGTTATGTTAGGTTAGGTTAGACACTGCAAATATCACCGTGCATAATACTGGATACGAGCCCACTTTTGTTAGAGCCGCGCAACAGTCTATTATTGACATAACGCTGTCTTCTTCTGATATATCTCCTGGTATCGAGAAATGGCATGTCTCGAAAGAGGAAAGTGGTGGCCTGCATAGGTACATCCTGTTTAAGGTTGAAACTGGTAAACAATATCCGAAGGCAAAAGGTATACTCGTGAGGTACATGGACCCGCCCTTATTCAGGAATTCCCTGAGGATCATACAGCATAACATCACAAACCTATTTGAACTTACGAAGGCCATAACAATGGCACAGAAGATCAGCCTTAGACAGGATCGTACTGGGGCGGAAAGACAGCAGCCGGTTTGGTGGAGGCCCAGCATAGATGAGGCAAGAGCAGCCTGCAATCGAGCTAGGAGGGAGGTCACCAGAGCGCGATGTTCGAATGCCTCCCAAGCAGAAATCGAAGCGGAAGAAAGAAACTTCAAGGATGTGAGGGCGGGATTGCGGAAGACGATCAGGAAGGCTCAAAAGGAGGAATGGGTGGCACTATGCAATAGGCTTCATGATGATCTGTGGGGACAGGGGTACAAAATTGCAGTGAGGGAGCTGAAGGGCTTCAGGGCCCCATACGAAATGGAACCCACAAAGAAAGAAACGCCCTTACGGGAACTGTTCCCAGCGACTGGGCCAAGCGAACAGAAGCGCCAGGAATGCAGAGGAGAAGTTTCCCCTCCATTTACGATGAGTGAATTGATAACAGCTGCAGCACACCTGAAAAGCAAGAAATCCCCTGGTTCCGACGGAATCATGACAGAGGCCATTAAGTTGACCGTGGAGACGATGCCAGAAATCGTCCTGGAAGTCCTCAACGAGATCTTTATAGGGGGGATTGTCCCAAATACATGGAAGAGGGGTGAGTCCATTTTGATTCCCAAAGGAGACCCGCGCGTCGAAGAGAAGTATAGGCCCATATGCTTGATGGACGGGATGAGAAAACTTTATGAATATCTCGTAAAGGTCAGACTGATAGGAGAAATGGAGGACAGGAACTCAATCTCCGACTCTCAGTTTGGATTCAGAATTGGGAGATCAACAATAGGGGCTATCAAGACGGTTATGGAAGCGGCAAATGATGGGAGAAAAACTTGGGGGCAATTATTACGATCGACGTTAAAAATGCATTTAACACGGCGAAATGGCACATAAGTAGTAGGACAATGAGCATTCAAAAACACAGGGGTAGTTTGAGACACTGATGACCTGAGCTGTTCATGGGGCCTTAGCACTTGATGGGGGTGTAGTTCTTCGTCAAACAGGTGGGGAGAGGGATGATGGCAAGCAGAAATGAGTGTTGTGAAAAAAATGGTGTGGTACGCCTGGGAGGCGTGTTTTTGTGGCTTGTGGTTAGAGAAAAAACAAATATGGCGTCTCTGCGTTCCACCATTGGTTGGCTGAAAGCTGTATGATTGGTCATTAGAGAAAAAACAAATATGGCGTCTCTGCAAACACTCCACCTTTGGCTGCGGTTCTGGTTGGCTGAAAAGAGCAAATAGGGCGTTGCTAGTGAAGCTGTATGATTGGTCGTTAAAGAAAAAACAGGCGTCTCTGCAAACACTCTACCATTGGCTGAAAAAAGCAAGGCTAGTGGCTGTCATTGGTCATTGCTGTGACGCTCCACCATTGGTTGGCTGAAAAAAGCAGGGCGTTGCTAGTGGGGCTGATTGGTCATTAAAAAAAAACAAATATGGCGTCTTTGCAAACGCTCCACCATTGGCTGAAGAAAGCAAGCCTAGTGGCTGTCGTTGGTCATTGCTGTGACGCTCCACCATTGGTTGGCTGAAAAAAGCAGGGCGTTGCTAGTGGGGCTGATTGGTCATTAAAGAAAAAACAAATATGACGTCTCTGCAAACGCTCCACCATTGGTTGGCTGAAAAAAGCAGGGCTAGTGGAGCTGTATGATTGGTCATTTAAGAAAAACAGGGCGTCTCTGCAAACACTCCACCATCGGTTGGCTGAAAGCTGTATGATTGGTCATTAAAGAAAAAACAGGCGTCTCTGCAAACACTCTACCATTGGCTGAAAAAAGCAAGGCTAGTGGCTGTCATTGGTCATTGCTGTGACGCTCCACCATTGGTTGGCTGAAAAAAGCAGGGCGTTGCTAGTGGGGCTGATTGGTCATTAAAGAAAAAACAAATATGGCGTCTCTGCAAACGCTCCACCATTGGCTGAAGAAAGCAAGCCTAGTGGCTGTCGTTGGTCATTGCGGCGGCTCTGCTAACCATTGGCTGGTTCACTCGGACGTCGGAAGCGGAGCCTCGGACCCCCCCAAAATCATCATTGCATCAAGTGGACTGAAGGCTCTACCGCAACCCATTAATTTGAAGAAACTCGACACAGTATGATGGACTCGGACTCAGTGCTAGAACTAAAAGAGTGTTGTGTCTGCCATAAAGTGATTGGAAAGAATTATATTCCAAACCACATGTACTTCAGTGAGCACAAAATAATAGTTGGCCTATGTGATCGTGGATGCTATCAATCAAGACCTCTCAAAGTTAGTTGTCGATATTTTGGAAAGTATTCTGTGTTGAACTCGCCCCAGACTGAAAGAAAAACCTTTTACTTTCGCCATATACGACTACCTCCTAGAGTGGAGCATGGAATCAAGCAGTGAAGAACAGAAGCTGCTGTGTGATACCTCCAGAAGTGATGGAACTTTGAGAAGAAAAAGTATTTCAGAATAGGTAGAGATTTGCAAATAAAAAAATGACTTTGAGAATTCATTGATTTTTTATTCCCACCTCTCCTTTTGAAATATAAATTGATTTTATACAGTGAAAACCACTACCAGTCATTAAAAAATGGTTTCTTCAGAGTTTATCGTTTTGCAAGCTGCTCTGTGTTGACAAGAAAAAACACACACGGAAATAAATGCCGAAACCCGGAGTCGAACCGAGGGTCTTTAGATTTTCACTCTAACGCTCTTGCCACTGAGCTATTTCGGCTATGTAAATGAAACACAGATGATATGAATAGAATTTAATTTTCAAAATCATTCATAATGAAAGAGTAATATTTGTAGTAAAACTCGGCGAAACTTGCACTTCCACACACATTTATTTTCGAAATTCGCCACATTGAAGGAGAACTGCATTATATCGTTGCTCATCGTAGTCGTACACACTGCAACTTCTGCTAGCCTGTTCCATAAGTGAGAGAGAGAGGGTGGGGGACTCAACCAAATCTTGCAGCATAAATCGTATTTCGATGTGATTGATTAAAAATTGGAGTGATCGTTCGAGATGTTTCGGCAATACGTCTCTGGAAACGCAATCGATCGATCGGAAAATTCTCCCAAAATTTGCTTCGTAATTGTCTGTAGGCAAATTGCCACACATATAAGTGGTGCACTTGATTATTATCTTCGTTGAATGTCACTTTCTTCATGTCGAACTTTGAACTTCAATAGATATTTGAGTAGAAATTTTAAAATTTGCATCAACGATACACTTGTAATGAAGTAGAGTAGTCCTGCAATTGTTTTTATATCAGATTCGAGACACAGCTTGGCAGGTTCAATTTTCTTCCAATCAGGTGAATCTCCAAAACTGCGGTCTTCAAAAACAAGTCTCAGCTTGTAAGAATTGGAATGGGTAGGTATTTCGGCACTCAAAACATGTAGATGACCTTCATTTAGTGTAGTCGGAATCATGGGTAACCACGTTTCATTTCTATATCCGCTGGAATTTTCAAAGGTAACAAACACTTCGGACACTTTATCCGGCGGATTGATGTACAGAATATTGGAAAAAATGGCAAACAAGATTATATAATTTGATCTTAACACGGCCATTACAGACAATCAACTGATCTCCCCAATCGACTCACACATACATTTATACAAGAAACTCAAAGACATGAAAACATTTTATTTTTCAGAAATAGGTACAGGTGTTATTCTACGTGTAGGTTTTACATTGAATTTAAATCTATTTAAATTGCAAAATACGTTTCTCCATGTAGGTGACGACGACGACGACGATGATGATCTCAGGTGCTCAGATGAATTCTCATGATAGGCTACCATACCATTTGCTGCACTACCCACCTCCATATTGCGAAACAGTGAATCAGACTACAACGCGTCTTTTTACCTCTATGATTGATGCACAGCGGTTTCTCAAAGGTAAAAACAGGTGGCTGATTGGGCGTTGTCGTTGTTGTAGTGGCCTCGGTGTGGAATTTTTCCAAATTAACAATGTGTGGTGGTTGTGATGTGTATTGGGCAAAGTAATATTGGAGAATGTCGAATTTTTGATGCCCCTTCACGTATATCACATCAGCATTTTCCAACGTTTGCCAAATAATATTCAAATCAGAGTAGTCGACGAAACCATCGGAATATCGCAAGCCGTGCACGTTCTGCTCAACATATCTCACTTGACGTTTTTCTGCAGCTGAAAGTGAACTATATGGCTTCGGAGGCTTCAGCAGAAAATGATTCGTCTGTGCGCCATCGATTATGGAAATTTCTTTGGGGTAAAACACACCACTCGAATCAAAACCTTGAATGTCTAATGCTACAACCTTCATCTTCGGCGTCTCTCATACAACTGATCGTCCCTCTCAGATCTCTTCAAGATAAATGACGAACAATCTCACTCAATGGTAAATTTTCTATAACACAATCGTGAATGATGATACAGTAGGCACGCGTGTTAGCTGGGAACCCATTTTCAGCTTCAATATCGAGCTTCACATCCACGATGCTCGACTTCATGAATTCCGCCCTTTCGGAAACATCTATCACGAAAATGGCTGGATTTTTTAATGTTATGTAATCGAGTAATGGTTGTTTTCTCGGAGTATTCATGTAGCTGGAATAGAAGTCGGTGTATGTGCGATGCGCCTCAACGAAATCGCTCTTTTCAAAATCCAATCTCATTCGCTCGTGCGGGTAGATGTCGCTGTTCAAAGTCAATCTGATATCCATCGAATCGATATTGTCAAAGTAGGTGGGATCTTTGCGCAGGTTGTCCACACGATCTGTTTGGAATACTGTGATGATATATCGAGGGCTCTCCATGGCAGAAGCAGTTTTGACAGCCCAAATTTCTTTCGTTGATCCTGCTGTCAATGCGGGCAGTTCGTGAAGTTCCCATTTTCGGAAGGGTATCATTATAGGTGTATCAGATTTGATGGATTGCAACAAATTCAATCGAATTTCATCATTAGGGAAAATATGCTTCACCTTCAATTCGATACTTTCGATTGTCAATGCAGCGGTTGTGTTTCCAGGTTCATTCGCCGCATCTCTAATGAATATGCTGTTGTTGTCGTTGCGTGCACGAACCAAACGTAGAGACTGTTTACCGCATGTAGCAAAAGTATAGTCATTGAAAATGCCCAAAAGGTGTCTGAGGGGAATGTGAAAGGTGAAAAATCCATCAGCATCATTTCGTAGAGATCCATTGGGATAATTCCATCCAGATGTACACATGTGGCTGGTATCGTCTGCACTATAACACAAGTATCCTCTGAGTGTACTCACTATTCCAGGATCACGAACTGTATCCAATTCTTTGCCATTGAGCTCGTAAGATATGGAATCGAAAAGGAAAGCTGGTGCATTATTGACAAAATTAACAGTTCCATCGCCAGCAGTTTTTTTCAATGTTCCTCTAACACTAATGACGGCATCGTACATGAGCAACCATGTTTTACTTTGTTGAATGGAAATTTCAACAATATCATTATTTTCAAACGATCTCACATATGGGTAATGAGTTCTAGTTTCCAAACGTTGAATCGATTCGTCGAATTGAGGTCGGCGGTAGATGTCGAACACGTGCCGAGACAACATTGTAACCCAATGATTGTAGAAAGCGACGATTTGTAGCGGAAAGTTTGGAAGTGACTGATCTGCTCGGCAGCTTCTCCACTACTGGTGGTGCAGAGGTGTGAGCATTGAATATATCATCGAAAACCAGGCCCATTACAATTTTTTCAGAACCAATCTTATGACATTAAGTTCACCTCTGAAATTCACAGGAGTGAAATCCTGATCGAGTATGTGTACTGTAATGTTGTGTATTTCACCTTTGCTCGTCACAGGTAGATAGATCAAATTTAGTGAAACTTCGTCGATGGCAAAACCGGAATCGTCCCTGGGTGCAAATTCGTAGATGGTATGTGAGGCCTTCACGTCCGTTGAAATAAGCACCCGAAGTTATATTACAATCCAGGTGAATTGTTCGAACTTTAACAATTTTCACAGGTAGATCAGACTTGTGAACTTAACCAGGTGGCAGTAATCTCTGTGAGAATCCCAATAATCGTCCAATACAGTCGTCAGGTCGAAAATCAATGGCGTGTACTTTGCTGTAGATTTCACACTCTAGAGTATTGAGGTTAGCTTTCAGAGAAAATACTTTATCACTTATATCGTCGTCCTCCTTCTCTCCACTTTCAGCGTCGTCGTCGTTTTTCTTTCTCTTAACTTCCTTGGGTTTTTCCACGAATTTCGTGAGGAATTTGGCAATGTTGGTGATTTCGTAAGAACCAATGGGAATACTGATGATTTCTCTCTTGGTCTTATCGGCGTTCTTGAAATAGTAAAACTTTCTATTACCCTCCTCAACGTTTGGGAATGCTGTTGTACGAGTGAAAACCAATCAAAGCCAAACCGTATTCACCGTCAGGGTCCAAGGAAATCGGGTTGGTGAAGTCACTGCTAGCCGTGGCAGTATGACTTGTCAGCGTGACAATCAGAGACATGACTGAACCTCAACCAGTACTACACACTAGTTTCATAGAGGAATTCCAAGCACAAGTGCCCACAATTTTGTTCATCAAAATTTTGATAACGATCATTGTTGTATGAAATTTTGACATTGCCTAGGTATTGCACCAATTCCACAGGTGGTTTCAAATTGCCAAAACTGTCGAAATATTCCACCTTATTGCCATGTTTGCAGTAAGCTACCCAATGGGTTCCTTTGTTCTTTTGCAAATCCAAATTAACGATGGCACATTCTTTGTAAGCAGGTCGAGTGAAATTTGCGAGTTGATCACGCATGAAGACTCCCTTGAAATGAGGAATTTTCAATTGCTTCGCATATCGTCTCAACTCCACATCGAAAAGGGCTCTATTGGGCAGCTTCAACGGGAGTTTTTTTGTTTTCGAAGGAAAATTCCATAGCCACGACGACTTTTCCTCAAAAATAATCCTGAGCCCTGTTTTCCAATCTCTTCCATTGCCTTGTTGTGTCGATGATCCTCTTCAAGTTTTTTCTTTGCATTCTTGGCATCAATCACAGTCTTGGCAACGCCAGCTGCGCCACCAGCCAAACCACCTAGGGCACTAAGTGCAGCAAATATTGGTATCAAAGGTAGAATACCACCACTTTTTCCTTCAATTGGTATTATTCGAGGTACCCGAACCTTCTGACGACCACCAATACTGTTGATGTGATTTCGTGCTGTACGCATAGCCAAAATTGAAGCTTTTCTCAAATTATTCTCACTCATATCAGACAGTTGATGAGGTTGCAATTGTTTTCGCAATGATGAGGAAATTTTCTGCACAATATTCTTTTTGAATGATGGCTTCTTCACACCCATACCGAGTTTGCGTTTGGTCTTCATGGCCGTCGTTACGAACCAAGAGGCAGCTTTCTCTCCCAAAGTAGCGTCTTTCGATTTGAATCGCTCCCAAGCACTGTTCTCCAACTCCAAATCAGCCTTATGACGATCTTCCAAGGACTTGTTTTGAGAGTAGGCTATGTCGTGGCGGCGGCAGGCTGAGTCTAGACCATTAATGCCCTTTTGACCAAAAGCTAACCTCTTCTGCAGTTGTGTTTCAGGTCCGCAGTATTGATATCCAGCCAAGTGTAATTCGATAGGAAGTTTATTGATTAGAGTGCTCACAATACCACCACCTTGCCGTTCGAAGGTAAGCATTACACTGACAAATGTGCTCAGAGTAACTGTGTATAAAGAGATTCAGTCCCAGAGGACGGTTGAGATGAATCTGAAAGCATTAGTCGCGTTCAACGAAGCGTTAGTCGCATTTAACGAAGCGTCAGTCGCATTTAACGAAGCGTTAATCGCAGTTAACGAAGCGTTTAACGAAGCGTTAGTTGCATTTAACGAAGCGTTAGTCGCATTTAACGGTGCATTTAACGAAGCGTTAGTTGCATTTAACGAAGCATTTGTCGCATTTAACGAAGCGTTAGTCGCATTTAACGAAACGTTAGTCGCATTCAACGAACCGTTAGTCGCATTAAACGGAGCGTTAGATGCTTTTTCCACAGCTTAATGTGGGCCGCCATGAAGGTCACCCAGCAAAAATGTGCACTACCTATTGAAAACTTGGATTTTGTGAAAGTGTCTGGGAAGAAAGGCAAACATGGTGAACTATTACCCGATTCTTTTCGAGCAATATTTTGCGGTCCAAGTGGATGTGGCAAGACCAATGCCATGCTGAGTTTGTTATTCAATCCGAATGGCGCTAAATTCAAAAATGTCTACGTCTACTCGAAATCATTGTACCAACCCAAATATCAGCTACTTCAAGATGTGTTGGCAAAGGTGAAAGGTATGGGCTACTTCCCCTTCAAAGATAACGATGAAATAATCGACCCGGCTGAAGCTCGAGAACATTCCATATTCATTTTCGACGATGTGGCTTGCGATAAACAAAATAAAATTAGGGAATATTATGCAATGTGTCGGCACAAGTCAATCGATGCCGCCTACCTTTGCCAAACTTACTCGAAAATTCCCAAACAATTGATACGAGACAATTGTAATATCATTGTATTATTCAAGCAAGATGATATGAATTTGAAACATGTCTTTGATGAACATGTCTCACCCGATTTCACCTACGACGAATTCAAGACAATGTGCTCGAAATGTTGGAACGAAAAATTTGGCACTTTGGTCATTGTCAAAGATTTCGATAGGAACAATGGCAGATATCGCATGGGATTTGACAAATTTATAAGAGTGTGATGCTGAGGTAATTCGTCAGTAGACATCATGCCATCACTGATGCTGAATCAGTTAGCAAAAGGAGTGCGAAGAAAATACTCGGCACTGAAATTGGGCAAGTCTGAAGAAGATGAAGCTATTCAAAAATTATTCCAACCCATAACTGAACCGCTGAAACGAATTGCTGCTCACTCAGCACCCAAATGAAAATTGAAACCACCCCCACTGAGACCATTCAAATCGAAATATGTCAAACAATTGATAAAAACAGAACCTGAAAAGGTGAAAGAAACGCAGCAGCATTTAGAACCCACCAAATTTCTACAGCTGGAAGAGGTTGCTGCTGCGGATGCTGAAGAAGAAGAGGAAGATGAAGATGAGGTATTCGATAGTTTGGAATCAAATCAAAAGATTCCGGAGGATGTATTGAATAATTATCTAGAACAATATCCAACAATGTCAAGGGAATATATCATGGAATATTTGGGTAAAAGTGGGCAAATTGATATGGTTTACGGCCCTATATACGACTTTGTTTCTTCAAAATGGTTCCTAGGGGGAAAGGAAATTGATTTTCGCGAAGGAAAAATCATAACAGAAGGATATAATTTCAAAGAAACACCAGGTCTGTATCAATTGCTATTTTATGATTATCCCAAAAAATATTAGAAGGAAGATTTGGAAAATTATAAAAGAATTTTGGAGTTGACAACACCTCATCTGAATAGTCTTGGACGTATGAAGGGTACTATCAAAAATAAATACAAGCATATCATCAGACCTCTCTTCCGACACCACACTACTGGGAGTGGCATTCCAATCGATAGTTTGACATTCAACGAAAAACCAGTTGAATATGTGTATTGGGATGATGTTAATGAACTGGTCGACAGACTTCGATTACTCATGGCTGCAAAGGCTGCTGGAAATACATCTGTCGACAATGAGATCGTGGCAATAATCAATGAGTTGAAGGAGGCTGGAGTCATCCAATAAATTCAAATGTGTCACCTGTACTGCATCAGTCTCATTATGAGTATCAACAAGTTCGGTTACTCTGCCAAATCGGCATTAGACTCTGATGAAGAGCCGCAAGGATCTTGTGATTGTTCAGGTATAACCCTCCATTATACTCACGATGGAAATATTGATGCAGATTTTTTGAAAATAAGTAATGTCAAGATGCCAACAGATGGTGAAGATGTGGCCAATAAGAAATATGTGGATAACTCTACGAATAACTTGCTTGTACGAATTACACGAGAAGCTTTGGAAAGGGGGAAACTTGCTTCACTTTGTGCACAGCAAAAACAAGATATAGTAAATGCTATGAATTTGAGAAGTAAAAATATTCGAGGAGCCATGTTACTTATCGATAAACGAATCGCAAATACCGATGAACAACTTGCTGATTTCAAGATGAAAACTACATCTCAAATGGATAATCTACACAACGATTCGGTTGCAAATATGAAAAATATTCAAACTGCCATGGTAAAACATACAAATGACATCGACAAATTAACTGATGAACAAACCACCGTGAGTACTTATGTAAAAACTATTGCAGAACAACACAATAAAGGTTATACTCAGATTGAGGAAGTATTGACTAAACATGAAAAGGATATCATCTTAATGAAAAAGGATACAACTTTATTGGCTGATGATACACATTCGAAACTTACGGCTGCCATACTTCAACATAACGCTGATATTACCAAAATAAATTCAGATATACTTGAGGTAAAAGCTACCATCGATGCCTTGACCGAATCGCAAAAAGACCGTTTGATCACGCCGAAGCCAAAATGAATTCACAGTATAGTATGTGCCATCAGAATGGAAGGACATTCAAAAGAGAAAATTCAGCTGGTAAATGAACTTCATAGGGCAGTTCGCAAAAACTTTCCACGTCGTCGCACCATAATTAGGGGTTTGGATGATTTGTGGCAAATGGACCTTGATGAACTTCAAAATTATGCCAAAATCAACCGAAACTACAAGTACATTTTGGTTGTCATCGATACCTTTTCCAAATACCTATGGGCTGAGCCGATCAAAAGTAAAAATGCTGCTGACGTCACCAATGCAATGACCGAAATTTTGAAAAGGAGTGGGGGGCGATGTCCCAAAAATCTACAGTCAGATTTGGGCAAAGAGTTCTACAATTCAACGTTCCAAAATTTAATGAAGAAACACCAAATCAATCATTATAGTACGTATACTGTGAAAAAAGCTGCTATTGCCGAACGTGTGATTCGAACTTTGAAAGAGAAACTCTTCAAACACTTCAGTTTGAATGGCTCCTACAAATGGCTGGATATTCTACCTCAACTCGTGGAAAATTACAACAATCGCAAACATCGCACCATCAACATGAAGCCCTGTGATGTAACGAAAGACAATGAAAAGCACGTTCTCAATACTGCCTATAATTTCATCAAAATTGCTACTGGACAAAGAAAATTCAAAGTTGACGATATGGTTCGCATTTCCAAGGCCAAACATATTTTCGAAAAAGGTTATGTGCCCAATTGGACGTGTGAGATATTTCGTGTGGCTAAAGTCAAAATTACCAACCCCATTACCTACTTGTTGGAAGATTTGCAGGGACGTCCAATCAGTGGTGCTTTCTACGAAGAGGAATTACAAAAATCGAAAAATCCCGATGTTTATTTGGTGGAAAAAGTCCTTAGGAAGAAGGGAAATAAGGTCTATGTGAAATGGTTGGGTTTGGACAAATCACTTAACAGTTGGATTGATGCATCAAATCGTTTGTGAATGGAAAACAAGCACAAATATTCAGTTACATGAGGGCCTTTCAAACCAATCAATAGCCGGATGTGCACTCGATGGTATAAATTCATTTTGATTTGATGAATTATGGTCAGTTTCTAGCAATCATGCCTGAAGAGCGTAGTGAGTCACCAACTTCTGATTACGGTTCCTCCGATCACTTTGACTATGATGGCGAATTGGAACGTGTCTGCCGAATTTACCAAGAAGCCATAAAATTTGAACGTTTCTATTTACTCAACTCATTGTTCAACTTTGGTGCAAATTCATTCAACTTGCATTGTGGCCTTAGTCCTGCACGAGGTTTCGAACCAGCTATCAAGATGGTGTATTCGCTGAACGCTGATTGCCAAATGTCCTTCAATACCTACGAATGGGGTGTATTCATCAGTTTGCTGAGCAGATTATCGGATACTCCTGCTGCGACCATGACCCTAGATTGCGGTGACTCCATCCATATTACTTTGAAGTGCAGCGAAGATATGAAGTTGTTCGTTATATCCAAAGACATTGAAATGTTTCATCTGTTGGAGAGCGATGTGTATGAAATTTTGCAATTAGATTCTCTGATTACCAAAAAATTCAGCATGTTGTCAAAAATGAAATTTTACGAATATTACCATAATTTTTTGCAAACAGCTGCCAAAATTTCCAAACAATGTACTTCAGATTCAGAAAGTATTATATATGCCTTATGTGATTTATGTACTAGTTGTGGAAGCTATTGTATGCGTGAATGTATGTATTTTATCAGAGATAAAGTTTCAATTGATTTTGATAGAAAAAAATTTTAATAAATATATTAGAGGACATCTTGCTTTTCATTTCAGTTGTGTACTGCAGACAGTATGGAGGTGGAAGCTAGAATGCAAGTGAATTCCAACACCTATGTCGATAGACTTGAAACTTTTCGTGATTGGAGGTCTGAATTTCCAAAAGAGTAACTTGCTGATGCCGGATTCATTTATACTGGCAGAGATGATGTAGTTGTGTGTCCAAAGTGTCAAATTGAAGGATTTAGATGGGAGGTTGGAGATGACCCTCTGATGGATCATTTCAGGTGGCAACCTGATTGTCAATTTTTTGATGATGAAGGAGATTATGTGAGACGAAAAAGACGTCCTGTATATAAAGATAAAGTTAATTTTGAGGCTCGATTGAAGACGTTCGATGACTGGCCTGTATGTATTCAACAAAAACCACATGACCTAGCTGAGGCAGGATTCTTCTATACCGGCAGAAGTGATCGAGTAAAGTGCTTCAACTGCGGACTCGAAGTGGAAGAGTGGATGCCTGGAGATGAAATTTGGGCTCAACATCAAATCTACCATGATAAATGTGAATTTTGGAAACTCAAAAATCGAAATTTTGAACTCAAAAACATTCAATCTCCATCAGACACTACAGATCAGCATTATACTTGTAAAATTTGTTTAGAAAATGAAATGAAAGTTGTGTTTATGCCTTGTAAACACTTAGCTTGTTGTGTAGATTGTTCTATCGAATGTGAAAATTGCCCGATATGTAGAACATCTATAGAATCTTTTTTTGAGAATTTTTGTATCATGAGAAACAACTCGACGCCTCGCGCAAGTGAAATGCTAGTAGACTGATAGCGTCGCGCATATGAGACACAACTCGACGCCTCGCGCAAGTGAGATGCTAGTAGACTGATAGCGTCGCGCATATGAGACACAACTCGACGCCTCGCGCAAGTGAGACGATACTCGGCGGGTAGCGCATGTGAGATGCTAGTAAACAGGCAGCGCAAGTGAGACGGACAGCGTCGCGCATGTGAGACGAAAGTCGACGCGTCGCACATTCGAGATGAAAGTTGACGATTTTCATGAATCACCTGACTTTCTACCCCCACCAAATTTGGAAACTTTTATGTCAAATACTTGCGATAATAATATTCAGTTATTGCTTCGCAGTCGAGCGCTCAACAATGTCTTCTCTCATGAAAGTAATTCGTGATTTTGATGTGAAACAATTGTCTCAAAGTCTAGTGAAGGTTGAATTGAAAGATATTTGCCGAAAATTCAACATTGATATCGAACATGATCAACGGAATGCATTTTTTTGGAATATCAATGTGACCAAGCATGTGAAATTGACGGAAGATTTGCTGGATTGGCTTGGCTATACCGGAACATATTCCCAGAAAAAGTGGCATGTGACACGATTATTGAGGAAAAATGAACATGTTGAATACAGAACAGTTAACGACGAGTTGAATCCTCAAAAAAGTTATTATATTTTGGATGCCATAGATTTCGAAGGGCTTCTTATGCAGATGCGATCACCGAAAGCCATCGAATTACGTGAACTATTTTCCCTGATGAAATTCATTGTTATTAAGTATTGCGAGTACGAGAAGTACTTTGAAAAGCATCGAGCAGAATTTTTAAGTACGCAAAATTCTCAACTCCTCAAATCTGTCAACGAGTTGAAGGAAATTTTATCGGTGGAAGCCCAAAAATCTGAGATAGATAGAAAATTAGCTTCTCAGAGATTTGCGGAGGAGCAGAACGAAAGAAAAGCAGCTGAATTAGAGCGACAAAGAGCGGAAGCTAGTCGGCGGAAGCTCAACACACAAATTGAAGAGAACATTTCAATTTTGGTGGAATCAATTGCACCAAGATTGACTCCCCTTCCGATTAATGTGAGAAAGCGTAGGAGTCTCGGTTTATATGAGGTGGAGCATGAGAAAGAATGGTATCTGATGAGACGTCAGGAAGATGGTTGGCATGATGCTGAGAAACGTCTTAAACGAAGAGGTATGGTTCCATTGAAGAAATGGGCAAACGTCTCGCACCCTATTGCTTTCAGTAACGCTATTAAACATCATTTGCAAAAAGAACATTTATTCAATACCTTTGGTAACAAGATTCGAGTGCGAAAAGAAGAGGATCAAATACCGAATGAATATATTGTAAAAATTGTTGATCAAACTCTACACAATGATAATACTGCACCTACACTTGCACAGAAAAATGAACTTATTATACAATAAAACATCAATTTACTGTTTTCGTTTTATTTTCACATACCGTTTCCCATTTCGAATTTATTAATTTTTACTTCTAAACTAACTATTTCACTGAGTGCCCACCCACTATCACGTTCTTGGAATTCTGAGAGTTTTTTCGAAATCACATCGACAACATGTTCGAGAAACTATTCCTTCAGATCAGTTCCCAAATCAATGATAACATATTTGAATTCCTTGATTTGAGCAGTAACATTATTCTTGATGAATTCTCCGCAGAAGTTTGTGTTGACTTTCAATGCAGGCATTTGTCTCAAGAGTCTGCTAATTCTGTTCTTGAGAAGGGGGAAAGCGTCCTCGAAGAATGGAATGATGTCTTTGTGTTAAAAATTTATAATCACAGCTGTACGAATACGTCCAGTGAATATTGATGTTACTTCCTCCCATTTGACTCGGTGAGATGTCTTCTCCTTTAATGCTCCTCCCACAGTGTGTGAATTGCCAGATCTTTTCAATTGATTCCGAAAAGTTTTCAGGTGACTTGCATTACATTGAAGTTTCACTTGAATACCATGATTGACTTTTCTTTTTCGAATTGTTTTATTGACTTCTCTCAAATTTTTGTTAATTATTTTTACAAGTTCATTTGTGGATTCTTCCGAATTTTTCTCAAGTTCCGACAGATTATTTTGAAAATATTTAACAAGTTCTACACTAGTACGAGCAGTTTCACACATGATCTGTATCAAGTCTTGAGCTCAACTGAACCGAAGAGTCAAATTGTTTCACATTTGTATAAGAATAGGGATGACTTGATACATCGAAAAAATTTGTTTTTTTCGAAAAATGTGATGTTCACCACTATTTTCCGGATTTTTGGCAAGTAATGTATTTTGGTAATATGATATTCTCGAAGTATAAAAAAAGTTGTTTAAAATGAGTACACGCAGCCGTCTGTACGACCCCAAATAACGGAGATAGCCTCTAAGGCCTTTTAGGCATCGGAAATTGCTCAATTGAGGCGTCCCTATATACTCGAGTTGACCAACACCCTGTGTTAACGTTGCACACAATGTGGTAGACATATTTTTCCACCAACGCCTTTTTCTCCCCAACTGTATTGGTTAATTTTACAATCGGCAACACCTACCTTTGCTTTATTTTTCAACCGGCAACCGCGCACCCTGTTAATTGAAAATGAATGATGAATGTTACACCCATATTCTAGATAATTGAAACATTCATCTCAACGACTGGAAAAACCCATTGTTCATTAATTTTCTTATCGCATTGCATGTAAAAATTGTTATCAATTTCTCATTTCCTGCCAGAGCGCCAATTGATATCATTATCTCAATAAACATTCATCAACGTTTGGAAAAACCTATAATTCATCTCGCAATATTCCATTCGAATGAATTGTTGAATTTTCATTAAAGTGTTTGATTTCTGGTTTTATGTCATATGTCTCATTTTTATGGTCGAAATATCTCGGTTCGACTCTGGGTTTCGGCATTTTTTTCATCAAAGGACCTTGAAGGAGAAGGATGTAAAAAATGTTGAAATTCAGAATCGATGCGAGGTGTACGACCGAGGCTCAAAATGGGGGGTCCGAGACTCCACCCCCGACGTTCGAGTGAACCAGCCAATGGTTAGCAGAGCCGCCGCAATGACCAATGACAGCCACTAGCCTCACTTTTTTCAGCCAATGGTGGAGTGTTTTATACATATACATATTTGTTTTTTCTTTAATGACCAATCATACAGCTCTAACAGCCCTGCTTTTTTCAGCCAACCAATGGTGGAGCGTCACAGCAATGACCAATGGCAGCCACTAGCCCTGCTTTTTTCAGCCAATGGTGGAGCGTTTGCAGAGACGCCTGTTTTTTTTTTAATGCCCAATCATACAGCTTTCAGCCAACCAATGGTGGAGTGTTTGCAGAGACGCCTTGTTTTTTCTTTAATGACCAATCATACAGCTTCACTAGCCCTGCTTTTTTCATCAAACCAATGGTGGAGCGTTTGCAGAGACGCCATATTTGTTTTTCTTTAACGACCAATCATACAGCTTCACCAGCCCTGCTTTTTTCATCAAACCAATGGTGGAGTGTTTGCAGAGACGCCATATTTGTTTTTTCTTTAATGACCAATCATACAGCTTTCAGCCAACCAATGGTGGAGCGCAGAGACGCCATATTTGAAAAAATTTGAAAAATCGTTTGCCTGTGCCGGATATTGTGAAATTCACAATACCTATCAAGTGAACAGTGAGCAATCAATCCTAATAAGTGACATTCTACTCTGGTTATTTACATCAGGGTTATGATTTAAAAATGTCAACGTGTGGACACTGCAATGAAATTTTCGATCGTCGCAAATCACCGAGTATCACCTGCTCTGGAATTTTTGCAAAAACTTATCAGGCAGCGTGTGTTGGAGTCTCTGCTGAGTTTTTATCCATTTTGAAATCCCCTGGTTTTTGCTGGTATTGCCCGGACTGTCATAAAATTCGCAATGAATATGAGTCCTACATTAAGAACTCGTTTGACGAAAAATTAAATCAAATGTTTGGTGAATTCGAAACGATGTTCGATGACTTGATGAGAAAAATTTCTGAGAAAGCCATTGATAGTTTTTCGAAAATTGATTTTTCACCTAAAGCTGCGAATAATATTCCATTTTATTCAAACATTGTTAAATCAAAATCTATGGTCGTGGTCAAACCAAAGGATACTGAGCAGACCAACTCTAAAAGTAAGTTTGACATCATGAAAAATATTGATCCTGTTGATCTAAATGTCAAAGTATCCCAGATTAAACAGATAAAGGATGGTGGAACTCTCATCAGCTGCGATGACCCTGATGGGGCGAAGAATTTCAAGAGAGTTGCTACAGAAAAACTCTCTTCACAATACAACATTTCGGATGTAAAAAAATTTCTACCCAAGGTCAAAATTGTTGGTCTCATAGAAAATTACTCGTTTGATGATATGATCAAATATTAGAAAGGACAGTATCTCTGATGATACCCAGTCGAAAATTCTAAAAATATGGTCAACAAATAAAAATCCGAACATCTTTCAAGCTCTTGTGGAACTGGATGCAGCTACCTACGGCCGTGTGATGGAACAAGGAAAACTTAATTATGATTTTTGTACCGTCTACGATGCAACAGACATATTGATTTGTTATAAGTGTAGTGGTTTCAATCACGGACAATCTATGTCCACGAATAAAAATATTATATGTCCGAAGTGTTCCGGTAACCATCCTTCGAATGATTGTACCAGTTCTATTCGTAAGTGCATAAACTGTACAAATGCTAAACTCACAGTTACTGACCATGCTGTATGGGATGCCGTAAGCTGTCCTATTTATATAAAAAGGTTGAACTATCTTGAAGCCTCTACTTTTGTTACCAAGTAGCAATCACAACATAAAATAATGTCCGTAGGTTCTTCTGCCTCCAATACAACTGGTCACTTGAAATGTTATTACCAGAATGTTAGGGGCCTACGAACAAAAACTCACGCAATTTATAGTAGTATTGCCCAAAATGAGTTCGACGTAATATGTCTGACAGAGACTTGGCTGACTCCTGACATCTTGGACTCCGAAATTGTTAATGATCAGTACACCGTTTATAGAAACGACCGAAACCTCGATCTCACAACTGCTACAAGGGGCGGTGGCGTGCTATTTGCCGTGAATTCAAGTCTTGATTCTTACCCTCTAGACCTCAACATTATAACAGAAACTATTGCCACTATCGACATTGTTGGCATAAAGGTTGTTTTTCATAATTATACTAGTTATATTTTATGCATCTACATACCTCCAAACTCATGTTTTGACACATATGATAATCTCTTTGAAACTATTTGTAGTATGCAATGTTTACTAAATGATGACAGTAACCTGATTGTTATTGGGGACTTCAATATTCCGGAATACTGTAACCTTTCTCGCGACTCTCCTCACAATCCAAAAACGATTGGTTCTTCACAAAACTTCATGAATTTTTTGGGATTAACTCAATATAACGAGATATTCAACGCTAACAACAGAATTTTAGACTTGGTATGTAGTAGATGTCTGATAAAGGTGGATGAATCATCATTTCCTCTCGTTCCCATTGACAGTCATCATCCCCCACTAGAATTCTCCTTCACCTATTTTTTGAAACCTGGTAAGTTCACAACAAAACCAATGAGAAAATTCAATTTCAAGAAGGCGAACTTTCCTCAACTCTATGATATGCTTTTGAAAACCGACTGGAGTTTTTTGGAAAATTATGATAACGTTGACATAACGTGCAATGAGTTCTACAATTCCCTGGATGATATTTTCATAGAACACGTTCCTAAAACTACTGGTAATAAATCCACTGGTTCATTGGGGATATAATTAGAAAATTGAAACAAAAGGACCTATACTCACGTAAATATAAATGAAGTGGTAATATTGAATATCTTGAAGCGTTTAGAACTCTTCGCAGGGATGCAAAAGAAGATATTGCTATTGCTCACTCCAGTTACATTCAGGAAAGTGAGCGCCAACTGTCAGATAATCCTTCTAAATTTTGGGCCTACCTGAATAATATACGTAATTGTTCATCTATTCCCTGTTCTTTGAATTATAATAACAATTGCATGACTGATCCCCAACAAATAGTTGATTCCTTTGCCACCTTTTTTGAATCCGCCTTTATCAAGTCCTCGAAGTTTCAGCAATCTGATAACATCAACCATTCTAACACACCAAATTTGCCAGTACCTAATATAACTGAAGAAGATGTATTCAAGTCGCTAAAAAAATTCAAATAAAAAATGACAACAGGTCCAGACGGTATTCCGTCTTTTCTTTTGAAAGACTGTGCCATTAAATTTGCTAAACCTCTGTCAATCATTTTTAATTTAGCTCTGAAAACCATATGTTTTCCTTCTGTTTGGAAAGTTGGTAAAATATGTCCTGTGTTCAAGAAAGGTGACGAATATATGATTGAAAACTATAGACCAATCGTTATACTATGCAACTTCAGCAAATTATTCGAAATGGTTTTATATGACATTATATATGCGCATGTGAAATGTCAGATCATTGAAAATCAACATGGGTTTGTTAAAGGTCGCTCTACAACGAGTAACTTGACGTGCATCGCACAATTTATAGCTGGTGCTTTGGATAAATCTTCTCAGGTCGATGTCATTTACACTGATTTTTCTAAAGCTTTCGACCGACTTGATCATGGTATACTTCTGAACAAACTACTTTCCTTCGGCTTGACCAACATCTTGTCGTATTCTTGTACTCCTATCTAACTGATAGGCGTATGAGAGTTGAATACAATGGATCCAAGTCTGTCGAAATAACAGCATCCTCGGGTGTCCCCCAAGGATCTGTCTTGGGACCCTTACTATTCATTTTATTTATAAATGACATTTGCCAGGGAATCGACTCGGAAATTATATTATATGCAGATGATTGTAAATTGTTTCGGCAGATTTTTTCTTTGGTTGACTGCAACTGTCGTCAAAGAGACATTGACAAATTAAATCAGTGGTGTAAAATGAACCTTTTACCTCTGAACATTACAAAGTGCAATTTAGTGACCTACTCTCGCAAATTATCACCTATTGGATTTTCTTATACTTTAAACGGTCAAGTTTTGTCGAAAATGGAAGAATTCAAAGATCTTGGTGTCATTTTTGATACGAAATTTACATTTTCGCCTCACGTAAATTCTATTGTTTCAAGTGGTTTCAAAACACTTGGTTTCATCATCAGAAACTCCAAATGGTTGTCTGAAATAAAAACGCACTTACTACTCTCTAATGCACTTGTGAGATCGAAGTTCGAATATGGCAGTGTTGTCTGGAACCCTGGACATGTCACATATATTGAGAGTCTAGAAAAAGTTCAAAGGCGTTTCCTCAAATACGTTTGTTTGAAATGTGATGGTATCTATCCGGAAAGGGGTATACCTCATGATCTTTTACTTTCTAGATTTCAAGTCAATTCTCTCGATAACCGTCGGACATATTTGGGTATTGCATTTTTGCACAAGATTCTAGAGTCACAAGTTGATTGCCCATACTTGCTTGCACAAATCAATCTACATGTTCCTAGGCTACCTGTACGTAATTTCATTACATTTTATCTTCCCTTTGCGCAAACCAATGTACTTCTTCACTCTCGTATTTATAGAATATGTCGTGACTACTTGTCAATTCAGGATAGACTAGATATTTTTCATTGCAACCAAACAGACATTAGAAGAGCTATTTCATGATAATATCTGTCTATTTGGTATTTTTCTGTACTGTTGTAAAGACGTGCATGAGCTTTTTTCTCACTGAGTTTTTCTCAGCTCATGCACGTCTCTATACTGTGTTATTCATCTTCGTTTACAATTTTTTGTCTTTTTCTGTGTTTTTCGTAATTTACCTATTTTATAGCTTGATATATACATATTGCATGTACTGTATTTATGGCTTCTTCCCATTCTGTAAAAGGCTTCGGCTGTTGAATGGTGTATCAAATAAATAAATAAATATTTGTTTTTTCTCTAACCACAAGCCACAAAAACACGCCTCCCAGGCGTACCACAACATTTTTTTCACAACACTCATTTCTGCTTGCCATCATCCCTCTCCCCACCTGTTTGACGAAGAACTACACCCCCATCGACTACTAAGGCCCCATGGACAGCTCAGGCCATCGAGTGTATCAAACTACCCCTGTGTTCTTGAATGCCCATTGTTCTACTATTCACATAATAAATAGACAACTCCGACATCTGCAGATCAGCTGGCACCTAAGACAAGTCATTCAGGATTATCTTAGGAATAGAAGCATATACTCCGGTTCAATAGAGTTAGAACTCACCCAAGGCGTCCCACAGGGTTCGGTGCTCGGCCTTACACTGTGGAATGTTCTCTACAACGGGATACTCCTGCTGGATTTGCCCAGGAACTGCACTACCGTGGCATACGCGGACGACCTGGCGTTGGTAGTAGTCTCTGACAAGAAGGCCGACCTAATGAGTACAGCAAATCAGAGCCTACATAAGATAGCGGGATGGCTGGAGGAGCACGGACTCGATATGGCTCCGCAAAAGACGGAGGCCATTATTGTCAGAGGACCACGGAAAAGAGAGGACATTCACTTTGTGGTCGCCGGCACGAGAATAACACCCCAGAAGTATGTGAAGTATTTAGGAGTGTGGCTGGACGATAAGCAGATCCACAACGAGCACGTGAGGCAGACATGCGAGAGAGCGGACAGGCAAATAGCCGCCCTCACAAGGATTCTTCCTAACATCAGAGGACCTGGTATACAGAAGCGAAAGCTGATGTATGGGGTTGTGCAGTCCGTGCTCTTGTATGCCGCGCCCATATGGTGTCGGGTGATGGACGTTCAAAAATATAGGACGATGATGACGGCCTCACAAAGGAGAATGCTCATTAGAACGGCATCGGCATATCGAATGGTCTCAGCGGAGGCTCTGACTGTGATTACAGGGATACCACTCATTGACCTGCTCGTGAGGGAACGTAAAACATTGGATGATAGGAACCGAGTCACCAAAGAGGACAAGGCAGATGCTAGAAGACAAACAATCACTGCTTGGCAGGCCAGATGGGAAGCAAACAGAGAAAAAGCGCAGTGGACAAAAAAGCTCATCCCAAATATTGAGTCCTGGATCGGGTGCGCCTTCAGGACAACGGAATACCATCTGTCACATGCTTTGAACGGACACGGTTCCTTCAGGACATATACCCTGAAGATAGGAAAAAGTCCCAATGACCTCTGCATATACTGCCAGGAACAAGATGAGCCAGAGCATACGCTCATGCATTGTGACAGATGGATAAGAGAAAGGACGCAATACCAATTGAAAACCGGAGTGGAAACGACACCGGAAAATCTCCTACGAAACATGATGCGTACGAGAGAGTCATGGAAGGAAGGGGCAGAGATCATCAGGAGTATCATGAGGCAGAAGGAAATCGAAGAGAGGCAGCAGCAAGAACAGGAAAGAGCAAACTAAGAAATGCATGCCGCTCATACCCGACGCGATGTCCGCGAGAATAGTTCCGGGTATGAGAGAGGGCAAAGGGTGGTTTTAGCCGGTAAGAGTCCGGCACTGCTGGAACGCGATGGACACCCCACCCAGCGACCAGCGTCCATGTGGATTTCCACCCTACCAAAAAAAAAAAAAAAAAAGGTTAGGTAAGGTCAGGTAAGGTTAGGTTAGACACTGCTCTGTTTGCATTCCGAAGGAACTCTATTTTCCATTTTCGGTCCGGAAATAGTCAAGGGGTTATGTTATGTTAGTCACTAAGGTTAGGTTATATTTGGTGACGAGCTCTCTGACAGCATTTTCCATTTCGAAAACTCATCGAATTTGAAATAAATTTTTTCACAAAAAAAACTTAATATTTCGGAAACTAACAGACAAGGAGAATCGTTTCCAGTTCTGGAATCAAATAGTCATAGGGGTAATGTTAGGTTAGGTTAGGTAAGACACTGCTCTGTTTGCATCAAGGAAATCTATTTTCCATTTTCGGTCCGAAAATAGTCAAAGGGGTTATGTTAGGTTAGTCACTTTGGTTGAGGTTGGGTTAGGTTTCCTCGAAAAAATCAACTGTCCTCTATAGCACCCAAATTTGGTGACGAGCTCTCTGAGAGCATTCTCCATTGCGAAAACTCATAAAATTTCGAATATATTTTTTCACATAAAAAACGTAATATCTCGGAAACTCACAAACAGGGGAAAATCGTTTTCAGTTCTGGAATCAAATCTCGAATCAAATAGTCAAACGGGTTGTGTTAGGTTAGGTTAGGTAAGGTTAGACACTGCTCTGTTTGCATACTGAAGGAGATCTATTTTTCATTTTTGGTCCGAAAATAGTCAAAGGGTTTATATTAGGTTAGTCACTGAGGTTGAGGTTTGGTAGGTTTTCATCGAAAAAAATTTACTTTCTCGTAGAGTTCCCAAATTTGATGACGAGCTCTCTGACAGCATTTTCCATTTCGAGAATTAATCATTTTTGAAATATGTTTTTTCACATAAGAAATGTAATATTTCGGAAACTGAGAGACAGGGAAAAATCGTTTTCAGTTCTGGAACATAGGAGTTATGTTAGGTTAGGTTATACACTGCTCTGTTTGCATTTCGAAGGGAATCTATTTTCCATTTTCGGCCCGAAAATAGTCAAAGGGGTTATGTTAGGTTAGTCACTTATGTTAAGGTTACGTTAGGTTTCCTCCAAAAAATATCAACTTTCTCGTATAGCTCCCAAATTTGGTAACGAGCTATCTGACAGCATTCTCCATTGCGAAAACTCATCATATTTGAAATATATTCTTTCACATATAAAACGTAATATCTCGGAAGTTAACAGAGAGAAAAAAATCGTTTTCAGTACAGGAATCAATTAGTCAAAGGGGTTATGTAAGGTTGAGTTAGGTTAGACACTGCCATGTTTGCATTCCGAAGGAAATCTATATTCAATTTCCGGTCCGAAAATAGTCAAAGGGGTTATGTAAGGTTAGTCACTTAGGTTAAGGTTAGGTGAGGTTTTCCTCGAAAAAAATTGCTTTCCCTTAGAGCTCTCAAATTTGGTAACGAGCTCTCTGACAGCATTCTCCATTGCGAAAACTCATCAAATTTGAAATATATTTTCTCACATAAAAAACGTTATATCTCGGAAACTAACAGCCAGGGAAAAATCGTTTTCATTTCCTGAATCAAATAGTCAAAGGGGTTATGTTAGGTTAGGTTAGGTAAGTGTTACAGTATGATTCCTCATTACACATATTCCTATGTATAATGAAATACCGAATAATAATGCTCTGCGCGAATTTTGAAGAACCCTGTATCACTATCCTGCACCACTCATAAATTGTATTGTTTTTATATGCTTCGTCAAACTGAAACATCGCATCGCATCAAGCACTGACAATTACCTGCTGAATTAGGAGTGATACTTTTATAGGTGAGACAAAGAAGGTCGATAGTGGTATTGAAATTAGATTATTTTGAATTCGTAAGTGGGGTTTTGGCCATTCCTGAACGTTTCAGTAGCAGTAAAAGATTTCATGTAGGAGCACAGTGTGTGTTTATTTTT
The DNA here is from genome assembly GCA_032362365.1 of Zygogramma bicolorata. NCBI lineage: Eukaryota > Metazoa > Arthropoda > Insecta > Coleoptera > Chrysomelidae > Zygogramma > Zygogramma bicolorata. The sequence goes on along the minus strand of JAVJAQ010001718.1, from coordinate 187,597 downwards.
ATTAGTTGTGAAAATTACGAGTATTGGATTATTTTTCACTGATATTACCCACAGTCGGGGATTTGATCACTGTGTCCTATAGCCAACAACTACCAAGTATAATAGGTAGCTGTTACCTCTTTAGAAAGGGGATTTGGAGTTGAAATCACATTATAAGGCCACCCTCCATCGAAGGTATGGAGAGAGTTCAATTTACAATTTATTTTAGAGTCACGGTTTTCTTTATCTTCCAGGCCTTTTTCCGTTACTCGCCATCTGGTATCATCCTTCTGGGTGTGCCCTTATAACTTCCTGGTACATGGGGTTAGTAACCAAGCCATCCAGCTTGCAGATCGAAGGGTAGCCGAGGATTTGGATGAGTATATTTTTCTGTATACGCTTTTGAAAATATTCCTGTTGCCTTTTCCGACACCAATCACGCCACCGACCTAGTAATTCTCAGATATAGTTTTAATGTGAATAATTGCTATTACTCAGAACTGTTTTCACCCCTAGTACGTACTGGGATAGGTAGCCTAGTCCTGGTTGACAGATTGTAATTTGTGTATGAATTATTCATTACGATAATAGACATATTTCTCTCTTTTTAACGTTGTTATTCGCACCATTCAGAAACATCGAACCACCCTTCTCCACTGGGCTAACCAATATTCTACCCTACTTGGCTTCGGTAGAGCACTATAAATTTTTGATACGGTTCAACATCAGAGTAACATCCAATAGATATTTTTTGTGTTATTTAAGCTTCATCCATCAAGCTGAGCCAGAGAAATAAAAACCCCGTATATCTCGAAAACTACCAGACGAGGAAAAATCGTTTTCAGTTCAGGAATCAATTAGTCAAAGGGGTTATGTAAGGTTGAGTTAGGTTAGACACTGCCCTGTTTGCATTCCGAAGGAAATCTATTTTCAATTTTCGGTCCGAAAATAGTCAAAGGGGTTATGTTAGGTTAGTCACTTAGGTTGAGGTTAGTGAGGTTTTCCTCGAAAAAAACAACTTTTCCGTAGAGCTCCCAAATTTGGGGACGAGCTCTCTGACAGCTCTCTCCATTGCGAAAACTCATCAAATTTGAAATATAATTTTTCACATAAAATACGTTATATCTCGGAAACTTACAGGCAGGGAAAAATCGTTTTCAGTTCTGGAATCAAATAGTCAAAGGGGTTAGGTTAGGTTACGTTAGGTTATGTTCCTCCTGACGGTATCTCCACCTTGATGTGGTAGTGGGGCTTGCGTGTCTTTATGATCCCGAGAGCCATGCCGGCGGTAGCGTAGCTACTGGCAGGGTTTTCCTTGCCGGACGAGTCGGGGGTGAAAGGCCAGACAAAGGGAGATACGAACAAAAGGGAGTAAACCCTTCCAAAAATCCGCAACCAAAGGTGTTACGCCACCCGTGCCGAGCGGTGAATGACCAGCCAATATATGGCCACGAACGGAGCCACCGGGAAGATGGCGACCTCCCGGTGTAGATAGCCTTAATAGCGCAAGGTCGCACTACGCTACCGGACAAAATTCGACCCGACTCATGGGATATCTATGGAAAATTCAAATAAAACGAAGTATGATTGGAATGAGGATACGGACCCGACAATACGGAGGTCATCTCTAGCGAGAACACCAGAAAAGCAAACTGCAGAACCTGATCTTGAAGAGACCTTCACGACTCCGATGCAAGATGTAGAAGTTTCGAGAAATCGAGTATCTATATCCTCGGAGGGTCTCATCGACGAGACGGTAGGCCAGAGCCCGAACCCAGAACCCCTTAGAGAACCGACAGACTCAGACGTAGGAAACTTCTACGACGTGTTCGAGGTATCTGATATGACGACACACCGGACAGAAGAAAGAAAAGGAAACGTATCGACCAAAGGGGATACAGGCTGAGCCCTGAGAAAAAAGGAGAACAAGATGGAAAAATAGAAGCTCTACAGCAGGCGATAGTATAAATTAAAAAGCTATCCAAGGAGATGACACAGCAGGCAAAAGACGTGATGAAGAAGGCAAAGTTCTTGAACCACTTGTCCGAAGAGTCGACAAAGAGCAGAAGCGAGATGGGCACCCAACTAAACCTCGGAGACTCAGAAAAGGATATGAGACTGAAAGAACCGAAAAAACCAGTTGAGAGAAGGCCTCCAGGAGTTCGAAAGCTTCGACAAATTCCTGGAGCTGATAGACCTAATATAGCCAGAACACATATATAAGACGACGAAGATGAAGTACGGAACCCCCTTATCCCATAAGGCAGAAGGCGACATGGCTCTCCTCATGGACCCGCTGGCAGAAGCCACAGGCCCAAGCTTCGACGATATAAGGGAAAGATGCCCGGAACTGGCCAACCTCGAAGAAGGAGCTCTGACTGAGAACAAAGTGGAGTATATACAAAAAAAAACGGAGACGACAAGCAGCATAGGAAGTAACTCAGAGAACACCCTCACGACGTTCATCCTACCTTTCAACAAAAGCGACGAGGCTAAGGAAAATGTTCGATATCATATGCTCGCTGAGGGAAGAGATGGAGAAGCAAGGAAAGAGGCAAATTGCCATTTGGAAAACTGAGGAAATGTAGCGAGTACATACTCATTAAAGACATGGAAGCACACCTTCTTATCTCAGAGACAGCAAAGGGAAATAGTGGAAGTAGGCTGCCTAGGAACGATAAGATTATAATAAAGGCCAACGGAATGACATACGCCGACTTACTGAGAACGGTAAAGAACAATATTGATGTCAAAGGAATAGGAGTCACGGTGAAACAAGATAAAAAGACTGCCAACTGGAAGTACTACTACTGGAAGTGGAGGGTGGCAGAAATAAGTCAGAACTGCTGAAGGAAGCAATAAAGGCTAAAGATGAAAACTACAGAGTGGACATCTAACTACAGGATGGACATCTACAGGAACGAAACCCTCGTCCACCTTAGCGGAATAGACGCGGATTTGACAATGAAAGAGGTAGAGGAGCTTCTAGCTCAACGAAGGCCAGACGTACCCATAGCAGCATATTACATACGAGAAATGAAGGAAAACATGTATGGAAGACAGACTGCAACGGTCGCCGCCAAAAATCCAATGAAAGCGAGAAAACTATTAGGCGATGGCATCATAGCCACATTAAGTAAACAGAAAGTGCGTGACGAATGCCTGAATAAGGCCTACCACACACTTCCACACTTGGCGAAGAGGGAGGAGTTTTAGTGGCTACACCACTTGCCCGCGGAGCCGGTCCGCGGGTATTCGAAGGTCTTCCCCCCCACAAAAAAAGAGTTAGGTTAGGTCAGGTTAGATAAGGTTAGGTTAGGTAAGACTCTGTTTGGCTTCTGAAGGAAATCTATTTTCCATTTCCGGTCCGAAAATAGTCGAAGGGTTCATGATAGGTTAGTCACTTAGGTTAAGGTTAGGTTAGGTTCTCCACGAATCAACTCTCTCGTAGAGCTCCCAAATTTGGTGACGAGCTCTCTGACAGTATTCTCTATTGTGAAAACTCATCAAGTTTGAAATATATTTTTTCACATAAAAAACGTAATATCTCAGAAACTAACAGACAAGGAAAAATCATTTTCAGTTCTGGGATCTGCACGTCAGACACTGCTCTGTTTGCATTTACAAGAAATCTATATTCCATTTTCGCTCCGAAAATAGTCAAAGGGGTTATGTTAGGTTAGTCACTTAGGTTAAGGTTACGTTAGGTTTCCTCGATAAAATCAACTTTCTCGTATAGCTTCCAAATTTGGTGACGAGCACTCTGACAGCATTCTCCATTGCGAAAACTCATCAAATTTGAAATACATTTTTTCACATGAAGAACGTAATATCTCGGAAGTTAACAGACAGGAAAAAATCGTTTTCATTTCAGAAATCAATTAGTCAAAGGGGTTATGTAAGGTTGAGTTAGGTTAGACACTGCCCTGTTTGCATTCCGAAGGAGATCTATTTTCAATTTTCGGTCCGAAAATAGTCTAAGGGGTTATGTTAGGTTAGTCACTCAGGTGAAGGTTAGGTGAGGTTTTCCTCGAAAAAAAACGGCATTCCCGTAGAGCTCCCTAATTTGGTAACGAGCTCTCTGACAGCATTCTCCATTGCGAAAACTCTTCAAATTCTAAATATATTCTTTCACATTAAAAACGTTATATCTCGGGAACTAACAGGCAGGGAAAAATCGTTTTCAGTTCTGGAATCAAACTGTCAAAGGGGTTATGTTAGGTTAGGTTAGGTAAGGTTAGGTTAGGTAAGGTTAGACACTGCTCTGTTTGCCTTCCGAAAGATATCTATTTTCCATTTCCGGTCCGGAAATGTAAAATAGATTTAATAGTAATAGTAGGTTTATGTTAGGTTAGTCACTTAGGTTAAGGTTAGGTTAGGTTTTCCACGAAAAAATCAACTCTCTCGTAGAGCTCCCAGATTTGGTGACGAGCTCTGTGACAGCATTTTCCATTGCGAAAACTCACCAAATTTGAAATATATTTTTTCAAAAAAAAATCAATATCTCGGAAACTAATAGACAAGAAAAAATCGTTTCCAGTTCTGGAATCAAATAGTCATAGGGGTAATGTTAGGTTAGGTTAGAAACTGCTCGGTTTGCATTCCGAGGGAAATCTATTTTCCATTTTTGGTCCGAAAGTAGTCAAAGGGGTTATGATAGGTCAGTCACTTAGGTTAAGGTTACGTTAGGTTTCCTCGAAAAAATCAACTCTCTCGTATAGCTCCCAAATTTGGTAACGATCTCTCTGACAGCATTCTCCACTGCGAAAACTCATCAAATTTGAAATATATTTTTTCAGATAAAGAACGTAATATCTCGGAAACTAACAGAGGGGGAAAATCGTTTTCAGTTCTGGAATCAAATAGTCAAAGGGGTTATGTTAGGTTAGGTTAGGTAATGTTAGGTTAGGTTAGGTAAGGTACGGTTGGGTTAGGTTAGACACTGCTCTGTTTGCATTCCGAAGGAAATCTATTTTCCATTTTCGGTCCGAAAACAGTCAAAGGGGTTATGTTACGTTAGTCACTTTGGTTAAGGTTAGGTTAGGTTTCCTCGAGAAAATCAACTTTCCTGTATAGCTCCCAAATTTGGTGACGAGCTCTCTGACAGCATTCTCCATTGCGAAAACTCATCAAATTTTCAATATATTTTTTCGCATAAAAAACGTAATATCTCGGAAAGTAACAAACAGGGAAAAATCGTTTTTAGTTCTGGAATCGAATAGTCAAAGGCTAGGTTAGGTTAGGTTAGGTTAGGTTATGTTAGGTTAACAGAACTGGGTCCAAGGGACTTGAACACACGCACCGCTCAAAAAAAAAGGTGTCTGTGTCGGGGTAAGGGGCAACCCTTACCTTTCCCAGGCAGATGTGATGCGAAGACAATAGCCTCTCCATCGGCAAGATCGTTTGGGTGCCTACTCGTTGGCGGGCCTGTCTCTTACAGAACTCAGCGGATCTAGAGGGGGAATCCTCGATAAAAAACCTCCTGGAGACACACATCTGGTGTGCAGGGATGCCTTACCCTGGGATTTCTCCGGCCTATCTTACCCCTCTTCAACTTGTCTTGGTAAGATATCTTCTACTCTATTCTATCGACCTCTCTTAGGCAACTCTTGTTCCTTTCCGACCCCGACGCTATTAGGGTATCCGAGGGCTAGGGGTCACTCATTTCCTCACTACAGGTTGCAGGGGAGGCGGCTGTGACCTCTTTTCTTCCAATCTCTCTTCTGCTCTCTCCCAAAATGGGGGCGTTGTGGAAGGGAGACTACCGCGTCCCCCAATCCCAAGGTGTAGCACCATCGCGCCGAAGGGATGCGTGGGACAGGGGTGACTAAGTGTGTCTCAAGCGATGCTCCCTGGATATGGCGACCCAGGGGGGATTTAGCCTTACCCCTGCATGCGGAGCTCTGCAGGGGTGGACCTGAAAATTCCCTAGCTACTCGTGGGACGTAATATGGAAAAATCAAATTCAAAACAAATAGATAGTAAAAGAGGAGAAACGGCAGAGGACAAGAAGATGAGGGAGGGATATGAGAAGGACCTCCTAGAGAGGGTGATCAGGAATAGACTGTCGAGGTCTCCCAAGGTATCCGCATCCACGTCGGATAAAGAGGATATTGATTCGAAAGATGGTGACGAAGTGTTTAGTACACCTCGACGTGTGGTGGAAACGCCAGACGGTTTCTTAGACGAGGAGTTTGTGATGTGAGAGGTCATAAGGCAGGCAGTATGCGATGCCCAAAATTTAAAATGGCAGTGGGGGGGCTAATAAGAATAGTAAATCACGAAGGAGGCTGACCGTACTTCCTGAGGACGTCGCTGTCGAGCCTAGAGAACCGGAGGGAGTGAATGTCCCGGAAAACGAGGAAACCGAAAAGGAAGAACGAGTAGCCCTGGAGAATCCAGCTCATGATATGGGAGTAGACGAGTCTGGTCTTTATGGCGGGGACGGAGGAGTACCGAACATCTAATGCCTCTACAAATACTTCAAATAAACATCGATAGGAGACGAAATGCGCATCACTTAATGCAACGTATGGCGGAGGAGACTAATGCAGGTGTGGTGGTCATACAGGAACCAAATAGGGCCATTGCCCGAAAGGATGCTAAATTGATCATTGATCCAAGAGAAGACACCGCGGTTTGGTGCAAGAACCGAAAGTGTGGCGTCGTGGGACACAAATGCGAGTACGGATTTATATGCCTAGCTTTCGATACGTGGAACCTGTATGACTGTTACATCTCCCCCAACGTTGCATTGAGTGACTTCAGAGAATACATTGACAGACTGGCGCAGCATATACAAGACGAGGGAAAGGACGCGATTGTTTCGGGAGATCTCAATGCCAAATCTGCAATGTGGAACTCAGACAGAACTGACCTTTGGGGCAGATATGTGGAGGATTGGATCAGCGAAGCGAATATGACGGTCCACAACACCGGTAGTGAACCAACGTTCAGCAGAGCTGAGCAATCCTCCATCATAGCTGTCCACCGGGAAAATGTCAACCCGAATAACAGATTGGCATGTGTCGCGAAATGAAAGCGGAAGCCTTCATAGATACGTGCTATACAAGGTGGAGACTGATCGAAAACCCATAAAAATCGAGAGGCACCTAAAAACATTTATGGACTCAGGACTTTTCAGAGACAACTTCTCAGCCATAATATAGCAGGGATAACAGATCTGATAGCCACTACGCAAAGTGCCCAGAAAATGGGCCAGCGATATGAGGAAGATGGGACGCCTTGGCAGCAACCAGCCTGGTGGAACGAGGCGATACAAGATCTGAGAATGGGATGCAATCGAAGTAGGAGGGAGCTCACAAGGGCGAGACGAGCGCGCCTGGGACCTGACGATATAGCAACCAAGAAGGGGGCCTACAAGCAATCCAGGCGAAGGCTGAGAAAAGAAATCAATAGGGCACAAAAGGAGGGCTGGAAGGTACTCTGTGATCGACTGGAGGACGACTCCTGGGGTCAGGGGTACAGGATAGCGGTGAGGGAACTCAAGGGCTTCCAAGCCCCCTACGATCTGGACCAGTCAAGAGAACTTGCAGTGCTGAGGGAACTCTTTCCTGAAGCGGACACGGTAGCACAGGAGGCAGAAGAAGATATACAAGGGGTGGCAGCTTCACCTTTCACAGCTGAAGAGCTGGATTCGATGAAAAGCAAGCTGAAGAGCAGGAGAGCCCCAGGACCGGACGGAATAACACCGGAAGCGGTCAAGATGGTGATAGAGCTTGCTCCAGACGCAGTACTTGACGTGATGAATCAAGCGTTCGCTGAAGGAGTATTCCCCGAACAGTGGAAGCAGGGTAAGGCTATCCTAATACCCAAAGGAGATCCTCGGGTAGACCTGAAGTATAGGCCAATCTGTTTATTAGATGGATTCAGCAAACTATATGAATATTCTATTGAGGAACGACTGGTAAAGGGGATTGGGGAGAGGGGTGGACTTCCAAACTCACAACACGGATTCAGAAGTAAGAGATCGACTGTAGGATCCATAGAGGCTGTCATGGAGGCGGTGAGGGGCGCGAGGACGACGTGGGCAATAATCTTATTGATCAACGTCAGAAACGCATTCAACACTGCTAAATGGCACCTGATCAATGAGCAGCTTAAAGGACTTTAGGTGGACCAGCACCTGCGCAGGGTGGTGAGGGACTACCTCACAAACCGGTCTATACGCACGGGATGGACGGAGATTAAACTCACCCAGGGGGTTCCACAGGGCTTGGTCCTCGGACCGACGCTGTGGAACGTCCTGTACAACGGAGTGCTACGGCTAGATCTGCCTAGGGGGTGCACCACAGTTGCCTATGCTGATGATCTGGCTCTCATAGTCGGAGCTAACAAAAAAGAAGAAATGGTTGATGCAGCCAATCGGAGCATCGAAATGATCATAACGTGGCTCACAGACCACGGCCTGCAAATTGCTCCACATAAAACGTAGACCATTATCGTGAAGGGACCAAGAGAGAGGGAGAATATCCGCATTAGGGTAGCAGATGTGAATATATCGCCGAGCAAATACGCCAAGTACCTTGGAGTATGGATCGACGATAAGATGATTCACAACGAGCATGTCAGAAAGGCCTGCGAGAAAGCCAACAGGCAGGTGGCTGCCCTGACCAGAATTCTCCCTAATACTAGGGGTCCCGGATCTAGCAGAAGAAGGGTTATGTACGGAGTGGTGCAATCTGTAATATGGGGGCACGTTATGAGAGTGGAGAGATATAGAACCACTATGCTGGCAACACAGCGCAAAAGTTACTGCGCGTTGCGATGACCGTGTCCGCGGAGGCACTAGCAGTAATAACGGCGATTTCCCCGATCGACCTGATGATAGATGAAAGGACACGCATACACAACAGTGGGGAGACTGGCCAAGCTAGTAAGGAAGCAGAAAGAGGAAGGACCATGCAGCAGTGGCAGGATAGGTGGGACGCTAACACCGCGAATGCCCAATGGACCAAATGGTTGATCCCTGGCATAAGGGAATGGGTAAATTGCAAACACCGGGCTACAGATTATTATCTCACTCAGGTGCTGAGTGGGCATGGCTCTTTCCGATCCTTCACCCGAGGAATAGGAAAGACACTGGACGACATCTGTGTGTATTGCGGGGCGATGGATGACCCAATGCACACAATATTTGTGTGCCAAAGGTGGCACAGGGAGGGGGGAGTCATAGAAGGAGTCATTGGGATGGATCCCGCACCCGAGGGTCTGCTGAGAGCAATGATTGGTAGCCCGGTGTCATGGAAAATTGGGCATAGTTTTCTCCGAAAGGTGATGGAGGGGAAGGAAAGAGAGGAGAGAGACCTGCAGAGGAATGCAGAAGTAGGAGAATGAATCCGACTATAACAATGCGATCCGATGTTGATGTCGAAAAGACGGTTCCGGATAGAGGAGGAGCAGAACAGGGTGGTTTTTAGTGCGGTATACGGAGCTTGCTTCGGAGTCCCACACTATCAGGGAAGGGAGGAACTTTTACCTGATGTTCATAAAGAATTTTCCACCGCAAAAAAAAGTTAATAGAACTAGACAAAGGCTGAACAAAGGCTGAATGAAGATAAAGAGACAGCAGAGAAAAGAGCGGATAGGGCTGAAAAAGAAGCGGAGATATTGAGGGAAACAGTAATCAATTTCGAAGAGAGAACGGCTAGAAATAATACTGAAAGTGAAATGAGGAGACTTGAGATGAACAGGATTCAGGAAGAAATACGGACGGCAGAGAAAAAAGCAGAAAGAGCCGAAAAAATAGTAGAAGAGATTGATAAAATTATACGAGAACTAGAAGACAAAATCATGCAAGAAAAAAACAAATATCAGCAGCACAAGAGTGATCAGTTGGACAAGGTCGAAGAGGAAAAAAGAGGGCAGAAGAAAGAGCAGAAATAGCCAAGAAAACTATAAAAGAAATGGAAAAACGACAAGACGATATGGAAGATAAACTGAAAAGCAATAAAATATTAATAAATGATAGTGAATGCAGAAGTGGTAAGAAAATCCTCAAGGAGCTACCCGAGATGCCAATTGAATATAATGAATTCTGCGAAATGGAGAGTAGTGAATGGGCGATGGAAATATTCGAGAAAACAAAAATCATGGTCGGAAACCCACTAGACATAGAGGATGGTACAACGAAGTTGGTAATGGTAAAACCGGAAGATACGGCGATAAATAAAAGCATCCAAAAGTTGTATATAGACAAGTTCCCAAAGTTGAAGAATATGGAAGAAGGCATAGAGATGCTAGAACAGACGACAAAAGTTAAAAGGACGGGAGAGACGACGAGACGAAAGGTGATAAAAATGAAATGAAAGGCACGCACAAGGACACATGGGAAAAACTGAGAAGACTCAAAGAGGAAACAGAAGGAGATGAAGACATATGTATACACCATGTGAAATGGATGAATATCCAGAATCCCCAAAAAATGGTAGTGGTCATATTCCACATGGGAAACACCAGGGTGGAAATATACACTATAAAGGCAGGAGAAATATCCAATAAAGAAAGAAATACGTATGCGGTACTAGTCTCGGATAGAGAAAAAACATACAGCGGAGTGCTAAATAACGTAAAGAAAGCTATGACAAATATAAGCGGAAACGAAGCGGACGAATGCATTAGACAAGTTAGAAGTACCAAAGAAGGTAAATTGCTTATAACCATGAACAAAAACCAGATGGCATTAGAAGAAATCAAGGAAACACTGAAACGCGAGAAACAAATGAAAATTATGAGTCTGGGAGAGGAAAAAAACTTGCATAGTATACACATCAGAGGGATGCTAAGTGATACCACAAAGGAAGGAATAGTGGAAGCGGTGAAGACAGTAACGGGTAATTAGGAAGAAGACTGGGGAATCAGTGGTATCAGACCAACAGGAAACCAAACAACCACAGTAACCCTGAAGCTGCCAAAGGAAAAAGCGGAGGCACTTATAGTCCAAGGCTCTATAAAAGTAGGACTAGCCCGGTGCAGAGTAGAGATAAGGCACAACGTGCCAAATTGTGAAAGGTGCTGGAGCTATGATCATAACACGGAAACTTGTAAAGGAGAGGACAGGATAAGAAATTGCTACAAATGTGGCCGAAAGCGACACAAGGCTACAGAATGTAAAGATGAAACATACTGTCCAGTGTGCGGAATGGAGGGCCACAAAATAGGCTCCGCGAGATGTATGGCCTTCAAGATGGCACTCAAAAGAACTAGGCAGAGGTATAACCAAAATGAGAGACAGGTGAACTTCTCACTGGGAGAAGCAGTGACCGAAGCCCTGAATGCCGCAAACGCTGCGGCGGCAGCGGCAGAGATAGCCGAAGAAGAGGAGAGGATGAATTCAGAAAAAGAAGAAGAGATGGACCCAGAAGGAAGTCAGTTGTTCTCCTCGCATGATATATAGGAAATAACACATCCAAAATACCTCTCAAAATATTGCAATTCAATGCAGATATGAGAAGGAATGCACACCACCTCCTACAAAAAACTGTCATAGAAAAAGAAATGGACATAGTCATACTCCAAGAACCAAACATAAATATGGTCAAGGACAACCCGCTATGGATTAAGGATATAAGAAAAGACACAGCTACGGTCTGCATCAATAAAAAATGCGGCATAGTCAAACATACTAGAGGACGCGGCTTTATAGCTCTCAACTTTGACAGTTGGTGCCTGATAAACTGCTATTTCTCACCAAACAAACCGTTACAAGACTTCAAGACCTACTTCGACACAGTGATACAACAAGCCAGAAGGAGCACGGATTTTGTGATAGCTGGTGACCTGAACGCAAAGTCGACACTGTGGAACTCCGACCTCACCGACCCCAGAGGCGAATATATTACTGAATGGATGGGTACACTTAACATGACTGCAAACAACGTCGGGAATACACCAGGGGTAGACAGACCTCTTTTATTGACGTTGCTCTCTCCTCACAGGGAATGACAAACGAAATATCACGGTGGGCCGTGTCAACCGAGGAAAGCATAAGTCTACACAGACACATATACTACGAAGTTGACACTAAAAAAGTCATTTGCAGACAGATATGCCACATCTTGATGAAACGGCTTTCGCGAACGTGCTCCAACTCACGGCCAACAACATGGAAGGTCCAAAACAACTTATAAGGGCCATCAAAAATGCACAGAGGATAGGCACCGGAGAACAAGCCCACGGCACGGTCAGAAACCAGCCGATATGGTGGAATCACCAGATCGCCACCCTCCGTGAGGAGTGTAATCATTACATAAGGACGCTGACCAGACTGCGGAGACGGAACAATCCGGATGAAGTAACGGAAGCGGAGTTGCAGTATAAGGGAAAAAGGAAAGAACTAAGGAGATAAACAGATCGCAAAAAAGAGAGTGGAATGAATTGTGCGACCGTCTAGAGGAGGATCCCTTGGGGCAGGGATATAAGATCGTGACCAGCGGAATTAAACAGTACAAAGCGCCATACGATGCAACTCATGAACAAACAACTCAAATTATAGGGAAGCTCTTCCCAAAATGCGTGCGAGTCGTATACGATACCGAACATCCGGAAGAGACACCGCAGCCGGTCACACTGGAACAGATCTTCAGGGCGAGTGAAAAGATGAAATCCAATAAGTCCCCAGGTCCTGATGGTACCTTACCAGAATCTATCAGAATCGCTTTCCAGACCATTCCAGAGACCATCTGACAAACGATCAGTAGGATGATGATGGAAGGTACTTTTCCTAACCAGTGGAAGAGAGCCAAGGTGGTGCTCATCCCAAAGAAAGGGACGGAGGAAGAGGTAACAAAGTATAGGCCGATCTGCCTTTCAGATAACTATAACTATACGAGCACACACTAAAGAATAGACTGGACATGGAACTGAAAGAGAAACAAGGAAACTCCGAAACGCAGTTCGGCTTTAGAGCAAAAAGATCTACGATATCGGCGATAAACTATATACTGACTTTTGCTTCTCAGTAGTCTTTCAGAAAGTTTCAATATGAATCCAATAGTTTTTTGGCCAACTCGTGTCACAGATACAACAATATCTACAATTGAATTTTGATGTTAATGAATATCCTATCATCGTATTAAATAATGAAATCTCAGATCACCGAAAAATGCATGCAAACCTGAACTTGAATTTCCCAGACAATTCATGTTGATATGTACTAAAAAGGAATTTCAATCAGAATGCAATTACTGCATTTCAATATTCTCTAGAATAAGAGAATTGGGAACAACTATACGCTCTAGAAAAAGTAGATGACGCATTCGATTATTTCGGTGCAACTTTCTTGCATCATTTTGAAGTTCACTTTCCCGTCAAAAAGAAGTTCATTGATAAAAAAACACTAGGCATTGGGTAACAGAAGAAGTGAAGCAGTCGAGCTCAGGTCTTAAGGAATTATTTGCATTAAAAAGGGAGAATATCCAATTAAAACCTATTTTATGACAATGCCAAGAAAAAACACAACTTGTTAATTAGGAATTCGAAGAGGACATTTTATCAAGAAATAATTATTGAATCAGATAATCCAACAAAATCTGCATGGAAAGTTATATCGGAATTAACTAATAATACAAAATCAACAAAAAATATAAGAATAATATCAGATGAATCTGAATACGATGATCCTCAAATTATTGCTTCCTTATTCAATAGATTTCTTTGAACACTCCTCTTGAAATAGCTGAAAAAATCCTAGCAAAAAATTGTTTGCTTATGGCATACGAGGATCTCTCTAGAGTGGATTCTATCATTTCTAACGGATAGAAAACAATACGTCAGTATTAACTATCAAGATCCCAGAGGATTGAGAAATGTAAAATCTGAAAGTTCTGAGTTAATTATGGGTGTTCCGCAAGGTTCTGTACTGGGACCAATGCTCTTTTTGTTGTACACGAATGATATTGAATGTATATCGAATCAAGCTCACTTCACTATGTATGCAGATGACACGTCGCTGATAGTTTCTGATAGGTGTGATTCAAGCCTCCAGGTCAAATGTGAGAATATACTGAGTATTCTCAGTAACTGGTTCAGTTCCTCATGTCTACTTCTTAATAGTGAAAAAACTTATGTTTTAAGATTTCAGCCTTATATAATATACATAAAGAAGATGTGAAAATATTAGTATGAATCTCAACAACGAACCCCTGAATTATTAGGAAAACGTAAAATTTCTTGGGGTAAATTTGGACAAAAATTTAAACTGGAAGGCACACTGTGAATCACTCATATCACGGCTGTCATCACTAGCATATCTATTTTATAGCATCAGATCCATCCTACTTCAGAGTCAGCTAATTATGTTATACTATGCGGAAATAGAATCATTGTTGAGATATGGCATTTGCTTTTGGGGAAACTCGGTACTATTCCAAGATGTATTCATTGCTCAAAAACGCATTTTACGCCGTATTGCTGGTAAACCCAACACATATTCTTGTAGAGAACTGTTTAAAAGTTTTGATTTTCTGACTCTTCCTGGACTCTTCATTTTAGAAGTTTCTGTTCATGTTTTCAAGAATAAAAATAATTTTATCACGAATATAGAACCTCACGGTGTGAATACCAGGCAAAGGAATAACCTCTATGTTTCTTTCTCTCGCCTCAGAACTACAAGTAATTCACCAAGCTACTTAGGACCAAAGATATTCAATTCTTTACACTCCCATTTGAGGAAATGTGATAAATTGAAAGAATTCAAAAAACAACTGAAAATGTTTCTCCTGGACAAAACATACTACTCGCTGAATGAGTTTCTTGTTTCATGAGATTTAAATAATTTAGTTGTGATTTATAACTGATATTTGCTTTGTACTATTTTGGTATAATAGATTTTGTGAATCTCCTGGTCGCTTTACCTTCAAATTCAAATTTTTTGTCTTAATTTAATTTCAATTATAATTTTAACATTGCCTTCATCAACACTGACTACGTGATGGTTATGTATGCAGCATACCTGTAGTATTAGTATTTTTTTATGACTATTCCTATACAAATGTAAATTTGTCAATGAGGAAAATAAATGAATTTTAAATTTGAATTTGAAGATAACCAAGGAAGGCTCGAAGACATGGGCGGCAGTCGTGCTATTAGATGTAAAAAATGCCTTTAAGACGGCAAAGTGACACTTGAAAGTCAATAGACTAAACGAATTAGGCATAAGCCAATACATTGTCAACTTGGTAGCTGCATACCTGATGGACAGGACGATACAAATGGGCAAGTTCCCACAAGAAATGACACAGGGAGTACCAAAGGGCTCGGTCCTCGGACCCACTCTGTGGAACATATTATATGACGGAGTGCTAAGACTCAACCTACCACGAAATTGTTATACAATAGCATGTGCAGACGACTTGGCACTAGTTGTCAAAGCAGACAAAAAAGGCGACCTTGTTACAGATGGAAACTCCTCCATAGAACACATCATGACCTGGATGTCGAGAAATGGCCTCGAAATAGCGCCACAGAAAACGAAGGCTATTATCCTTAGGGGACCTAAAAAACGGGAGGATATCAGTTCAAAAATGGGGGAGGTATGGATAACGCCCAAGAAGTTCGTCAAGTACCTTGGTGTTTGGTTAGACGACAAACTGATATGGAACGAGCACATCAGACCAACGTGCGCGAAAGCAGATAAACAAACTGCAGCGCTCACTGAGATCCTGCCAAATACCAGAGGACCAGGAAACCAAAAGCGGCGGCTGCTATACGCAGTAGTCCAATCGACAATCTTATATGCTGCACCGGTGTTGCAACAGGCGATGAGGGTGGCCAAATATAAAAATATGCTTCGAGCAACACAGCGAAGGATAGTTGAGGCTTTCGCGGCCGAGGTTTTCAGTATCACTACTTTTATTCGGGTTTGAAGGCCGTCGTTTTTTGGAATTTCTTCCTGACGTTTCGCTGGCTCGAGTGGCTAGCTTCTTCAGAGGTTCATTCATCTTGGAATTCACTCCGATGACTGGAGATTGTTTCTTCGCAAGTTATATTTATGCCGATTCAGGTAGTTTGCGGTGCTAATTATTCCATTCGGATTGGTCGGGGGTCCTCTGAGGGTCAAAAATAAAAGGCATGAAAGAACGGTCCTCAAAATTGTCGGCGTCAAACAATGCGTCTTCTAAGACATAGTCCAAGTATTTGTCACCTCAATGAGCCCTAATGGTCGGGGGCCCCGTTTGAGGGAAAAAGCATCGCACCCCCGCCAAGTCACGCCCTTACGTCACACCTGTCATTTTCACTGTCAAAATCATTAAACCTAACCTTGTAATCTGTCGTAATTCCAAAGTCACCCCCTAGTTATATGTCTATCATTTTCCCAGCTGAAGACATCTGTCAGTCCAACATTACCTCACTGTCATTTGCAAATTTCTAGTCATACGTAACGTCTATCAGCTGTCACCAGTCATTTCCACAGTCAAATACATCTGTCAGTTCAACCTTACCTTGTAATCTGACATCTGTAAAGTTCTAGTCATACGTCACACCAGTCATTTTTCTACCAAAGTCATTTGTCACCCTGCAATTTGTAATATTCCCAAAGTAACGCCAATAATCTGTCTTCAGTCATTTCTACAGTCAAATACATCTGTCACTTCAACTTAACCTTGTAATCTGGAATCAAAAAATCACGCTCTATACGTAACGTCTATCAGCTGTCACCTGAGCCATGGTCCAAATATTTTTGTCACTTCAATGAGCCTTAAGACATGGTCGGGGCCCCCCCCGTTTGAGGGAAAAAAACATCAAAATCGCACATTTTTCCCTGCCAAGTCACGCCCATACGTCACACCTGTCATCAGTCATTTCCACTGTCAAAATCACCTAACCCAACATTCTATGCCACTTTGTCAGCCCTAGGCAGTTCCTTGCCGTCATTTATCAGTTCAACCTAACCTTGTGAAATTCTAAGACACAGCACGCAACAATGGTTAATGCTTCGTCGTAGCATCACACAAAAATGACCCCCGTTAATGCAAGCTAAGGCATCGCACGGAACAAAAATGGTTCCCGCACTTTACACAGCGCTAACGCTTAGTCAGAGCATCACACAAAAATGGCTCCAGCTACCACCTAACAGAGCGCTAACGCTACCACTCAACATAGCGCTAACGCTTCGTCAGACGAACCCAACAAGACCCCCATGGTCACCCTGAACGTAAGCATCACACGCAAGAAAAAATGACGCCCGTTAATCGTACTGGTTCCCGCCTACGTCTCCACCACTCGTTGTGGTCAGTAGTGTTGTACATTTTGATAATTCAACTAGCATCCGACATGTTGAATGGTGAAATGAAACAAGTAATGAACAAAAATTTTTATTGATAAACAGCTATTAATTTCGTTAACAATGTTTTGAGTTGATACAAAAGACCATCACTAGGACAATGAACTCCAAATAAACTCCAGTTAAATTGACCTGCTTCAACAACTTTTCGAGTAAACTCATTGTATTTGTAATAGATGTTTCCTCGGAAAAAGTATATGTGTCCATCTATGAATCGATATGCAGCCGTAACATCGTTTGGAATCCCAGGAAACATATCGATAATTTGACCTCGACCTGTTATTACTTGTGGTGTTTCGAAGAATTATACTTATGAACTATTACCGTAGAACATGTATCCCTTACCGCTGTATGTATGGAAGAATACATTGGCATCAGGTACCGGAGTAGGTTGAGTCTGTATAATCTGTAGAGAAGGAAAGTCCACTTCATGCCATTCTTGTTTCTTCCTATCGAAAACTATCAAAGAACCAGCCGAATTTTGGAAAACGTATGATATAGTTACTTTTCGATTAAGATAGTTGTTCAAACGCTCGGGCTTCGCCGGTATCTGCTCATCATTTATATCCAGTTTCCATAAATGTTCCCCAGCACCAATATACAGTCTATGATTCGAAAATTGGGGTGCTTTTGCCAAAAACATGAAATCGGGCAATTTCACATCACAAAGTGCATGGGTTGTCGATTTTTGAACGGATGGATGTCTGGTATGTTTAGTGGTGGTGGTGGGGGTAATCGTGGTTGTACGAGGTCTGCTAGTTGTTGTACGTCTTCCATATAGATACTCCATTGCTATTCTATCATCTTCACTTACGATAGGAAGTTGACGTTTATACCAGGGAAACATAACCGACTCCTCCACACCGCTATGTTGAAGACCAATTGTGTGGCCTATTTCGTGTGTTAGGGTGCCAAGAAGACTGGCACCTTCTTCACTGTTATCACTATCCATTATCCAGTTTTCCGCCTTATCTACATGAATTTCCCTACAAGTATTCTGAGGATCGGGAAAATAAGCGTGTGCCAACACTGTTGCTGGCCCATCAAAGCTGAATGCGCAGCGATGAGTACCTGTGCAGTCTTCACGGAAATGGTGTATTCTCTCTCAGAAGACTATTGTTATGTCAGGTTTTTGATGTGCCGTGTGGCGAACATAATTGAATTTTAAATTTGAAATTCCTTCCCAGAAAGCGAAAGCTCTTCTTGCAATATCCACTTGTGATTGGTTAGCTTGTGAGAACGAACAGTAAAGGTTAGTCTTATTCCAATGCGCTGAACTAATTGTGAAGGCATTCTCGGGTTGCATACATCTGGGCTGACGAACTAGAGCCAGTGTCTCCTCGTTGAGTTCACCAATCTACAGGTACATTATATTTCTCCTGACACGCCACTATAGCCGACTCGATATCCAATAGAGAAGTATTAGTATTATTATCGATGTATCCATATTGCTGCAGGTAGGTAAACATTTCTTCGTTATTTGTAACATTTTCGCAACACACTAGCGTCAATAACAAGCTAAAGACAACCGCACTCGACAACATTTTAATTGATACTAATCCGATCACATAAGTATTACTCAGTTTTCAATCCCCAATATGATTACGTCATGCCAAGTTGTGAAATCCGTCTTACAGCGTCTCACATGTGCGACGACGATGTCAGACAGTAGGCTCCAAATTATGACGTCTTACAGCGTCTCATATGCGCGAGGCTGTCTTCCGTCGAACCTCCTCTCACATGCGCTAGGCTGTTCCCAAATAAAAAAATGTACCCACTCAATTGTTGAAAAATGATAACTACACAGAAACATTGTTGGTGGAAACGCTTACTTATTGACAAAATTTTCCTCACACTGAGGTATATCAGATAATAGATGGAAAATAGTTATTGAAACCTTATGATAAACACTTATGAAAAATCTCAAGAAATTGTCAAAATGGAATCTGTAAAGATGCTGAAGGGCGAATACATCTTTATCAAAAGAGCGAAAAGTTAAAGTGAAACAATTGCTGAAGGTATTAAGAATGTATAGAAACATGAATTCATTAGTCATATAACGAACAACATTGAAGCAAACCCACATATCGAACACTCTGTTTCCCCAAACAATTCAATTTATAGCACCAATCGAGCAATAATTTTCACCTGTTCAGCTGGCAAATCGTCTGGAAAATTGATTCAATACCCTCAAAGAGTATCAGTGATATATTACTTTTGAGATGGTCTGTCTGGCACTATCAGAGTAAAATAAAACATAAAAAAAACAGGCAAATAAAACATAAAAACAAGATTTTTGGTAAGAATTAGCAGAGTTTGACATATTTCACAGTGAAACAGAGTGAAAATATTATGTGTGATGGCTGGCAGACGTTTATGTAGTCCTAGACGAGTTGTTGATAGATCATTTCATTCGTGACAGTTGAGGTGTGCGTGTGCGGATGAAAATTGAAAAAGTCATTATTGAAAAAGAAAATGTCAAGAAAAAACGATTATTCGGTGTTGAGGCACGTACAATTGTTTTCAGAATCAGACTTATGCCAGAGGGTTGGGATCCTATAAGTTGGATAAAACAAGCTATCGAAGACATTGTGATGCGAGGATTTGAAAATTTGAAACCGAATGATCACGTGGGATCCACCTTTGAATCAAATGAACTCACCAATGGACAAGGTTGGATGAAATTCAAACCGGCATCAGAAGTAACATTCGATGATATTTGGCAGACAATATCCTCAATCCATCAAGCAAATTCGGAAACAATGTATACCGAAACATTTACTGTATGTATTACGACCGTAAGAAAACCAGAATGATTCGAAGATTTAGAATTGTTATTGTAGTTTTACAGCGAAAATAAAAAATGTATTGGGAATTGTTTTTCTTTCACTCACCCAAAAACATTCCTCAAATACTTCAGATTTATCATGAAACCTTGAGTATCTTTGGTATATTTTAAATCAAAATCATAAATTACAGTCATGAGAGAAGACATTGTTGAGCGTTCGACTTCAAAGCAATGAATATTACTGGAAACCGTCTTACATGCGAGATGATGACGTCATAAGACACCAAATTCATCAACCTGTCTTCAACTCTATAGAATATCATTTGTGTGATTTTTACAAATTTCAGATTCGTCTACAATCCTTTGCAAGTCGTTCAGTATCACACATTCTTTCCTTCATAAAAAATATTGGAGCACAAATGAGAATTTCTATTCATTAAAAACGTCTAACGCTCCGTTAAATGCGACTAACGGTTCGTTAAAACGCGTCGTTAAATGCGACTAACGCTTCGTTAAACGCACCGTTAAATGCGACTAACGCCTCGTTAAAAACGTCTAAATTTCATTTCCGCATCACCCACGAGGTAGAACTACTGATGCGTTACCTTTTTTTCGAGTGGAAGTTTCCCCAGTAGGCCTATCATAACCACAAAGATATCTTTATTTGAAAAAATATATAATCACAAAGTTGTATCCATACTATCATCGTTGATCGAATAGTGCCCCCATGGTAGAGTTTCATGGGTACCTGGAACGGAATATCGTTTATCATCATCCGGACTGAGAGCCATTTTCTCTTGGGTAATTGAATAAACTTGATGTTTGTCAGATCGAATGAGATTCTGAAAAACATATTTTCGTTTCAGTGTTTCTAAACACTCCATATAATCTTCAAAAGTTATTTTAGTTTTAATCACAGACATTTTCACTCCTTTAGCATTTTTGGTAACACCATAATTTTTTATGATATTACCAATCTCATCATCCACATATTCCTCAGTTTCGAGCTGCAATGGTAACTTTTCCAGTTCATCTTGATCGGATAATACCCTGATTGGATACAGCTTTGATTTGAGGCCAACAAAATCTGTCATAATTCTACCATTGTTCTCATCCTTCATCATACCCAACACTTTTTTATTCACTAGTGGGATATTGAATATGTTATCTGATGGATAATCACTGGTATCGAAATATTGATGACAATCTGTTTGAATCATAACGTATGGATCAGAATTTTCAATTTCATAAATCCGAATGTCCGTATCGGTATATGTCACAGAGCAATTTTCTCCAAACTTTGAAGTCATGTAACCATAATGAAAATCATATATTGCTAAATCGAGAATGGCTTGACCAACATAAACTGGTTTGTTCAACCACCATATCTTCCAAACCACTCTGTGATGAGTTTAATATCGACCCGTTTTCTGACATTCTCCATCGTTTTTCCTAGAAAAAAAATTTATACAAAGTTCACTTTCGAGACAGTAATACATACCAAAAACTGTATTATTCATCAACTTGAATAAATTCTTCTCAAACTCGTTCTGGGCAGCAGTCCGTAGATGAGTATTCAGATCAATATAAGACTTGAGCCATGGTGATTGTTTGAATTTGAGAACTCGATGAATCCTCTTTATCATAAGACCATGTTGCAACGCTTGCTTCAGGGCGCGATAATGGATGACGTATTTCTCCTTAGGATTGAGTGTAGCCATCAGTTTAGTTATTTCTTCTGGCTTCGTCGAAGGTCTCATGGTTTTTGGATTAATATGTTCGGGGCAAAATGGAATATCTTTATGTTTGTCATGTAGATGTTTAGGATACTCCAAATCTACTTCCAGAATGTAACCTTCATCAGCATTATCTGGGATGGTAGAAACATCGATGTTATTATCGGTCCATTCGAACCCTCCATACGGTAAGTATCGACTCATAGTCCACCCATATTTATTATTCACGTCAAAGTACATCAAATAAGAGTCTGGTTTTGATGGATCATAATCAGGTAGGTATTTGTTGTTTGCCTTCGATCGACGTTTCGAACAGACCTGACTAAGTCCGTCACGAATACCTTTTTCAACAAAAAGGAACATGTCTTGATCAGTGAGTAACTCAAGTTTTTGCTTAGTATACTTTAGCATAGCATCCCAAGTGAATCCAGGTAGGGTGAAATAATGAGCGGGTTCGAGTGCATAAGTTTTGAGACAGCTATCTCAGAATTGTTCAAAAACATCAGTCAACAGAGGAATATCTGTCTTCATATAAAGGTCCACATGAGATCCCAAGCTGCTATGATTGAACTTATTCCATACAAGTTGTGCTCTTTGATACATCCGTCTTGGACAAGGCTTATCTTCTAGTTTGTTGAAGAAGCAATCTATGGAAGGCAAACATTTTTCATCGAAACGTTCAAAAGAATCCAGATAGTCATAGGGCATAACCCCCTTTTTCATGAGGAGACCGAGTTGGTCTTCATCCATGTCTGAAAATTCTTTTTTCAAATTCAGATACTTTTGTAGATAGGAGCTCAGCTTATCGAGTGAGGAGCTCATGAAGCGGAAACCAGCGATGAAACGAAAATTTATTCTGAAATCGGCCACATGTTTCGTAAAGGAAATGTAGTTTTCTTTCGTGATGGGAAGCAAATCGATTTTACCGTTTATTCTTGACGCTATATCGGTAAAGATAAAATGTGCATCATATCCCGAAAGGTTGTGGAATACGACAGGGATGGTGTGACTATCCTTGTAGTTGATGTTGCACCCTTCATGACTAGCCCCTCGAAAATTATTTTCTGGTATTAGGTGGTTGACCTTCTTATCTTCTGGTGTAAACGGTTCCTCGCAAATATGACAGTTGATGGCAGCTTGAAACGAACACTCATCATCCTCGGTCATATGGATGTCGTAGGGGCAGGAGAAAACTGTTGAGACATCTTCAGACAATTGATTCATCTCTTCAGCAAACCATTGCATGCAGTCTTCACCTCTATGTGATCGGTAGAAAGAGAGAGAATCATCGTAAGAGCATTCGAAGTAATATCCGACAGCTGCTGGAACATGATGTTGCGGCTTCTTTGGATTATCAGTAGATTCCAAAATGGACTCCAAGTCGGCGTATACAATAAATGGTGCCTTTTCCCTGTTCTTATGATTTTTGAAATTCAATATGTTTTTACCAACTTCAGGCATTTTTATAGCAGTCTCATTCATTTTTTCACAATCCATGGTGTGACTTTCAAGCTTTTCTTGAGTTATAAAGTAGTGGAGACATCTATCGCAAAAATACTTCTGTCCATTATGTTTACTCAACTGTGTGGAAAGCAATCTCGACATATTCTTGATCCATTCAAAATGATATTTCGTAGGAGCATCATAGTCATCTTGTACTATGAGCAGGTTGACATGTTTATCCCTTTTATCCTTTGTCAAATGAGAAGGTAATATTTTGAAGGATTTCTTGATTTTTTCCAGCACATATACATTGATGGATACATTATTTTGCTTTTCAAATCTGGGGATTTGTCTAATGGTCATCGGGAACTGTATACCTTTCAGTTGTAAAACGTTGCTGTAATGGGGATATGATGAAATTCTATCAGTGTTCCTATCAACAGGATAAAGGGCGCTGACAATTGCCCAAGCAAAACATGCATCGTCAGTATTTTTGACATTAATACATGCATTTTTTCTATTCATCTGAGAGGGTAGCTCGATGTAGGAAGAGCCAAGTCACAAGCCCATCCAGAGTCTTTTTCCTGAAACTCCTCAAGCTCCCTCATGATTGGATCCACCACTTGTCTCTTGAACCACTCATTGAAGTCCGTGTCTCGATACATTGCCGAATTCGATGTCAAAATCAAAATATCTTCAAACAACTCATAACAACATAAAAACATCAAAGAACGCCAGATCATAGAAGAAAATGTGGTAGCTACGAATCACTTTAATAGCAAAAAAATTCAACATTTTCCAAGATGATCAAATTCTTCAATTAATCGTGGCCTCATGTGCGAACTAAGTGAGAATTTTGGATGTAGGTCTCAATGCACCAACAGTGATGTAACTGTCGTGGGTAACGGATGATGTTATGATCCACCCACTATCTGGGTACGTGCCAAGTCCAAGTAGCTTTACACAAAAGTGAGGGACAACCAGATTTTGCCCCAATTGATGTGGACAATTGGCTGTCTTTTTCTCTATTATTTGCGTATATTAAATTCTTTTCTGTTTTTGTTTCCACGGGTGGATTCTTGTGGGGTTTCTCCATTTCTGCTGTGGGGATGAGTGGGGAAGTCCATCGTCGAACTCGGGGACGAGTGGTATCAGGTGTATTAACGGCGCAGCATGAACATCGAGCAGCGAGAAGATCGCCTGATCTGAGTTCGGTTGTGGACGGCAACTTTTGTCTTTGCTTCAGGTGGAGGGAGCCAGCAACGACTTACCGGTACCGGTCGAACAATTTGTTCACTGTTTTACCAAGGTGCAACGACAACAAACTGGAGGCGATTTGTTGTTAGACGTTTTAAGCCTCACTTCTGAAACATGGTTAGGACTTCGATAACTAAACCTTTCTTTTTGCATTTGTATTTAGTGAGCCATAGCTTAAAAGAGATTCACGGGTGAATCTCTTGGGAGTAGAGGGGGAGTTGTTACACTTCATTTTTATTTCACGAAAAGAATCTAGATATTTGTAATACCCGCCCGCCTGGTATCAGTTACAATCTAATACTTGTTTTACGAACTTATTCATACCTTCACGAAACCTGAAAATGTCCAATCATAACTCCACTCGTCGTTATTTACCTATTTGACATCTATTTATCACTCGACAGAATAACCTGGAAAATAAATCATTCATCGATTATTGTACCTCTTCACCTAGAGGCAATGTTTATTTTTCAATCTATAAACAGTTGATTGTAAAATGACGGTTCCGCTAACATAGTTGAAGGCACGATTATCTGTGAGCTAAAAACGCTCGGATGATCGGTCGTTTGATCGTGGGTAAGGGCTGACAATAACGTTCTCTTCAAGCGTCTTAGTTGGTAGACACAACTCTGGGTGAAAAATCTGTTGTAACCGCTTCGCAATCGTAATGCGCATGCTCCTGGTTATTGAAATGTTGAATTCTGAAGGTATGAGGTGTAAATACTGTAAATATGGTAAATTACCGCTTTCCACGAAACCTAACCTATTCGATTGAGAATATTTGAGAAGTAAAATAATTGGACAATGTGATGGAAAGATGGAAAGTTTCAAACACAATGTAAATAATTCAAATATCTATTGTATTCCCCGCGCCAGGACGTGACGTTAAACTCATCCTTTCAAAAGTCAAGTTTTTTTTTTTGAGGAAGTGAGAAAAAAATGGAGAATTCGGCGTGCTCTGAGAGGTAGTGAAAAGTTCAAGACGAACCTAATTCGATATTTGGCAGCATTTTCGCTATTTTCTGACTCTGTTGGGATTATTTGGATGCTGGTTCGATTATATCTTTGGCTCTGTAGTTGGTGAGCAAAAGTACTCCTCCAAAGAGGGATCATTTTTCAGGACTCCAGTCCTTTTCCTTTTACTACTCAAGATAGCCCACACACCATCTGAGGTAGGATCACCGTCTTTCAAATCAGACAAATTCATCTCACAAGTTATTCGAGAGTATATTTCAAGAGAAAAATTCATTTGCAGGGCTTCTAGTTTTTCCAGTTGAACTCTGATGTAATTTGAAGTTTGTTGAATGGTGCAGTTTCGATGAGGAATGAGTATTCGGATGGAGAAAATCTTCTTTATGTATGCGATGGTACCAGGTGAAGATTCCTGTATACACCAGTGAATTTGGTTTTGCAAATTAAGAACTCTCTGACACCTTAAAGATACATTTGAATTCAAGCCAAATATCCGGTAAGAGATCTCAGTTAGTTTTATGATACGCTGAAAGTAGAGAAGGAATTGGAAGTCACCATCCATAGCGCAATATATCCACAGGGATTGATTACGGATGAATTTGTTTGGTTTTGATCAGCGTAGAATTATACTGGTTATTTTTAAATGCGTATACTGGTAATTGAAGCTCAGAAGAGCATGTAAACCAAGGTGATCACCAAGGTAAAAGTAGCTATTCGCTGATACACACTTTCTTTTTCATAATTTGCTGATAAAGAGCAAAATACCACATCCAGTAGTAATATTTAATGAATATTACATATATTTTAGTAAAATTTAATTCAACTTGATTCAACTTCATGTAATCAAATTTAGTGTTGTGTGTGAAGGATATTCATGAAATCCATAATTGTTTCTACCTCATTAAATGTACCAGGCTACCAAGTGACTATGAAATATTTTATATACTAGCCAACCTTACTCACCCCACCGCCCACTGAGCTAGTAAGTGTCTTATCTCCTACGGTAATCTGAGAGGGGCACTTTAAAAACTTTTTTTTGTAACGAAACTTTGTTCGACAAGCCAACTAATAGTCGAAGGCCAAAACTTGCCAATTACAAATAAAACCCATCTTATTTGTAAAATTATCTATCTTGAGTAATTAGTAGTGTTACAAACTGTTCAAAAACATCAGTCAACAGAAGAATATCTGTCTTCATATAAAGGTCCACATGAGATCCCAAGCTGCTATGATTGAACTTATTCCATACAAGTTGTGCTCTTTGATACATCCGTCTTGGGCAAGGCTTATCTTCTAGTTTGTTGAAGAAGCAATCTATGGAAGGCAAACATTTTTCATCGAAACGTTCAAAAGAATCCAGATAGTCATAGGGCATAACCCCTTTTTTCATGAGGAGACCGAGTTGGTCTTCATCCATGTCTGAAAATTCTTTTTTCAAATTCGGATACTTTTGTAGATAGAAGCTCAGCTTATCGAGTGAGGAGCTCATGAAGCGGAAACTATCGATAAAACGAAAATTTATTCTGAAATCGGCCACGTGTTTCGTAAAGGAAATGTAGTTTTCTTTCGTGATGGGAAGCAAATCGATTTTACCGTTTATTCTTGACGCTATATCGGTAACGATAAAATGTGCATCATATCCCGAAAGGTTGTGGAATACGACAGAGATGGTGTGATTATCCTTGTAGTTGATATTGCACCCTTCATGACTAGCCCCTCGAAAATTATTTTCTGGTATTAGGTGGTTAACCTTCTTATCTTCTGGTGTAAACGGTTCCTCGCAAATATGACAGTTGATGGCAGCTTGAAACGAACACTCATCATCCTGGGTCATATGGATGTCGTAGGGGCAGGAGAAAACTGTTGAGACATCTTCAGCCAATTGATTCATCTCTTCAGCAAACCATTGCTTGCAGTCTTCATCTCTATGTGATCGGTAGAAAGTAAACGCAGTAAAGACTCTTTCGAAGCGAATGCTTCAGGCTGAGTAAACTCTTTCGAAGCGAATGCTGCTCGTGCAGTCAAATCGCGTATCTTTATGCGCGCGATGCGCGCTTCGTTGGGCTCCGCCCGCCGCTGCGGGAGAGAACGCCGCACGCCGATTGGCTCGAGCCCTGAATAGGGTCTCGAAACATCGACACTCTCGCGATTTTCGAAATAACTATCTAATATTGTTTAGTTTATTATTATTTCGCATTTCTATTATGAAAAATAGTCGAAATTACTCGATTTTTATCAAAACTAGCAAAAGGCTGGAGATAACACCCCCCCGCTTCAAGAAGTTTTCCTCATCAAAACTAACCACCACTAGAAAGAGGAAGCGTCCTGAAAAGGGCTGTTGGTTTCTTTATTGGTTTCTTCTTTTCACACAGAATCCTTAAACCTACCCCCTTACATACTGATAACAATCGTTATCTTAACTTGAGAGTCTTTTTTTTTCTCACACAAATTCTTCGATTAATATCGTCTTTCACTTCTCGGTTTCATTTCAAGTTTATTAATAGTCTGTTCGAGTCTGTTCACTATCACTTTGTGTCAATAAGAATTATCTCTATCACTGTCAAATCACTTCACTTTGTTTTTAAGAAGTCAACTCACTTGAAACTATTTATTTACAGAATTCACAATGCCTGAAGGGCCAAAGTGAACAGGATTACACTCCACCGAGAAGTCCACGGCTTTACTGGGCACGTGGAGCAGGGCGGGGATCCAAATGATCCTGGCCTGCCCGAGGTTCCGGAGCGAGTCTTAGATCGTCAAGATGAATTACTCGGTCTAGACCACCGCGGTTTACCAAATAAGTATTAATGCCGAAACGTCTCACTACTCTCGACGGCTCTGACCATGTCTGTCCGAAATTTCGCCGCTGTTTTTCAGAATTGCGACAGAGTACCCACTGACCCGGTGTAAACGAAACTACATCGTCGTTTCTATTGGGGTAATGCTTGGCGCGGTACCTATCAAGGTTATCATTGGCCTCGTCGATTCTTTGTTGTCTATTTTCATTTTTGTTTCTACGGCGCTTTTGCGAGGGCATAGACCATTCACCTGGTCTAGGTAGGTTATATCCAAGGAGAAGCTGACTGGGAGTCATCTCCGTAGAAGCATTTCTACGCGTTCTTAAGTTAAAAATGATCTCTGAGATATGTACTTCCCATTCAGACTCCGGACGATCTATGAGAGCTGCACGTAACATCTTTTTGATCTCTTGCACACGACGTTCAACAGGATTCGCCTGTTGATGGTGCACTGGGCTCAAACGAACTTCTATTCGATGGTCAGTGCAGAAACGACCCCACAAATTACCGTTAAACATCCCCGCACTACCCGAGATTATTACTTCAGGAAAGCCCCACCTATGGCAAACATCCTTCAACATAAACTCGACGGCAGTTTTGGCTTGGACACTCGGTACGGCCTTAACTTCTACCCATTTGCTAAAGCAGTCGGTAGCGACCAGCAAGTATTTATTACCACCCTCACTTGATGCGTAAGGACCTAGCGCGTCAATTGAAATTATCTGTCAGGGTCTTTCAGGAGTATTCGGACGTAACGCGGCCGGGGTTTGAGGTTTAGCGGATTTAGTTGTGGCGCATGTCAAGCAAGTTTTTACAAAATCGGCTACGTGTCTCTTTAGATTTGACCAATAAAAGTTTTCTGAAATTTCTCGGACGGTTTCATCCACCCCAGGGTGGCCTGTCCTATCATGATAATTCTTAATAACCTTTTCCCAACAACGACGAGGAACTAAGAGCTTCTTTAAATCTTGCCGAGGGCCTATGTAATATAAAACATCGTCCTCCAAGGAAAAATCGCTTACTATTCTCTGCTCGTATCCTGTCGGTTCAGGATTAGCGCGAGCCCGTTCAATTCGCAATTTAAAACGGCGAACGCTATCGCTATTTCTCTGAGCGTCGAGAATTTCATCGTAAAACGTTCTAACTTGATTAAGGACTTCCGGATGTTTCACTACGTCTACGAAATCAAATTCCGTAAATAGGTCGACAAGAATTTCGGATGTTTCGTTCAGAGTTTCTTCCTCTTCATCCTCGTGATCACCCTTCACGTATGGGAAAAATAATTTTTCTACATCAGTATTTATGTCGCAATCGGTACCTTCCTCTTTAGGATTTCTACTCAAGAAATCGGGTAACTCGTTTACTCGGCCAGGGACTTGTACGACTTTAAAGTCGTATTCCTGCAATAAAAGTGACCAACAAGTGAGTTTAGCTCTCTCATCTCGCATTTTGTCAAGCCACGTCAAGGCTGAGCTGTCGGTTTACAGAGTAAAAGGCCCGTCTTGCAGGAAATGTTTTTACTTTTTCACAGACCAAATTACCGAAAGACACTCGATTTCGTTAATATGGTATTTTCTCTCGGTGGCGTTTAGTTTTGCACTGCTGTACGCGATAATATCGCGACCGCCATCCGAACGTAACTGGAATGATACCGCGCCGATACCTATGTGGCTCGCGTCGGTTTGTAAACAGTACGGTCTCTTATTATCTGGTCTCGCGAGCTCCAGAGGCTGTGAGACAAGTTCTTTAATCTTTTGAAAACTGTCTTCGGCTTTTTGGTCCCATTTAAACTTTTAGATTTGTCAATTAAGTCGGTAAGTGGCGCTGCCACTTCTGCGAAATGTGGGATATATTCCCGAAGCCAACCGGCTGTACCTAGGAAGGCTTTAAGATTTTTAATACTTTTCGGCGTAGGGAAGTTTTGTACATTGAGTACGTGTGTTTCTTGGGGTTTATTGCCTGAGGCGGATATAACACGTCCAAGGTAATTTAACTCGCTCGTCCCGAATTTACATTTACTCGGCGATAGCCACAACCCGTGCCTTCTTAATCGTTCAAGAATTAGTTGTAAATGATCGCGATGTTCTTCCACCGTGTGTGAATAAACTATTATATCATCTAAATACACTTTACAAAACCGGTCCACGTATCCTGAAAGAACTTCCGACATTAGTTTTTGAAATACTGATGGACCATTTTTCAGGCCGAAACTAAGGACACGAAATTCGTATACAGAACCGTCTGGTGCACCGAATGCTGTGTATTTCCGCGAGTCTCTGTCCAAGGGTGCTTGCCAAAACCCGTTTTTCAAGTCGAGAGTGGAGAAAATTCTACAATCTCCCATCTCTCTAACAGTCTCTTGAATCGCTGGTAGGTTGGGGGATTCAGGTATAATTAACTTGTTGATTTGCCGATAATCTACGCAAAATCTCAGAGATCCTGAGCGCTTAGGAACAAGCACAACAGGTGAACAGTATGGGGACGTACTACGATTAATTACCCCTGCCTCGAGCAACTTGTCAATTTTTTCATATACAATCTTTTTTCGTTCATCTGACATTTTGTCATATCTGAACTGCCTGAAGGGCTTTTTTTCCCTAACTCTAATCTTACGTACAATGAGATTTGTCTGACGTTGACGAATGGTTTCCTCAAAAACATCAGGAAATTTCTTGATAACTGAAAAAAGTATATCTTTTATCTCAGGTGCGAATTGAGATTCGTCCAACTTCAACTCTGGAAATTTCTTTTCCTTAAACGACCCTTTCCTCAAATCAAAAAAAGCAGTTTGTCGGGGTGTCTTACCAAAATAAACACAACCCCGTCCTACGTCTAATATTGCTTGATTTTTCCTCATCCAGGGCATGCATAAAATTAATTTTTCATGTAAATTATGCAATACTGTTGCTGTAATTTTCAAAGGAACATTATCTATTGTTAAGCTTATTTCTATATGTCCTAAACTATCACTAACGTTATTTTCACAACCTAACATTACTGTAGAAGGGTTGGGTAAATTTTTGAGATCGTATCCCTTGAGAACGTCTACACGAATGAAGTTGTTCGAGGCGCCAGTGTCCACCAAGGCGGAGATCACCTGTCCCTCGAATTCTA
The DNA here is from genome assembly GCA_032362365.1 of Zygogramma bicolorata. Taxonomy (NCBI): domain Eukaryota; kingdom Metazoa; phylum Arthropoda; class Insecta; order Coleoptera; family Chrysomelidae; genus Zygogramma; species Zygogramma bicolorata. Next base: position 156,208 of record JAVJAQ010001718.1, on the reverse strand, counting down.
CTTTAAGTCTAGGTGGAACGCGTCCTCCTAAAGGAAACGTTTCACCCAAAGATAAAAAGCATTCTGAGATTTCTTCTATACGATTCACACTATGTAGAAGAGCCGTGTCACTCTCACCTACGAAGTTTTCACGGACTCTAGGGGCGTTTTGCCTCTCTCGGAGGGTCCCCCTACTCGTTTCTCGGCGCCGTAGCAGCCGTCGAAGATGCTTCTGTATTCTCTATTGTATTGCTCAATCTTTGTTGAGGCGACCTATAAGGTCTGTCGTTTCTATTATTATTTTCTCTTTGATTCCTAAAATCATTTTCACGGGCCACGCCCACACTAGAATGGTTAGTTTGCGGCCTCTGTTCATTTTCTCTTCGTGACTGAGTATGGTCGTAATTTCGATTATTGAGATTCTGATTTGAATTCTGATTAAAGTTGTATCCACTTCTAGGTGGATACCTTTGAGAGAAGTTGTTATTATTGCTATTAAAGTTTTGACTTGGGCCTTTTGAAGTACCCACTAGTCTATTTACATTAGCAGGTGCGTTATTTACTTTTTGAATTGTTGATTTAGAACTTTCCAGGTCGTCCTCTATGGACGTACAATCCTGAATAAATTGTTCAATGTTCCTGACTACTCGCCCCCTGAAGAAACAGCGTATCTCAGGAGAAAGTAATTGTGTGATAGTACTAATAATCACAGAATCTGGCATGCTCGGGAACAGTCTTTCTGCTAAGCTTATTTTCTTGAGTATAAAAACATCTACTTTGTTCTGCTTATCTTGGCATTCGCCATAGAATTTTGCTGTCAACTTTGCAATAAGTTCAGGATTCGAGTATTTTTGATAAAACCTGTTCACGAACATATCCCAGCTTATGTGACAGTTTAAATATAGTGATGCCCTTTTGGCAGCTTCCCCCTGGAGTTGGCCTTTAATTACATTTAACCAATCTTCTTCTAGCATATTGGATTTTTCCATCTCTTTGGAAATCTATAAATAAAATAATAAGGGTCCTCACACTCTAGTCCTTGGAATACGGATAGTCTTTGTTTTTCAAATATACGGCCTCGCGTATTTGAATTGTTGAAAATATCGAAAGTATTTTGTATGGATCGAAGCATATTTTTCATGTCGTCCATATTATTATTCTCTTGTGAGAAGGTTACTCTCCTGTGAGAATCATTATTAGAATTAGTGTTTAATGGGCGCCATTGACTCTGTTGTCAAAGAAGGCTGATCATTCAGGTGAATATCTTTTCTAAGTGTAGCCGTTGTCGGCAAGGATTCTGGGGTGCCTTTCACTTCGCTTACAACCGCAAAGGGCCCCCTAAGTTCGTTCAATCTGGTCGAGTTATGTGCCTCGAACGGGTAAGGAAATAAATCTATGTAATTTTCATTGTGAATAACTGTGTCTGTTGTTTTATTACGGACCTCGTCCTCATAAATTGATGTGTCTAACTGTTGACTTTTATTCGAGTTATTTTGAGAATAGGCAGGATTCTCAAGATCAGAGAATTCCCTATATCTACCAAGATTTTCACGTATAGTATCGGCAGCGTCATATTCACAAGATATAGCCCCAATATCAGAAAAAACCTTACGATTTCCACAAGATGTGGCGTCGTTAATAGGTGGTCTCGGTAGTGTAGCGGTTAGCATATCTGCCTGTCAAGTGGAAGGCCGGGGTTCGAATCCTCGCCGGGCCACCGTGCTGGGTAATCGCACGTTAAAAGGTGAGGCCTCGTTGATCCATTGCTCGCACAAGTTTCGACTTCTGAGGGTTGACGTTCGTCAGCTGGTTAACGTAACGAACAATTTTAGAACAATTTTTAGAACAAAGGCCCCACGTTGGGCGCCATATCCACAAGCGCGTGCATTTTGAAAAACATTAAAATTGTCCGCCGAAGCGAACTCAGTATCGCTCGGTGCGGAGTTGAACATTTTTAATGAGAAATCCGGCTAGCTTGTGGATTCTACGCACACGAACGAATAAAGCGACGCTTGGGTAGATCGACCAGAGCCACCGATCGCCTCCCGAAGGAAAATCGATGGAGGATCGCTTCTTCGGGTTGTGAAATGCGAAGGAATGAGAAAAGTAGGCCTAAAGACTCGCCGCGTCCTCGGAGATGCCAGAAACAATTGAATCACAATTTCACGAGTTAATATTAGCCCTGAGAGATAGCTAGTTCTAATCGCGGTTACGACTGGCCACCACGATGGCTCTAGGCCGGACCAGAAGTTCCCTACGCTCCCTAATACGACACACTTCGCGCCTGGACCTGCCTGCCCTGCAACGCGTGAACCCGTGTCCAGCTCTCCGCTGCTGGAGGTGGCGTTTTTAGCCGCGAACCCTCAGTGCAGTGAACACTGTCACGTAACAGCATTCGTAGAGGATTACGGTAGGCGTCTGTATCCAGGAAACCCTGTTTGATGAGGGTGGCCTGTCAACAGCCTCCGACGTACTCTGTAGGCGCTACCCGGACTCAGGTAGCCGTGAAGTCCAATAAATTCCTGGGACCTACAAAGCAAATGGCCTTTTCTTCTTGCTTCAGGCGTACTGAAAAGTACACCACAGTACGAATTAAAAAATAGGTAAAAAAAAGGATTTCTCGACCGGCCGAAGGCTCGGGAGACCGGAACAATTTATTTAGCAGCAATCAGGAACAATGCAAGCCGAAGCTGCACTCAGGAACGTGTACAGTTATACTCTGCACTCGAGTTGTACGAATTCATTAATGGAAGCAGTTTGTGCTTCCAAATTCTGCAGTTGGAGTTTTGTGAGAAAACTTTTACTATGTTTCCTAGATCTCCAGCCAGAAAATATTATTTATACAGTTCTTTCTTCTTGTTTTCGGATTTATATCCTATTCAATACTTTCTTCAACAAGTCTTCACTCTGAAACACCTAAAAGAGAATAGGAGTACTTTCTCCTAGATTCATTCGCTTCCTATTTAGATATAACGCTTTCCAATACTTTTTGAGACGCTTCGATCAAGAATACGCTTAGATTCAACGCTGTGAATAATACGCAGTAAAGACTCTTTCGAAGCGAATGCTTCACGCTGAGTAAACTCTTTCGAAGCGAATGCTGCTCGTGCAGTCAAATCGCGTATCTTTATGCGCGCGAAGCGCGCTTCGATAGGCTCCGCCCGCCGCTGCGGGAGAGAACGCCGCACGCCGATTGGCTCGAGCCCTGAATAGGGTCTCGAAACATCGACACTCTCGCGATTTTCGAAATAACCATCTAATATTGTTTAGTTTATTATTATTTCGCATTTCTATTATGAAAAATAGTCGAAATTACTCGATTTTTATTAAAACTAGCAAAAGGCTGGAGATAACATAAGCTTCTCTGAATTTTTGTTGTCATTCTTATAGGAATGCGTGTATTATGTCGATATTCTACTAGCATGCAAGACATCACGTGATCTCAAATACTCTGCAAAATATCAATCGAACGCCTACCACCACCATAACCAGTAGCTCTGACCCAGTAAACACATAACGTGTTTGAAACATTTCAAATGAATCTGACGAGGAAATATTGAAAATAGAGGTTTCAGAAATATACCAGAAACGTGTCATAATCAAAGCATCAGAGCAATGTCTCTGACATATTTCACTAGCGTATATAGTTTTCACTTGTTAGCACGAACAAAGGGCATGCGCACAAATACTCGATGCATATAGTTTGCCTAAGAGCAGAGTTAGAGGGTCCATTCATCTTGTCTCACCACTTTTTCATGTTTTATTGTTTTTAATGCGGTTGAAGTCCATTATTTTGCTATTCACATATAAGTATTGTGCAAGAGGATTGTTTAGTCATTTTGGAAATAAGCGATCACAACAAAACTTTTTCAAAATATTACTATTCGGAGTGTATAGGTTATGTGCATGGATAATGGAGTATTTTATATTCCCTTTAACGATCTTCGAATAATTTCTACTTCAAGAGGTGAGTCAATTCCTTAACATCTTCCAATTGAAAGCCTCATAATGCAATGTTACAGTGACGGACAGCGATTTCAAGAAGTTCACAGGAGAATTAATAAATGAGCATATGTGGTTGTTCTAAGAACACTTCTGAGAAGGTATAGGTATGTATTTTTTTGGAATGAGCAATGATGAAAAGTATAATATTTTGTAGATTAGATCTGGAAACGATTTCTCCGATAGCAGAGACTTTGAAAGGTTCACGTCGACATGGTTTCAAAATAAGCCTCTATAAGAGGGAAACAAGATGATGAGCTGTCATTTCGTACATACATTTGAATCATATAATTAATAAAGAATGATAAAAACTCAATTTTTTTTTGTATTCCACAATACCTTCTCATCATACAAGGGATATCTTCTGAATTTTCCATGTTTCAGAAAAGTGTCAGACTATACACTTCAAATGATGATTTTGGTTCAAGAAATGTTTCAGATACGTGTTTTCATGTTTCCATGTGCAGTTATGTTGAGTATCAGGAACGTTTCACATGAAACATTGCCTTGAAACGTTTCATACCTAGGTCATTTCTGGTTTCTGGCATGTTTCAGGAACGTGTCTGAGTCAAAAGGTGAAACGTTTCAAATGCAAAAATGATCGGTCTCAGAAATATTTCAGACACATATTTCTGGTTTACTAAGGAAAGTATAATTCTGTGTTGAACGCCCGAATTAGACAGACGTGTAGTTATCAATCAGTATGTGTGATTCCAGGTTGAGGCAGCACATTGAGCTAAACTTGATAAAAACATGCATTGAACGAGAATTTATCAGTGCAAAGTATGCTGGTGTATGTGTACCTGCAATCCTATTTTTAAATGAAATTGCCAAAAAGTATGGCATGACAACGACAAAGGTGTGTGTTGGAACAAAGTGTTACTCAAATGGCATAACAATTACACCACATTTTTGGAATGAACATAATGGGATAGCATACGATCCAACCGATACGAACTTCCCCAAAAAACAACCACTACTCGATTACATAACATTCAAAAATCGAGCCAAAATGACCTAGGTATGAAACGTTCCAAGGCAATGTTTCAGGAACGTGTCTGAGTAAAAAGGTGAAACGTTTCGAATGTAAAAATGATCGGCCTCAGAAATATTTCAGACACATATTTTTGGTTTACTAGGGAAAGTATCATTCTTTGTTGAACGCCCAATTAGACAGACGTGTAGTTGTTGAGCAGTATGTGTGATTCCATTATGAGGCAGCACATTAAGCTAAACTTGATACAAACATGCATTGAACGAGAATTTATCAGTGCAAAGTATGCTGGTGTATGTTTACCTGCAAGTCTAATTTTAAATGAAATTGCCAAAAAGTATGGCATGACGACGACAAAAGTGTGTGTTGGTACAAAGTGTTACTCAAATGGCATTACAATTACACCACATTTTTGGAATGAACATAATGGGATAGCATACGATCCAACCGATACAATTACCAAACACTATGTGCCGCATAATCTTGAATTTACACTGAAGAAGGGCGTGTTCATGTGTAAAACTGATGGTGATTGAAAGATGCTGGATGATTATCGACAATTTCGAAAAACCGATTCGACAGCAGAGTATTTTCAGAAGGCGCCAGGAAGTTTGCTTGAAATACGAAAAAATATTCATGCAGCTGTATCACAAATATTCAAGTAATGGATATCGGCTAATCAATTGTTTTATTGCAAAAGTAGCGCGCTGATATCGACTCATTGAAAATGTTGACAATATTTCATTGATCAGGCTGAAAGAGAATTCTCTTTTCCTTTACTAAGCGAATTTACACTTGAAAGTTTCTGTTTAAAATACTGCTATTGATTACATTTGAAAATAAGTACAGCAAGAGTTCTATTCACAAAGTATGTTCTGAAATTTCTGAAACTGAACCGTAAATTCCTATCGAAAAGAATGTCTGGTATCCAAAGTGTTGTAGCAAAGGTAATAAAAAATATCACCTGCAAAAATGTTTTCATTTTACTAAATTCTAGTAGAATATTTTCCAAAAAAAATGAGTCATTCACTAAAAATATCAACTCACACACCTAAATGTCGAATGCTATTGATTACATTCCAAAATAAGTACAGCGAAAGTTCTATTCACAAAGTATGTTCTGAAATTTCTGAAACTGAACCGTATCGAAAAGAATGTCTGGTTTCCAAAGTGTTGTAGCAAAGGTAATAACAATATCACCTGCAAAAATGTTTTCATTTGACTGAATTCTAGTAAAATATTTTCAAAAAATGAATAATTCATTGAAAATGCCGACTGCTATTGATTACATTTGAAAATAAGTACAGCGAAAGTGCCATTCAAAAAGTATGTGTTAACACTTCAATTTTTGAAACTGAACCGTAAATTCCTATCGAAAAGAATGTCTGGTATCCAAAGTGTTGTAGCAAAGGTAAAAAAAAAATTTCACCTGCAAAAATGTTTCCATTTGACTAAATTCTAGTGAAGTATTTTCAAAAACGAATCATTCACTGAAAATGCCGACTGCTATTGATTACATTTGAAAATAAGTACAGCGAAAGTGTTATTCCAAAAGTCTGTGTGTAAAACAAAACACTTCAATTCATAAAACTGAACCGTAAAATTATCAATTCACACACCTAAATGCCGAATGCTATTGATCACATTTGAAAATAATCAAAGTACAGCGAAAGTGTCATTCAAAAAGTCTATGTAAATCAAAACACTTCATTTTTTGAAACTGAACCGTGAAAATTATCATTACTATTGAAAATAATGTTTCAAAAATGAAAGATAGAGACTAAAGGCACTTTTCCTATTCAAGACCACTATCCATTGAAACATATCAACTGTGAGGTCACTTCATCAAAAATGATTTCTGAATTGGAAATATATGTTGATCGAGGCATTGCACGTCGCTTTAATTTTTGTTAACTGAATATGTTCTGAGAACAAATAAAGAAAATTCACTTGCTATCGACAAAATGTTTAAAATTAATACACTCCCTAATCGAAAAAAACACTCAAAATATTATTAAAAATGTACTTACATTTATCGTGGTTAATCACTCACAAACACAATTACAGTCTTTACAACGAATTCTATTCAGCTCTGAAGGCTCACAATGGCCTGGCGTATTTATATCTATCTCTGGTCACGCATCATCAGCATTGGAATTTCCACATTTCATTCAACAATAATTGCTACACCCACACATATCCTTTATAATTGAATTATCACAGGAAATAATATTCATGTAGGAACTTGTGTTATCTCAGTAACATGTTGCTATTTCGCAAAACACTCATTGGAAACATTCCTTAACCATCAAGCGAATATGACCTTGCAACATTCATACTTTTATAATATCCAACGATTCAAATTTAACACGATTTTTTCCAAACACTCAGAATTTCGACTTTGATAGCTGAACTATCACTTTTACCTATATGGCAAGAATGTCTAGACAAAGTTGTTTGAAACGAATAGTCGCAGTCGTCTGTAGGATTTCACACAACAGAAATAGCTTGTAAGGCCTTTCAGGCTTCAGAAAATGCTTAATTATGTTTCTTGACATTAAAACGAATCCGTTGATACCGATTTTTATGGAAATCGATTGACCGGAAGTTGGAACCAAAAATTTGGGCACTTCAATAATATTTAGCACGCCTAATGTTTTTCAACAAAAAGTCGTAGCAAAAAGATTTTCAATATAACCAATTAAATTTGATTTTTCAGGTGTCGTCCTTTTCGGTTCCCCCTCTGTAGAACAAATCACCGCCTAAATTGAGAGTAAAATTTTATACTGCTTCACGCTAACTATTCATGCGAGAAATTTCTCTGAAATCAATTTTCCGAGGCGTTTTGTGCCAAGTCGTTTAAATTCATGATTTCTATAAGGCTAAAGTGAATTGTACTGAATTTTTCTAAGGAGTATTTTTTAAATATCAGAGAGTTGCCCACCACTCATTTCAAACCTTGAAATATGTCAAACGCTGCTAATTCTCAACAAAAAGTCTGTTTTTACGTGAAATTTCTATTTTTCCTGCTAGTTTCCAGCAAGGACTCTGTTGTAAAGAATTACCCATGCCTGTAATTGGGGAAGGCTATGTTTTTGTCAAAGAAATGAATTTTTGTAAACGCGAAGCTTCTTAAGTTTCTTCGAAGGTTAGTCTATTGCTCCTATGAATAAAACATACCTTTCGATTGAATGAAACTGCACGGCCTTGATTCAACAACAATATCACAGTTTTTCTCTGACAATGGGTTCACAAAACCGCAATACTTGTTTCACTATACAATAGAATAGGTAATCTACAAGCACTTAACACTAAAGGGCACACACACTGATCACCAATTCTTTTTCCAATAATGAATAACTTTCTATTCAGTCGCGAAAACTATCTGTTATAATGATATCGCTCGCTCGCTTATCTCCATTGTTTCCGTAGATGCGAAGGCTGCTGTGTTCGAATAATAAAATTAGAATGACAATTTGTTGGAATATTCTCATTGAATTTTGCTGTGTGTAATGAAGACATGAAATTTATGCTGAGAATTATTTTGTTTAACGAATTGACATGATTACGGATTATAGAAATTTCAGAAGGTATAAAAACATTTAAATATTCCTAAGTCATAACATTGCCGCCATCTATGAAGTATAGGTCGAACCGTGCATTTTCTATATTGATGATTTAACAGGGGATAGTAACAGATGACAAAGTGATGAATAATAGATGGCTCAGACTGTTATGGTCTGACATATGACTGATTGGGGAGAAGTAGTTATGGTTGTTTAGTGACTCTTTTGATTTGAAAAATGACAGATGACTTTAACTTAAACGTATTTGACTGGAGTGTGGTGGACATGACTAGATTATATTCGATAGAAGGAAAGATTTTGACTGGAAATTATGCAAGTTTAAAGCTGTTTTTTCTTGAAGAACCGTGTTCAATGCGTTTTGAAACCAAACATTTTGTTGTTGAATCAGTGACGTCAAAAATGAATACGGTTCATTATGTTTTGAAATCTTCTATAAGAACGGTTCGGTTTATTTTGACACTTTCATCATTTAGTTTCAAAATGGTATGTTTTCTTGAGTATATGAATGTTTACGTCACGATTGAAAGCGGTTCGAATTCAAACTTGAATGCGGTTGAACAAGAAAAAACAGGCATAGAATGTTGGATTAGGTTTAATAGTGAAAAAATGACAGATAATGGATGACTTTGGCTGAAAATTACTAGGGTGTGGCTTGATGAATGATAGAATGTTAGGTTGAACTGTCAGATGACTTTTGGTGTGACATATGGTCAAACTTTACAGATGACAGATTACAGGGTTAAACATAGCAAATGACTGGTAACAAATGATGGATGACAGATGACTTAAGCTGGGAAATTACTAGGACGTGTCTCAATAAATGATAGAATGTTGGGTCAATCTTAGTGACTTTGGCTGTGAAAAATGGTGGTTGTGACGTATGACTAGGGTGTGGCTGACAAAGCGGCATAGAATGATGGGTTATGTTGAACTGACAGATGTCTTCGGCTTGAGGAAATGACTGATGACAGATGATAGACGTTACTTTGGAAATATGACAAATTGCAAGGTTAGCTCAAAGTGACAAATGACTTTGGTAGGAAAATGACTGGTGACGTATGACTAGGGCTTTATAGATGACAGATTACAAGGTAAGGTTGAACTGACAGATGTCTTCGACTGTAGAAATGACTGGGGACAGCTGATAGACGTTACTTTGGAAATATGACAAATTGCAAGGTTAGGTTTAATGATTTTGACAGTGAAAATGACTAATGACAGGTGTGACGTATGACTAGAACTTTACAGATGACAGATTACAAGGTTGAGTTGAACTGACAGATGTCTTTGACTGTAGAAATGACTGGTGACAGCTGATAGACGTTACGTATGACTAGGGCGCGACTTTGGAATCACGACAGATTACAAGGTTAGGTTTATTTTGACAGTGAAAATGACTGATGACAGGTGTGACGTATAACTGGGAATTCGCAAATGACAGCGAGGTAATGTTGGACTGACAGATGTCTTTAGCTAAAAAAAAATGACTGATGACAGATGGTTTTAGTTGAAGAAAATGAGTGGTGACAGATGGCTTTGGTTGGAGAAAATGATAGACGTATGACTAGAATTTTACAGATGACACATTACAAGGTTAGGTTTAATGATTTCGACAGTGAAAATGACTGATGACGTATGACTAGGAATTTACAAATGAGAGCAAGGTAATGTTGACCTGACAGATGCTTGAAGTTGATGACAAATGATAGACGTATGACTAGAACTTTACGAATTACATGGTTGTACTGACAAATGACTGGTGACAGAGATGACGCAGGCCTAAGACTTTACAAATGACAGATGGCAGGGAACTGCCTAGGGTGTGGCTGACAAAATGGCATAGAATGTGGGGTTAGGTTTATTTTGACAGTGAAAATGACAGGTGTGACGTATGGGCGTGACTTGGCGAAATGTGCTTTTTTCCTCAAACGGGGGCGCCCGACCATTAGGGCTCATTTAGGTGACAAAGACGCATTCTTTGACGCCGACTGAGTTTGAGGACCGTTCTTTCATACCTTTTGTTTTTGAACCTCAGAGGACCCCTGACCACTGCTGCTTAGGACTCATTGTGATAGGTGACAGGACTTGAAATTTGACTGGTGACTTGGTGAGGTTATTGCTCAATATGCTGAGCGTGCTCGAGGAGCGTACCCCCCTCGATGTATTATACCTACCTATACACACTTGAAATTAATTGCCTCGCTAGCGCAGTGTTAGCGTCTATGTCTCTCATGCTGAGCGTCCCGGGTTCGATCCCTTCAACATCGGATGATTTTTTTTTCAGGTTATTTACATGTTTAATTCATAGGTGGCGCTTAGTGTACTTGAGCCTATGGCTCATAGGTGGCGTTCGTGGGTGAAGTATGATTGATGACAGATGGCGTGGCTAGCAACTGATAATGGATGACTGTTGACAAATGATGGCAGCTGTGACGTAAGGTGTTCCATGGTTCTGATGTTTGTGATCCGTGGTAGCGCATGACAGATGGCTAGCGACAGAGAACAGATGATGTGTGACGTCAGAGGTCACGTGATAATTTGGAGCGCTCTGATTGGTCACCGGAGCCAAAATTGCCAGAATGAACTTCCATAAGAAATAACATGGGATTTTGAGCTGGAACTCTCATAGTACCTTTACTCCCATCGCATACCATCTTTTTCTGTGATAGATGGATAACCGAGAGAAGAACTCTAGAAACCAAGTGGAATACTCAAATAACCCCAGATAATTTAATCGCCATCATGATCAGAAGCATAGAGGAGTGGAAAAAGGGCGCCAACTTCCTAAGGCGGGTGACGAAGGCAAAAGAGGACAAAGAAAGAAACAACCAGAGACGGGAAGAATAAGAAAATGCCAACGAAGACTGACAAATCTGTGATAAATTATGTTTTCTAACTTATACAATATTTATTACTATACACCTGTGCCGTTTTTTTCTCACAAATTTTTATGATACTTGTACATACACCTGTCTGTGTTGTCCATTTCACCCCTCAATGTATAGAATAGGAGAAAAAGAAGCATACATGCCGCTCATACCTGACGCTATGTCCTACTGGATAGTCCCGGGTATGAGAGAGGGCAGAGGGGTGGTTTTAGCCGGTAAGAGTCCGGCACTGTTGGCTCGCGCTAGACCTGGGCGGCCAGCGCGCATGATGCTGTTCCACCCCCCCCCTCCCAAAAAAACTATTTTCCATTTTCGGTCCGAAAATAGACAAAGGGTTTATGTTAGGTTAGTCAGGTGTAGGTCAGGTTTTCCATGAAAAAATCAACTCACTCGTAGAGCTCCCAAATTTGGTGACCAGCTCTCTGATAGCATATCTCGGAAACTAACAGACAAGAAAAAACCGTTTTCAGTTCTGGAATCAAATTTCCATAGGGGCAATGTTAGGTTAGGATAGATTAGGTTAGACACTGCTTTGTTTGCATTAAGGGAATCTATTTTTCATTTTCAATCCGAAAATAGTCAAAGGGTTTATGTAAGGTCAGTCATTTAGGTTAGTTAAGGTTACGTTAGGTTTTCTCGAAAAAATCAGCTTTCTCGTATAGCTCCCAAATTTGGTGACGAGCTCTCTGACAGCATTCTCCGAAAACTCATCAAATTTGAAATACATTTTTTCACATAAAGAACGAAATATCTTGGAAATCAACGTACAGGACAAAAACGTTTTCAGTTCTGGAATCGAATAGGCATAGGCGTAATGTTATGTTAGGTTAGGTTAGGTTAGACAATGCTCTGTTTCCATTCCGAAAGAAATCTATTTTCGAATATCGGTCCGAAAATAGTCAAAGGGGTTATGTTAGGTTAGTCACTTAGGTTAAGGTTAGGTGAGGTTTTCCTCGAAAAAAAAACAACTTACCCGTAGAGCTCCCAAATTTGCTGACGAGCTCTCTGATAGCATTTTCCATTGCGAAAACTCATCTAATTTGAAATACATTTTTTTACGAAAAACTCAATATCTCGGAAACTAACAGGCAAGGCAAAAAATCGTTTTTTTTCAGTTCTGGAATCAAATGGTCAAAGGGTTTATGTTAGGTTAGGTGACGTTATGTTAGGTTAGGATAGGTAAGGTTAGGTTAGGTTAGACACTGCTCTGTTTGCCTTCCGAAGGAAATCTATTTCCCATTTTCGGTCCGAAAATAGTCAAAGTGTTGATGTTAGGTTAGTCACTTAGGTTAAGGTTAGGTGAGGTATTCCTCGAAAAAAACAACTTTCTCTTAGAGCTCCCAAATTTGGTGACGAGCTCTCTGATAGCATTTTCCATTGCGAAAACTCATCTAATTTGAAATATATTCTTTCACAAAAAAAACCTAATTTCTCGGAAACTAACAGGCAAAGAAAAATCTTTTTCAGTTCTGGAATCAAATAGTCAAAGGGGTTACGTTAGGTTAGGTTAGGTTATGTTATGTTAGGTTAGGATAGGTAAGGTTAGGTTGGGTCTTAGTGACTCAGACACATTCACCGCCCGAAAAAAGAGGTGTGTGTGTCGGGGTACGGGGTAACTCCTACCTTTCTCAGGCCGATGTGATGCGAAGACAATAGCCTCTCCATCGGCGAGATCGTTGGGTGCCTACTCGTGGCGGACCTGTCTCTTACAGAACTCAAACGGAGAGGACACACATCTGGTGTGCAGGGTGCGGCGGACCCTGGGAATTCTCCGGCCTATCTCACTCTTCTTCAACTTGTCCTGGGTGAGATAACTTCAAACTTCTCTATCGGCCTCCCTTGGCCAACTCTTGTTCTTTTCCGACCCCGACGCTATTCGGCGTTCGATTGCCTGAATCCGAATTTCTTGTGTGATAAGCTGAATGCATTAGGGATTAGAGACCCCGTAAATTCGTGGATTCGCTCATATGTCTCAAACCGGCCATTTTACGTAGATATCGATAATACATATTCGGATGTTTTTTTCAACAATATTGGCACTCCCCAAGGGGGGATATTGGGGCCTCTGCTCTTCCTCTTGTACGTAAACGATATGCCTGAGTATTTTCCAGAATATAAAGATATATTTATATATGCTGATGACACTAGCATGGTATTGTCAGCAACTACGCTAGAAAAGGTAAAATTGAAAGTAAGTAGTGTGATGTCATCTTTCAAGACATGGTGCGACATGAATGGTCTGGTCGTGAATATCGAAAAAACCGTTATATTAAATTTCTCATATGGGGTTAAAACGCACACCCAACAACATTTTCAGTTTGAATTGAACGATAGAAGTGTTACGGTGAACACATCTACAAAAACAAGAAGTCTCGGTACTGTCATAGATACCAATCTAAATTTCAAAGAACATATAAACTCCATATGCAAAAGGCTGAATTAAGTATACTTTCTAATATCCCCGCTAAAAAATTATCTTACATCTGATACGCTCACAACCGTCTACTACGCTCAGGTGTATTCAGTCATTGCACAAAACATAATTGTTTGGGGACAATCTTGCGAGAGTTTTCGCATTTTCATTCTGCAAAAACGGATTGTTAGACGAATCTACAATTTAAACTACAGAGACAGCTGCCGCGAAATATTTAAGAAGAATGGAATTATGACTGTCCCTTCAATCTATATATACAAAGTGTTATCCTACACTTTCAAAAATAAATCATTTTTCATAAAAAACCAAGACATACACACACACTACACAAGAAGTGCTGATAATATCCACCTAGATCAACACAAGCATTCTGGTTATGAAAAGTCTCCTCATTATGCTGGTTCCTTCTTATATAACAGGTTACCTTCGCTTCTGAAGGAACTCAATACTCTGAAGCAATTTCAGAAAGAGTTGAAAAAAGTGCTTATTGATAACGCATTCTATTCACTAGAGGAATTTGTTCAGGAGATAAATAGATAGACTCGGATATGTGGTTATTTCTCTTCTTAATCGTCAACTATTTTAAATGTTGTCTAAATATTTGTTAGTGTGATCCATTACTGTTATTTTATTTTTTAAGATAGTTATACGCATTTTATGACTTACCTTCATCTTTGTATGGCACCAAAAGGTTAATAAATTATTCTATTCTATTCTATTCTATTCTATTCTATTCTATTCTATTCTATTAGGGTATCCGAGGGCTAGGGGTCATTCATTTTTCTTACTACAGGATGCAGGGGAGGCGGCTGCACCCTCTTTTCTTCCAGTCTCTCTCCCGCTCCCCCTCAAACTGGGGTGGAGCTGGAGGAAGTCTACCGCGTCCCCCAATCCCAAGGTGTAGCACCATCGTGCCGAAGGGATGCGTGGCACAGGGGTGATTTAGTGTGTCCCGAGCGATGCCTTCTGGACATGGCGATCCAGGGGGGACTTAGCCTTACCCCTGCATGCGGGGCTCCGCAGGGGTGGACTTGAAATTTCCCTAGCAGCTCGTGGGACGGAATATGGACAAACCTTTTGAAACCAACACTAAGGACAGAAACAAGGAAGAAACGGAACAAGAAAGGATTTTGAGAGAGAGCTACGAAAAGGAACTTCTAGAAAACGTTGCAAAGAACAGGCTATCATGATCTCCTAAGACTTCTACGTCGACGATGGAAAGAGAGGATACAGACTCTAGAACCGATGGTGACGACGTCTTTGGCACACCTCGCCAGAGCGTTTCGACATCGCCCGACTGCTTTTTTGATGAGGAACTGGAGCATAGCCCCATCTATGACCTCACGATCACGGAAGACGAACAGGAACTGGATGAACAGGGAAATCCAAGGAAGAGGAGACGTAAGGGAACTCCCGAGAAGGCTCCAAACAAAAAGATAGGCGAACAAGCCTAAGAATTTGGCAAGTTGCGGGAGTCAATAAACAACATGTCAGAGCTGGCCTCACAGCTGATGGAGCTGGTGAAAGCAAATACCAACACCAAGGTTGAGATTAAGAAGATGTCCAAACGCATCAGTGTCGGAACGAACATCCTTAATAAGAGAACTAGTTTCCTGTCTCAGGTCCAGGAAAATCTGAGAACAGCAAACATAGAGATCGAGAGAAGGCAAGAGCACAACAAGCGACAACAGAATGCACTCAACGATGAACTGGTTGCGGAGGAGAAAGCGGCGAAGGCTGAGAGTAGAGTAAAGGAATTGGAGGCAGCAGTGAAGGAACTCACGGAGCAAATAACAAACCTGGAGAAGAAGAGTACGACGGAAGAAGCGGTCGCTCTAGGGCAGAGAACCTGTACGTGCACTTGCACATGCCTGGCCCCCAGACTCGCGCGGCCAGAGGACCTGGGCAGAATGGACGAATTCGAGGACTACCAGACCGTCGAGGCGCGCAGATGGGGGACGCGGTGTACACCAATACGAAGATTGTCACTGGCCACTGAGGATGGGGTGGTCAAGGTCGTCTTCACTGAGCCGGATGACCCGGGGATGACCCTGAGCATACAAAATATGTTCAAGGAGAAGTTCTCTGACCTCCCCCTGCTAGAGAGAGAGGTAGAACAGATGGAACAAATCACAAGGATTAAGGGGACTGGCACCACGACCAGCAGAAAGGTTATTAAGATAAAGCTCGACGGAACGCAACCCGATGCATGGAGGAAGTTGAAAGTATTAAAAAGGGACACGGCAACCGATGCAAAGATATGCATTCACCACCTAAGAAGCATCCCCATGGAGCGATTGAGGAAAATGGTAGAGACAATTTTTCACTCGTCACACACGTCGGTAACCATATATACGACGACGAAAAGCAAAGGAGCACTCAGAGAGCCAAAAGATTATGGCATTGTGGTGACCGAGGAGAAAAAGTCGTATAGAGACATCCTGGGCACTGTAAAAAAGGCCGTAGGTAACAAAGAGGCTGCAAAAGCCATTAAAAGCATCAGAAAGACTAGAGACGGTTAACAAAAACCCGGAGGCTCTTACCGAACTAACGAAAGCAATAGAAACCGGAGGGAACACCAAGACAAGGCAGCTGGGAAGGGGTACGCTGGAAACATACCAACTCAGAGGCATGGAGGGCGACGTATCCAAAGCCGAGGTCGAGGAGGCCATCACCAGAGTCATCGGGCGGTGGACGGCGGAGTTTGAGCTGAGTGACATCTGACTGCTCTGGGAAGACACGGCGGCAGTCACGGTCACCGTCCCAAAAACCCTGGCGACAGCCCTGCGCCAGAGGGACGAAATCAGAGTCGGTATGGTCAGATGTCGGGTTGGAAAGAGGGTCCCAGTGGCAAAATGCACGAGGTGCTGGAGCCTCGACCATGAAAAGGAGAACTGCAGCAGCCCAGATAGAGCAACGAATTGCTATAAATGTGGGCAGTCAGGTCACATAGCACAAGAGTGCAACAATAGCGAATATTGCCCGATATGCGACAAGGCAGACCATAGAGCTGGAAGCATGCGATGTCCTAAGTTTAAAGCGGCGGTGAGGGGCGCCAACAGGAACAATAGACAAAGAAGGAGGCTGACCGCACCTCCCGAAGATGTGGAAATAATTACTAGGGCACCGGAAGTTCAGATCATACAGGAAGACGCGGAAACAACGGAAGGGGAGGAACTAGAGACCCAGGACGATATGGTAGAGGGTCATGCAGACTATGAGGACGGCGGCGGCGGAGCTCCAAACATCCAGTAATGTCTCTACAAATTCTTCAAAGAAACAAAATGGTTAAGGCTTTCGCGGCCGAGGTTATTAGTATAACTACTTCTCTTCGGGCTTGAAGGCCGTCGTTCTTCGGAATTTCTTCCTGACGTTTCGCTAGCGCGAGTGGCCAGCTTCTTCAGAGGCTTATTCATCTCCGATGACTAAACAGTTCGATTTCTCAAGGTGTATTTATAGTGATGCAGGTAGTCTGGAGTGTTAATTACTTCTGTCGGGTTCGGGGAATAATCATCATTATTAGTTGCCGCACTACCTGCTGTGATTTCATTAGTTATTCTTGTTTTCTTCAGAATCGGATTCCAAATTCTGTTTAGAGTCAACGCTTCTTCCTTTATGTTAAAATTGTCCGCATGTTTTTGGATCTCTATTGCCTCCCGCACCAGTCGGCTATGGTAACCCTGGTTGGGGGCAATCAGTGTTGCATTTTCGAACAGAATCTTGTGGTCGCCCTCACTCAATGCGTGTTCCGCCACCGCCGATTTGTCGGTTTGCCCCAGCCTGCAGTTCCTTTGATGCTCTTTGAGCCTTGTACCCATGGATTTTTTCGTGGTACCGATGTAAACCTTCCCACAGGTGCACGGAATGCGATAAACCCCTGCCGCTGACAGTGGGTCTCTTTTGTCTTTAGCCGACCTGAGGCTTTGCTGGATCTTCTTGGTCGGCTTGAAAACTGTTTTTATGTTATATTTCCCCAAGAGTTTTCCAATTCTGTCAGTGACCCTCGGGATATATGGCAGATATGCATTCGCAACTACCTGAGAGTCCTCCCTGTTATGAACCGTGGGACTCTTCGGTTTCATGGCCCTGTTGATCTCAGATACACTGTACCCATTCGACCTCAAGGTCACTTGAAGATGTTCCAGTTCCTGCTCTAGATGTTCTGGTTCACAAATTCTTCGAGCACGTTCAGTTAGGGTAGATATGACTCCTCTCTTTTGACTGGGATGGTGGTTCGATAGTGCGTGCAGGTACCTATCCGTGTGCGTGGGTTTTCGGTATACTTTGTGGGTTAGTCTAGCGCCACATCGTTCAATCAGAACATCTAAGAAGGCTATCTGCTGGTTCTGTTCGGTTTCCATGGTTTCCACCCCAGCATCAAATTCACCATGGAAACCGAACAGAACCAGCAGATAGCCTTCTTAGATGTTCTGATTGAACGATGTGGCGCTAGACTAACCCACAAAGTATACCGAAAACCCACGCACACGGATAGGTACCTGCACGCACTATCGAACCACCATCCCAGTCAAAAGAGAGGAGTCATATCTACCCTAACTGAACGTGCTCGAAGAATTTGTGAACCAGAACATCTTCAAGTGACCTTGAGGTCGAATGGGTGCAGTGTATCTGAGATCAACAGGGCCATGAAACCGAAGAGTCCCACGGTTCATAACAGGGAGGACTCTCAGGTAGTTGCGAATGCATATCTGCCATATATCCCGAGGGTCACTGACAGAATTGGAAAACTCTTGGGGAAATATAACATAAAAACAGTTTTCAAGCCGACCAAGAAGATCCAGCAAAGCCTTAGGTCGGCTAAAGACAAAAGAGACCCACTGTCAGCGGCAGGGGTTTATCGCATTCCGTGCACCTGTGGGAAGGTTTACATCGGTACCACGAAAAGATCCATGGGTACAAGGCTCAAAGAGCATCAAAGGAACTGCAGGCTGGGGCAAACCGACAAATCGGCGGTGGCGGAACACGCATTGAGTGAGGGCGACCACAAGATTCTGTTCGAAAATGCAACACTGATTGCCCCCAACCAGGGTTACCATAGCCGACTGGTGCGGGAGGCAATAGAGATCCAAAAACATGCGGACAATTTTAACAGAAAGGAAGAAGCGTTGACTCTAAACAGAATTTGGAATCCGATTCTGAAGAAAACAAGAATAACTAATGAAATCACAGCAGGTAGTGCGGCAACTAATAATGATGATTATTCCCCGAACCCGACAGAAGTAATTAACACTCCAGACTACCTGCATCAATATAAATACGCCTTGAGAAATCGAACTGTTTAGTCATCGGAGATGAATAAGCCTCTGAAGAAGCTGGCCACTCGCGCTAGCGAAACGTCAGGAAGAAATTCCGAAGAACGACGGCCTTCAAGCCCGAAGAGAAGTAGTTATATCTTCAAATAAACATTGATAGGAGACGGCATGCGCACTACCTGATGCAACGTATGGCGGAGAAGATCAATGCAGACGTAGTGATTATACAGGAACCAAATAGGGCCATAGCTCAAAAGGACTCTAAACTGATCATGGATCCAGGCGAGGATACCACGAGCTGGTGCAGGAATCGAAGATGCGGAGTCACGGGCCACACATCCGACAACGGATTCACATGCCTAAACATTCAAAACGTGGAGCCTGTATAATTGCTACGTCCCCCCTAATGTTGCTCTGAGCGATTTCAAGAACTACATCAACAAACTGGCGCAGCATATCCGGGCTGGAGCCAGAGATGTGATTGTAGCGGGGGACCTCAAAGCTGAGTTTGGCATGTGGAACTCGGATAGGACTGATCCTAGGTGAAAATACGTAGAGGACTGGATTAGCGAGGCGAATATGACGGTCCACAATACCGGCAGGAATCCAACGTTCATTAGAGCCGAGCAATCGTCCATTATAGATATTACTTTGTCTACTGGAAAGTTATCTACCCAAATAAAAGATTGGTACGTCTCGCCGACCGACAGTGGTAGCCTCCATAGGTATCTACTATACAAAGTGGAGACCGAACAGAAAGTTGCTGAAGTCGAGGAGCAGTTGAAGCCTCACATGGACACCAGAGTTCTCAGAGACACCTTTGAGCTGCTCAGTCATAATATTGAAGGGGTGCCAGAATTGACAACGGCAACGCAGTGTGCTCAGAAGATGGGCCTACGACACGAAGACGATGGGACTCCTCGACAGCAGCCAGTCTGGTGGAACGATATCATACAGGTACTAAAAACCGCCTGCAAACGATGTAGGAGAGAGCTCACGAGGTCGAGACAAGCGCACTCCTCGCCAGAGGTGATTGAGGAAAAGGAGGCGGCCTACAAGGAACACAGACGGCAGCTGAGAAAGGAAATAAATAAGGCCCAGAAGGAGGGGTGGAAGGCACTGTGCGACCAGTTAGAGGATGACCCCTGGGGTCAGGGATACAGGATAGCTATGAGGGAACTCAAGGGTTTCCAAGCCCCGTATAACCTAGACCAGTCACATAAGGTAACATTGCTGAGAGAGCTGTTCCCAGAAACTGCCACAGACCAACAGGAGGTACAGGAGGAAATACTCGGAGAACCATTTTTCCCTTTCACCGATCAGGAGCTGATAGTGGCAAAAAATAAACTGAGGAACAGGAGGGCCCCAGGACCGGATGGGATCATGCCGGAGGCAGTGAAGATGGTCATTGAAATCGCACCGCAGGTACTTCTGAATATGATTAACCAGTTTCACCAACAAGGAATTTTCCCGAACCAATGGGAGCAAGGCAGGGCAATCTTGATTCCTAAAGGAGACCCCCGGGTGGACGCGAAATATCGATCGATATGTCTTCTCGATGGTTTTGGGAAGTATCTACTCAAGAACCGACTGGTAGGGGAAATCGAGGAGGGAGGTGAATTCGCAAACTCACAATTTGGATTCCGGAGTAATAGATCGACGGTGGGAGCTATAGAGGCTATTATGAACGCGGTGAGGGGCGCCGGGGTGACGTGGGTCATTATCATAATGATCGACGTCAAAAACGCGTTCAATACTGCGAAATAGCACCTGATCAACAGGCAGCTAAGAGACCTAGAGGTGAGTGCACACCTGAGTGGTAAGGGACTATCTCACCAAACGGACCATTCAGGTTGGTCGGACGGAGATGAACCTCACGCAGGGGGTTCCACAGGGTTCGGTCCTCGGACCGACGCTGTGGAACGTCCTGTATAACGGGGTGCTGTTACTGGATCTGCCCAGGGGTTGCACCACTGTGGCCTATGCCGACGATCTAGCACTCATAGTCGGGGCAAAAAAGAAAGAGGAGCTGGTAGATGCAGCCAACCGGAGCATAGAGGCTATCACATCCTGGATCACAGAGCACGGATTAGAAATCGCTCCGCATAAAACGGAGGCTATTATTGTGAAAGGACCGAGAAAAAGAGAGGATATCCACATTAGAGTACAGGATGCAATCATCACGCCGACCAAAAACGCCAAATATCTAGGCGTATGGCTTGACGACAAGACTATCTATAATGAACATATCAGAAAGACATGTGGTAAGGCGGATAGATAGGTTGCAGCCTTGACGCGGATCCTCCCTAACATCACAGGGCCCGGATCGTGCAGGAGAAGAGTGATGCACGGTGTGGTACAATCGGTACTCCTATATGCGGCTCCGGTGTGGGGGCACGTCATGAGGGGCGATAGGTATAGATCAATTATGCTAGCTACCCAACGCAAGATCGATAGGTATAGATCAATTATGCTAGCTACCCAACGCAAGATGCTTCTACGTGTCGCGATGGCATACCGAACGGTGTCTGCAAAGGCATTGGTAGTGATAACCGCTATCCCCCCTATCGACCTCATGATAGGCGAGAGAACACAGCTCCATAACAGAAGGGAAGCTGGCCAAGACGTCAATAGAGAGGAGAGGGAAAGGACCCTGGAACTATGGCAGGACAGATGGGACGCCAATACGGTAAAAGCCCAATGGACGAAGCAGCTCATCCCTGACATAAGGGAATGGGTGGACTGTAAGCACCGGGCTGTGGATTACTATCTCACCCAGGCGCTGAGCGGGCATGGCTCCTTCAAATCCTTTACCCGCAAGATAGGCAAGACACCAGGGTAGCAGAAGGAGTATGAAGAAATCAAATTTTCGACAAAATGAGTAATGCCGCCTCTATCAGATGTTGATGTTGATAAAACGGTTCCAGATAGGGGAGAGGGCATAGAGGATGGTTTTTAGTGTGGTATACGGGGCATCCGCTCCGGAGTCTCACACTATCAGGGAAGGGAGAAACTTTTACCAACCAAAAAAAAAAAAAAGGAAGGTTGGGTTAGGTTAGACACTGCTCTGTTTGCCTTCCGAAAAGAATCTATTTCCCATTTTCAATCCGAATAATAGTCTAAGGGTTTATGTAAGGTTAGTCACTAAGGTTAGTTAAGGTTACGTTAGGTTTCCTCGAAAAAATCAACTGTTGCGTATAGCTCCCAAATTTGGTGACGAGCTCTCTGACAGCATTCTCCATTGCGAAAACTCATCAAATTTGAAATACATTTTTTCACATTGAGAACGTAATATCTTGGAAATTAACAGACAGGAAAAAATCGTTTTCAGTTCTGGAATCAAATAGTCATAGGGGTAATGTTAGGTTAGGTTAGACACTGCTCTGTTTGCATTCCGAAGGAAATCTATTTTCGATTTTCGGTCCGAAAATAGTCAAAGGGGTTATGTTAGGTTAGTCACTTAGGTTGAGATTAGGTGAGGTTTTCCTCGAAAAAACAACTTTCCCATAGAGCTCCCAAAGGACCCCGCACGGTTCTTATGGAAAATGGGTCCCAGTCGAATTGGCTGAAAATTTAGGATAATGTAGTTTATGATGTCCTGATCAAATGTCTCCATGGGCACAACAAGATCTAATGTACAGTTTTTGAGATATAGGGTGTCAAACATGCAGAGAGAGGGATGTTACTTACCTTTAGAAAATCAATAATGTGGCGATTTTTTTGTTACAAAAAGTTAAGGATAATAATTACAATCTCAATATTGTCGACACGAGTTGTAATAAGAAGTTATAAGACTCCGTATACAGGGTTATTAATAATTACATAATTTTTATGTAATTCTTTAAACAAACTCAGTCAAACGCAAAAGCTCGTAGACTTGCAGAATAAGTAAAAAATATTTGATTTTAATATTGGGCGATCTGAGGTTACTATTATACGGGGTCTTCCACTTTTTTAGTTGTAGTAATTTAATTTTTTTCAGGAACATATAGAAGAATTAAACATAAAAGTAGAAAACTAAATATAATATGATCAATATTTTGTGGCTCATGCCTATTTGTTGCATCTTGTACGGATCATATAATTCGGTTAGGGGATAGGCCCAGCGAATGTTTGGGTGATGGCCTGCGAAGCATGTCCCAAAAACCATAGGACAAGACTTATTACAGAATAATAGAGCATTTTCTTTTTTTTTTCATCTTGCATACACTTCATATTATGAGAAATGTGGCTGACATTATTACAAAAAGCTATGACTATTATATATTATGTGGCCTACAAAGATGTATTTTTTGTCTGAAAACTTGAAATCATTAAGGAAACAGTAAACCTTAATACAGACAATTGGCACGTGGTCTCATCTCAAATTAACACAGTAGCTTGGAATAGGACCGGTTTCGGAGGTCTACCTCCATCATCAGTGTCGCTTTGCGTTAGCTCTGGAAGTACAAGGATCTTTGCTCAAATATATTATACACTTTGGTGTTGTATGTAGGATATACATATTTAGAAAATGTATATTTTGTATGAGAATAATGAATAACTAAGGGAACAGTAAAACTGTAACAACTCAACGCGGCCATCAGTAAACAATAACTGTAACTGACTTCATCTCAAAACAACATGGCAATTTCAGGTGCATTCAAAGCTAAAACCATCGACAGACCGGTGTTGAGGGTCTCATATTTAAAACGTAATGGGGATGTCGATACGTTTTGTATGGAAAAGTTCTAAGGCTATTTACATAGGGTGATTCTTTTTTTACGAAATCAGACTAGTATCGTACGTAGATATAAAATAAAAAACTAAACCTAACGAACAATATTATTTTGTGGTTGGGGTCTGTTTCCTGCATCGTGAACAGATCCTATCAATTGGGTTAAGGGGTAGCGAATGTTTGGTTGATGGCGTGCGTACCCCAAATACCATATTACACTAGCAATATGTGCACAGGTACCGACAGTTCGAGCACCAGATTTACAGGTGCAGTAATAACCATCTATAGATTCTTCTTCATTATTTATTTCTTCGTTATTTGTTGGTCGATATGAAATCCACAGTTGATATTTAGCTGCACTTCTAAAACGAGAAAATACTCTAACCCGTAGAAGCCCTGGCCATGGTAGTCTGTTGATATCTCTCAAAGTTTCAAACTGAAATTCTTCGTCGTCCCTCTGTAATTTGTCTTGGACATAGGACGGTGCCAACTTTACTTGATAAACTCCAATTGTTAGCGTTTTTATAAAATCAAGCGTCAGAATTGGAAAATCTTGCAACTGTTCAGCATCTAAACGTACCCATCTTTGAGCATTTCTAGTATTCAGATTCTCTTCCTCAACTAGTGCTTGAACGACATTTGGTTCACTAGCCTTTTCAAGTAATCTTTGAGCCAATTGTGCATCGGCTCCTTCCATCAGGATAGGAGGGTGATATCTATTAATAATAGCTCCAGCTATCCGAAAAAAATCCCCTAGATGGGAAAGATGTTGTATTTGAATATTTTGTTGTAGAAACTTAAACATTGATTTTATGTGGCCGTTTCGTGATTCTACTATCCACCTCGACTTTGTGATCAAACGAGAGTCGTTAGCATCTTCGGTTGAGAGTTGGTGTTGGTTAGGAAGCATAAGTGCTGGCATTTTATGCACAATGCCTAGGTGTCCAAGTATTTCAGTAGCATCACGGTACCCCCTATCCACTACTACAATATCATTTTCCTGAAACCATCTTCTCATTATATTACCGTCTAGTTCAAGTTCATTTTGCAAAATAGCAGCGTCATTATTTTTACTATCAGAGAAGTATGGCCCTTGAATGTCGACTATGTAACCGTCAGGTGCTACTATTAAAATAGGTTTTAATAAGTGTCGGCCTTTGTGTACACAATACGACTGCCGTAAAACTCTGAAATTGCTACTCTTTTGAATGTAGCTGTAAGTACCATCAATGAAAGTGATTGCTCGAGGAATTTGTGGCTCTGGATTATATAGTACATTAGCAAAGTCCGTAACATGTCTCTCAATATAATTTTCTCTAGTAATAGCATTAAAGCCTATGTTGGTAGTCACAAAACGTTGCATCAAAGATTGTCTAACAAGAGTAACGGCTAGACTTACTGCCTGTCTACTTGAATAGCCAAACATTAAACGTACAAAATCATCAGAAAGTCCATGACGCATTTTGCACAAGAACATCAAGAGATCTTTTTTATTCACATATCTGTAATAATCTTCTTGGCGTACTCCATCGCAGTAGGAAAATAGTTCTGAAAACTGCTGTTTATTAACTGGGTATAAGTATTCAAATTCACTGTCACTTAAACTATTCTCGTCGTATATTCTCGTCAGATTTTTTGCTACATGACGAACTCCTTGTAAAAATGACTGAAGAATTTCTCCTCTTATAACATAGGGTCGGTTGATGTAACGCAATCCAATTACCAAAGGTTGTAAAATATATCCTTGCTCATCTAAATGATGAGCACATGATTTAACATATTCGGGAATATAGATATCTTTCAAAATGAAAACATGAGCCCTACATTCGACAGATAACTTACGAAGATCTTCATCGCTGTTACATATCAAGCACGTACTACTTCTAGTTTGCGTTAATACATTTATCTTTAAACAAGCAGGGTCTTCTTCAATAGCAGATATTTCATTGCGGATCGACTGATTGCAATTGGTACATATTTTCGTATCAGCATTTACATTAAGAGACGGCCTGAAAAATTCTTGTCTTCTACGAATAGCTATTTCAGATTTTGCAGCATTCTCTTCCCCATTTATTCTCGTCATCAAACGTGGTTGAAATCGTCCATCACAAACAAAACAAGTTAAGAGATTTCTATTCCTTAGGGCCATCTTATTCTATATTGAAGAAGGTAGTCTGTTTTCATAAGTCTGCTGTATCAAATCAAACAATAAACTAGTTACAATCACTTACAATTAGCAGATACTAAATTAGTGTCAGAATCAACATTAACTGTCAAAACAATTATTTCCAAGGGAATCTTTGATTCAATCTTATGTAACACTGTATCCAGTAACACCGTGCGCTTCATATTTTCATTTTTTGTGCAGGGTATTGGATTAAGGTTGGACACCAGCGATACATTGATTCGTTATAATATACAGGGCGATTCATTAAATGCGACGACCGGCTTTATTATTAGCTTTAATAAAAGTTATCAATAATAGTTAAATCAAATAATCATAACATATTGACCTTCAAACTTAATATATTAAAATAATATAAGTATACAGATTACACATATAGGGGGGTTCATAATTACAAGATGAATATAATTTATTTATTATACTACAACACCCTGTTCACTTATGTTGATTTGGAATTTTGGCAATTATCTGAAACAAACTCTTGAAGCATTTAGAATAATAATAGATGCTAGGATTGAAACTGTTAAATCAGCAAAACTTGGGGTAACGGAATTGGGACAAGCATTGGTACAAAAGTAAATGCTGTACAAGATGGTGTAAATGCCCAAAATGCCGTATAATTTGTGAATCACACGGTATGAACCGGCGATGAAGATCTTCATTATCTGTCGAATATGGGGCTTTATTTCGGAAAGGATTAAATCATGTTCACATCATTTAGATAGGCAAGGGTTTTTTTTAGAACCTTTCATTCAGTAATAATTATCGGATTACGTTACATTAACCGATCATAAGATGAGAGATCTTGTCATTCTTACAGAGATGTAACAAAAAATCTGACGAGACTACCACGAAAGTAGTTTGAGTGATATTGAATTTGAATGTTTATACACACATAAAAGATAAGAGATCATTATTATTCCAATTGTAAATCAGGTGCTCGAAAGTGTCGGTACGTTCCACATAACGCTAATATCGGATGCAAGCCATCAACAAATAATAGAATCCGTACATAATCATAATTACAATGTCTTAACATACATGGTATGAACTGGTAAGAAATATTTTTAATGCACTAGTCTCCCATTTGATTGCTGCATCATCATGCGGTCGACCAGGATCCGTACAAGATGCAACAAATAGGCATGAGCCACAAAATATTGATCATATTATATTTAGTTTTCTACTTTTATGTTTAATTCTTCTATATGTTCCTGAAAAAAATTAAATTACTACAACTAAAAAAGTGGAAGACCCCGTATAATAGTAACCTCAGATCGCCCAATATTAAAATCAAATATTTTTTACTTATTCTGCAAGTCTACGAGCTTTTGCGTTTGACTGAGTTTGTTTAAAGAATTACATAAAAATTATGTAATTATTAATAACCCTGTATACGGAGTCTTATAACTTCTTATTACAACTCGTGTCGACAATATTGAGATTGTAATTATTATCCTTAACTTTTTGTAACAAAAAAATCGCCACATTATTGATTTTCTAAAGGTAAGTAACATCCCTCTCTCTGCATGTTTGACACCCTGTATCTCAAAAACTGTACATTAGATCTTGTTGTGCCCATGGAGACATTTGATCAGGACATCATAAACTACATTATCCTAAATTTTCAGCCAATTCGACTGGGACCCATTTTCCATAAGAACCGTGCGGGGTCCTTTGGTGACGAGCTTTCTGATAGCATTTTCCATTGCGAAAATTCATCTTATTTGAATTTTTTTTTTTCACAAAAGAACTTAATATCTCGGAAACTAACAGGCAAGGAAAAATCGTTTTCAGTTCTGGAATCAAATAGTCAAAGGGGTTATGTTAGGTTAGGATAGGTAAGGTTGGGTTAGGTTAGACACTGCCCCGTTTGCATTCCGAAGGAAATCTATTTTCAATTTCCGGTCCGAAAATAGTCAAAGGGATTATGTTAGGTTAGTCACTCAGGTTGAGGTTAGGTGAGGTTTTCCTCGAAAAGAACTGCTTTCCCGTAGAGCTCCCAAATTTGGTGACGAGCTCTCTGACAGTACTCTCCATTGCGAGAACTCATCAAATTTGAAATATATTTTTTCACATGAAAAACGTTATATCTCGGAAACTAACAGGCAGAGAAAAATCGTTTTCAGTTCTGGAATCAAATAGTCAAAAGGTTATGTTAGGTTAGGTTAGCTTAGGTTGGGTTAGGTTAGGTTAGGTTAGACACTGCTCTGTTTGCCTTCCGAAGGGAATCTATTTCCCATTTTTGGTCCGAAAATAGTCAAAGGGTTAATGTTAGGTTAGTCACTTAGGTTAAGGTTAGGTTAGGTTTTCCACGAAAAAATCAAGTCTCTCGTAGAGCTCCCAAATTTGGTGACGAGCTCTCTGATAGCATTTTCCATTGCGAAAACTCATCAAATTTGAAATATATTTCTTCACAAAAAAACTTGATATCTCGGAAACTAACAGACAAGGAAAGATCGTTTTCAGTTCTGGAATCAAATAGTCATAGGGGTAATGTTAGGTTAGGTTAGGTTAGACACTGCTCTGTTTGCCTTCCGAAGGAAATCTATTTCCCATTTTCGGTCTGAAAATAGTCAAAGGGTTAATGTTAGGTTAGTCACTTAGGTTAAGGTTAGGTTAGGTTTCCTCGAAAAAATCAACTTTCTCGTATAGCTCCCAAATATGGTGACGAGTTCTCTGACAGCATTTTCCATTGCGAAAACCCATCAAATTTGGAATAGATTCTTTCTCAAAAAAAACTCAATATCTCGGAATCTAACAGACAAGGAAAAATCGTTTTCAGTTCTGGAATCAAATAGTCAAAGGGGTTATGTTAGGTTAGTTTAGGTGATGTTAGATTAGGATAGGTAAGGTAAGTGTGTCTCAAGCGATGCCCCCTGGATATGGCGACCCAGGGGGGATTAAGCCTCACCCCTGCATGCGGGGCTCTGCAGGGGCGGACCTATACTTCCCTAGCTACTCGTGGGATACACTATGGACAATCCAAATGAAACAATTGAAAGAGGAAAAGGAGAAACGGACAAAGAAAGAGAAGAGAGAGAGGCATTCGAAAAAGAAATGCTGGATAAAATAAATAAAAACAGGGTGTCAAGATCACCAGTTCTGGCGAAGAACGACACAGAACCCGAAGACAGGAACGAGGATGAGAAACATGAAACAGCGAGGTCAGACACCTCGGAGGGCAGTAGAAAGGAATATGAAACGATAGACCTCACCGACGAGGAGAAGGGGCCCAGACCTCCTAAAAAAAAGAGGAAAAGGCGAGGGACACCCGAAAAGCCAGAAAAGACAGAAACCAAATTCAAAGAACAAATGAAGGAGTTCATTAACCTAGAGTCAACAGTGAGAAATATGGTCATGATGGCAGAACAGATGGCCACACTGACCAAAGAAAATATAAATACAAAGGTAGAAATAAAGAAACTCTCCGCTCACATCAGCAAAGAAGCAGAGAGGCTGAATGAAAATACAAAATTCCTAGTCCAAGTAAAAGAGAATATACGACAAATAAAGGAAAAGGGAAAAGACGAAAAGGAAAAGAAACAAGAAACCTGGAACAGGCTAGAAGAGGGAAAACGGACGGCCGAAAAAACAGCTGAAAAAGCCGAGGAAAAAATAGAAGAAATGAAAAGACGGATAGAAAAATTAGAAAATGATCTGGAAAGCGAAAAAGAAAAATATCAAAAACAGGAAAACGAACGAATGAATAACATGAAAGAAGAAAAAAGGATAGCAGAGGAAAGGGCGGAAAGAGCCGAGAAGAGCATACACGATATGGAGAAACTATTGGAGGACATGGAAGACAGACTAAAAAGAGGGAACGGACAGCCAAAAATACAGAGTGCACCTGCACATGCCGATGTGGAAGCACCACACTGAGAGAGCTCCCGGAAGAAGAAATATGCTATGAAGAATACTGCGAAATGGAAAAACAGGAATGGGCAACGGAGGCTTTTAAAACAACCCAAATTACAATAGGAAATCCCCTGACAACAGCGGACGAAACAACAAAGGTAGTAATAGTAGAGCCAGCAGACGTAGAGATGAACCAAAGCATCCAAAGACAATACAGAAACAAATACCCAGAGCTGATAAGCCTGGAAGGAGAACTAGATACAATTGAACAAACCACAAAAGTGGGAAGGACGGGAATCCAAACGAGGAAGAGAATAGTGAAAATAATGATGGACGGTACGCATAAGGACACATGGGAGAAACTCGAGAAACTCAAGAAGGAAACAGAAGGAGACAAGGAAATATGCATCCACCACGTGACATGGATGGACGTCAAAAACCTACGGAAAATGGTCGAGGCTATTTTCCACCGGGGAAACACAAAAATAGAGGTCTTCACGACCAGCGGAGGAGACACGCCCAAGAAAGAAATGAACACATATGGAGTCCTCATCTCGGACGTAGCGAAAACATACAAGGAGGTGCTGGAAAAAACAAAAAACGTCATGAACGGAAAGGGAGCTGTCCAACCCATAAGAGAGATCAGGAGTACTAAAGAGGGGAAGACACTACTGACACTCGATAAGAACCAGGAAGCACTGAAAGAAATAAAAAACGCACTGGCCGAAGAAAGGACCATGAAGATCACAACCCTGGGCGAGGCAAAGAACTCGAAAGCATATATATCAGAGGAATGCTGTGCGACACTCAAGAGGAAGACATCAGAGAGGCAATAAAAGGACTAGTCGGAAAATGGGAGGAGGGCTGGGAAATCAGCGAAACGAGTCCACTCGAGGGAGACACCCTGGCAGCAACAATCAGGGTCCCTAGGAAAGAAGCAGAAAAACTGGCGCAAAACAGATATTTAAGAATAGGACTGGCAAGATGTAGGACGGAGAAAAGACATAGGGTGGCAAATTGCAAACGATGCTGGAGCTATGAACACGACACAAACGCATGCAACGAACAGGACAGATCGAGAAACTGCTACAGATGCGGAAAGGAAGGTCACAAGGCAGCAGATTGTGAGAACCCAACCTACTGTCTAGCCTGCAAAGAAGAAGGGCACAAGCAGGGATCAAGAGAATGCCCTGCATTCAGAACAGCGCTGAAGGGAACGAGGAGGCGATATAATAGCAACAGAATGATAGGGAGAAGTGAAGGATACCCTCTGACGTGGGCCATGGAAAAGGCGCACAGGGAAGCAGAAGCGAAAAGGGAAGAAAAAGGAAGAAAAGAAAAAGAACAGGAAGACTATGAAGAGGAAGAACAGGAAGGAGTAAAACCTGAAGTGGAAGAACAGGAAATGGAGGCGCATGAAGACGATGTCGGAGATAACGTCGAATATAACCTCCAGAGCTAAGGGTCCTGCAAGTCAACGTGGGGAGGGCGCAAATGGCGCACGATCTGGTGGTGGAGTCGGCATCTAGGGAGCGGGTGGACCTGGTAATAGCCTCGGAACCAAACATAGGGAGGGCGAGCAAACAAGGGTGGATATTAGACAAGGCAAATCAGGTGGCGGTCCACATAAGGAACAGGAACTGCGGAATAGAACAAGTGAAAAAGAAGGAAGGGTACATCAGGGTAAAATTCGAGAAAATCGAACTGATAGTGTGCTACCTACCCCCAAGCATGACATTAGAAACATACGAAGAGAAAGTCAAGGAAATAATGGAAGACGCAAATGATAAAAACGGAAAGTGGAAAGTGATAGCAGGAGATATCAACGCCAAATCACCACAATGGGGGGCACCAGAATCAGACAACCGAGGAGAGATATGGACTGAATGGATGAGCACACTTGACCTGGCCGCGGTGAATACAGGAGAACCGACCTTTATGAGGGGAGAGTCAGCAACGCACATAGATGTCACCTGCTGCGACGTCAGAAAGGCAAACCAAATCATCAACTGGAGAAGCGTGGTAGAGAACGTGTTCACGCACCACACCCATAAATGATACGAAATACTCACAGATCAAAACACAAAAAGCACAAGAGGGAGGACAAGAAAAATGTACGATATGAATAAACTAACACAAGAAATGACGAAAATAGGAACAAGGCTGGACATACGGGAGAAAAATCTCATTGGGCAAATCAAAAAAGGAATGAAAAAAGCACAAATTAGCAATAGAGAAGAACATAAAAGGAAAACTCCATACTGGTGGAACCAGGAGATATATGACCTGAAGAGACAATGTACCAACATGAGACGAACGATAGTGAGATCACATAGAACGGACTCGGAGGATCAAAGAAAAACAAGACAACAAGAAATGAAGGAGAAGAAGAAGCAACTGAAAAAGGCAATAAATGGTTCAAAAAGGGATTGCTGGAGAACACTATGTGAGGAACTCGAAACAGATATATGGGGCCAGGGGTATAAAATGGTGATGCGAGAACTAAACCCATCACCCCCATACCAACAGACAATAGAGAGCATGAGAGAATCTGCAAAGATACTATTCCCGGAGAGGGATGACATAGAAGAGATTAGAGAGACTGAAGACCAGGTACCAGGAATAACGAGACAAGAACTCAAAGAAGCGGTAAAAGGGATGAAGAAGAATAAAACTCCAGGACCGGATGGAATTCCAGCGGAAGTTATGAGAGTGGCAGAAGAAGCAATACCAGAGACGATCATTTACGTCCTGAACACACTGATGGCGGAGCAGAAATTTCCAGAAATCTGGAAAGTGGCAAAACTGGTGCTCATCTGGAAAAAAGGAAAACCTCCAGAGGACCCAAAGGCGTACAGGCCGATATGCCTAATAGACGTACCAGGGAAAATCTACGAGACAATCATCAAAAACAGACTGGAGAAACAACTTGAGGAATCAGGACAGATATCTGAGCATCAATATGGGTTCAGGAAGGGACGCTCCACAATACAAGCTGCGAAACAAATACGGGAGGAAATAGCGAAATGTAAGGACAACTGGATGGCAATGGTCACGATCGATGTTGAAAACGCATTTAACTCAGCAACTTGGAGTCTCATAATACAGGCGCTGACCAGGAAAGGGGTAGAGAGATATATAGTGAACATAGTAAACGAATATCTGAAAAATAGAACGATTCTAATGGGGGACGGATCAAAAATGGAAATGAGTGCAGGAGTTCCTCGAGGATCGGTACTAGGACCGATACTATGGAACGTGCTATACGATGGAGTTCTCTCCCTACCCCTTGACCAGGGTGCAAGAACAATGGCATTCGCAGATGACCTAGTTGTCCTCATACAAGCAAGAACAAGAGAGGGTATGGAGAAAAAAGCGAACGCAGCAATCCAAAAGATAGAAAAGTGGATGATAGACCACGAACTGAAAATAGCAAGCCACAAAACAGAGGCTGTCATACTAAAAGGAACC
The DNA here is from genome assembly GCA_032362365.1 of Zygogramma bicolorata. NCBI lineage: Eukaryota > Metazoa > Arthropoda > Insecta > Coleoptera > Chrysomelidae > Zygogramma > Zygogramma bicolorata. The sequence goes on along the minus strand of JAVJAQ010001718.1, from coordinate 122,820 downwards.
AAACAGCAGAGGATCAGAAACAAAATAAGCTTTAAGGTGGGGGAAAATACAATAAGGCCCAGCAGAAGTCTGAAATACCTTGGAATACACATGGACCACCAAGGTACTTTCGGAATCCACGTAATGGAAACGGCCAAGAAAGCCGAAAACAGGATGGCCACGCTTGCAAGACTGATGCCGAACAAAGAGGGACCCAGCAGTAATAAAAGAAGAATACTATATGGGGTGGTACAGTCCATATTACTACATGGAGCCCCGGTATGGCACGAAGCATTAAAAATCGAAAGACACAAGGCTAAAATAACTAGCGTCCAAAGGAAGGCACTGATCCGTGTGACCAGTGCATATAGAACTACGTCGGCAGCGGTGCTCCAGGTGATAGCGGGCATCCCACCAATACACCTTCTAGCGGAAGAGAGTGTGTACATCTACGAAAACTCAACCGGCAATAGGAAAGAAATAAGAGAGGCAGCCAGGGAAAAAACAATGAGGAGATGGCAAAGAGAATGGGAAGAAAACCACGAAACAGCTCGGTGGACCAGAACACTGATCCCGGAGATAGAACCATGGATGAGAACAAAATACAAGAGAACGGACTACTATTTCACACAGTTCCTTACGGGACATGGGGCATTCAAAAAATATACAGAAATGATCGGAAAAACAGAGGACGACATATGTGAAGATTGCGGGAGAAGAGACACACCGAACCATGTAGTATTTGAATGCCCAAGATACGAAAGCGAAAGAAGAAGGATGGAAACAGAAGCTGGAGAAATAATAACAGCCAAAAACATAATAAACCTAATGATGGAAGACGAGAGGAAGTATGAACGAATCTACAACAGGTTAAGAAAAATTATGGAAGAAAGGAACGACGAGGAAAGGAAAAGAGGCAAATGAAAGAAAGACTATAACACCAATCTGCCTGACGAAAACCGGAAGCGGTGGTACCAGACAGATGTGGCGAAACCTGGGGGAGGTTTTTACGCGGTAGGCGGGGGTGTTCTAAGTTCACTCCCGAATCCGTCACAAAGTCTTTCGAAGATTTTCCTCCTCCACAAAAAAAAAAAGGTAAGGTTAGGTTAGGTTAGGTTAGACACTGCTCTGTTTGCCTTCCGAAAGAAATCTATTTTCCATTTTCGGTCCGAAAATAGTCAAAGGGTTAATGTTAGGTTAGTCACTTAAGTTAAGGTTACGTTAGGTTTCCTCGAAAAAATCAATTTTTTCGTATAGCTCCCAAATTTGGTGATGAGCTCTCTGGCAGCATTCTCCATTGCGAAAGCTCATCACATTTGAAATACATTTTTTCACATAAAAAACACAATATCTCGGAAACTAACAGACAAATAAAAATCGTTTTCAGTTCTGGAATAAAATAGTCATAGGGGTAATGTTAGGTTAGGTTAGGTTAGACACTGCTATGTTTGCATCAAGGAAATCTATTTTCAATTATCGGTCCGAAAATAGTCAAAGGGGTTATGTTAGGTTAGTCATTCATGTTAAGGTTGGGTGAGGTTTTCCTCGAAAAGAACTGCTTTCCCGTGGAGCTCCCAAATTTGGTGACGAGCTCTCTGACAGCACTCTCCATAGCGAGAACTCATCAAATTTGAAATATATTTTTTCACATAAAAAACGTTATATCTTGGAAACTAACAGGCAGAGAAAAATCGTTTTCAGTTCTGGAATCAAATAGTCAAAAGGTTATGTTAGGTTAGGTTAGGTTAGCTTAGGTTGGGTTAGGTAAGGTTAGGTTAGGTTAGGTTAGGTTAGACACTGCTCTGTTTGCCTTCCGAAGGAAAACTATTTTCCATTTTCGGTCCGAAAAAAGTCGAAGGGTTTATGTTAGGTTAGTCACTTAGGTTGAGGTTAGGTTAGGTTTTCCACGAAAAAATCAACTCTCTCGTATAGCTTCCAAATATGGTGACGTTTTCACTGACATCATTTTCCATTGCGAAAACTCATCAAATTTAAAATACATTCTTTCTCGAAAAAAACTTAATATCTTGGAAACTAACAGACAAGGAAAAATCGTTTTCAGTTCTGGAATCAAAATGTCATAGGAGTATTTGTTAGGTTAGGTTAGGTTAGGTTAGACACTGCCCTGTTTGCATTCCGAAGGAAATCTACTTTCAATTTCCGGTCCGAAAATAGTCAAAGGGGTTATGTTAGGTAAGTCACTCAGGTTAAGGTTAGGTGAGGTTTTCCTCGAAAGGAACTGCTTTTCCGTAGAGCTCCCAAATTTGGTGACGAGCTTTCTGACAGCATTCTCCATTACAAGAACTCATCAAATGTGAAATGAATTTTTTCACATAAAAAACGTTATATCTCGGAAACTAACAGGCTGGGAAAAATCGTTTTCAGTTCTGGAATAAAATAGTCATACGGGTAATGTTGGGTTAGGTTAGGTTAGACACTGCTATGTTTGCCTTAAGGAAATCTATTTTCAATTATCGGCCCGAAAATAGTCAAAGGGTTCATGTTAGGTTAGTCACTTAGGTTAAGGTTAGGTGAGGTTTTCCTCGAAAAAAACTGCTTTCCCGTAGAGCTCCCAAATTTGGTGATGAGCTCTCTGACAGCATTCTCCATTGCGAAAAATCATCAAATTTGGAATATATGTTTTCACATAAAAAACGTTATATCTCGGAAACTAACAGGCAGAGAAAAATCGTTTTCAGTTCAGTAATCAATTAGTCAAAGGGGTTATGTAAGGTTGGGTTAGGTTAGATACTGCCCTGTTTGCATTAAGGAAATCTATTTTCAATTATCGGTTCGAAAATTGTCAAAGGGGTTATGTTAGGTTAGTCACTCAGGTTAAGGTTAGGTGAGGTTTTCCTCGAAAAAAACTGCTTTCCCGTAGAGCTCCTAAATTTGGTAACGAGCTCTCTGACAGCATTCTCCATTGCGAAAAATCATCAAATTTGAAATATCATTTTTCACATAAAAAACGTTATATCTCGGAAACTAACAGGCAGAGATAAATCGTTTTCAGTTCAGTAATCAATTAGTCAAAGGGGTTATGTAAGGTTGGGTTAGGTTAGACACTGCCCTGTTTGCATTAAGGAAATCTATTTTCAATATCGGTCCGAAAATTGTCAAAGGGGTTATGTTAGGTTAGTCACTTAGGTTAAGGTTAGGTGAGGTTTTCCTCGGAAAAAACTGCTTTCCCGTAGAGCTCCCAAATTTGGTAACGAGCTCTCTGACAGCATTCTCCATTGCGAAAAATCATCAAATTTGGAATATATTTTTTCACATAAAATACGTTATATCTCGGAAACTTACAGGCAGAGAAAAATCGTTTTCAGTTCAGTAATCAATTAGTCAAAGGGGTTATGTAAGGTTGGGTTAGGTTAGACACTGCCCCGTTTGCATTCCGAAGGAAATCTATTTTCAATTTCCGGTCCGAAAATAGTCAAAGGGGTTATGTTAGGTTAGGTTAGGTTAGCTTAGGTTGGGTTAGGTAAGGTTAGGTTAGGTTAGACACTGCTCTGTTTGCCTTCCGAAGGAAAACTATTTTCCATTTTCGGTCAGAAAAAAGTCGAAGGGTTTATGTTAGGTTAGTCACTCAGGTTAAAGTTAGGTTAGGTTTCCCACGAAAAAATCAACTCTCTCGTATAGCTTCCAAATATGGTGACGAGTTCACTGACAGCATTTTCCATTGCGAAAACTCATCAAATTTGAAATACATTCTTTCTCGAAAAAAACTTAATATCTTGGAAACTAACAGACAAGGAAAAATCGTTTTCAGTTCTGGAATCAAATAGTCATAGGGGTATTTGTTAGGTTATGTTAGGTTAGACACTGCCCTGTTTGCATTCCGAAACAAATCTTTTTTCAATTTCTGGTCCGAAAATAGTCAAAGGGGTTATGTTAGGTTAGTCACTCAGGTTGAGGTTAGGTGAGGTTTTCCTCGAAAGGAACTGCTTTTCCGTAGAGCTCCCAAATTTGGTGACGAGCTCTCTGTCAGCATTCTCCATTACGAGAACTCATCAAATGTGAAATATATTTTTTCACAAAAAAAACGTTATATCTCGGAAACTAACAGGCAGGGAAAAATCGTTTTCGGTTCTAGAATCAAATAGTCAAAAGGTTATGTTAGGTTAGGTTAGGTTAGCTTAGGTTGGGTTAGGTAAGGTTAGGTTAGGTAAGGTTAGGTTAGGTTAGGTTAGACACTGCCCCCCTGACGGTGTCTCCACCTTGACGTGGTAGTGGGGCTTGCGTGCCTTTATGATCCCGAGAGCCATGCCGGCGGTAGCGAAGCTACTGGCAGGGTTTCCCTTGCCGGACGGGTCGAGAGGGAAAGGCCAGACAAAGAGAGATACCAACTAAAGGGAGTAAACCCTTTCAAAAATCCGCAACCTAAGGTGTCACGCGACCCGTGCCGAGGGGTGAATGGCCAGGCGATACATGGTCTCGAACGGAGCCACCGGGAAGATGGCAACCTCCCGGTGTACATCTGCCTTACCCCCGCATGCGGGGCTCTGCGGGGGTGGACCGACTACTTCCCCTGCTACTCGTGGGAACAGTATGGAAAAAAACAAAAAACACCAAACTTATGGAGATATGATCGCAGATAAAGATGGCGATAGCACGGATCCGTCCAAAAGGAGAAGTGCCCTGGCAACAACTCCTCAGAAGGGGAAAAAAAGTATTAAAGCGGCAACATCTAAAGACCCAACAGAAAAACCCCTTATGGGTAATGAACCGCATACACCACGTAAGGCCTTCACGTTTTGCAATGAATACGAAGATGAACAATTAGACACTAGCCCTATATACCTACTTGGGAACAGCCCGCAAGGCGAATCCATAGTGGGAAAAAGGAAAAGGGTGGAGTCGCCCACAAAAGAGGAGTTTATGGCAATGTTTAAAACAGGTGAGAGAAACATGAAACGTATGAGTAACAAGATGGAGGAGATGTTAAAATATGAATCGTTATGGCCAAATACCAAGGTTGAAATTAAAAAGGGTATAAGGGAGATGAACGGGATAATGCAAAGGTTATTCAAAGAGGAAGAGGCGACCAAAGGGGAATTATGGAAAAGATGGGCTACACTAAGCAGACAAGAGGGAAAGAAGGGCAAAACAGAAGAGATAGAGAGCCCAGCTCGCGAGCACAAAGATACCCAAACATCAGGGGGCCATGAAACAGCACTGGAGATAGAATCCCTCAGGGAAAAAGCAAAGAATGCCACACAACGTGCTGACAAACTAGAGAGGATCATCGAGACCCTGGAAGAAAGATTGAGGAGATCAGAGGAGGAAAGCTCAAATAACAGAGGTGAAAATGAAGCGGACGGAGAAACGAACCGAGAGACGCACCCAAAGAGAGCGTGCACGTGTACATGCACGTGCGAGGCCTCAAGATTGACCTCTCCAGAGAGTCTGGAAGCGACGGATGATTTTGAAGCCTTCAACAAAATACAGAGTCTGCAGTGGGAGAGCACAGTATATACAAATACCACACTTATAGTGGGAAACCCGCTAGCGCAAGAGCATGACGCTGTGAAAGTGGTGATCGTGGAACCTGATGATCCCGAAATGACCTCAAGCATCCAGAAATTGTACAGAGAGAAGTTTCCCGAGCTGCTACAAGCATAAGGAGAATTTGAGGTCATCGAGCAAACCACCAGAGTAAGAGGGACTGGGGCCATCTCAAGGAAGAAGGTGGTGAAGGTGAAGTACGATGGAACCCCAAAAGATCTATGGGAAAAACTGTTACAGCTGAAGGGCGAAACCACCGGGGACAACAAGGTACACCTGCACCACGTCAAGATAATGAATGTTGACGCCTTCAGAAAGATGGTAGAAGTGGTCTTTCATGGATCAAGCAGTGGAATAGAACTATATACGACCACGCAACAGCGGGCAAACAAAAAACAAAAAAACACATGTGGACTGGTGATAAGTGACGAAGGCAAATCATACCGGGACATCCTCGGCAAAGTAAATAGCGCCATTAAAGGCACTGAGGCAGCCCAGGCAATCAAGGGAATAAGGAGTACCAAAGATGGAAGCCTCCTTCTAACTTTGGAAAATGACGCAGCGGCGTGCTCCAATCTGAGGGTGGCCCTAAACGGCCAGGGCACCCTAAAAACTAGAAAAATAGGCGAGGAGCGAAGGGACCAAATATACCTGAGAGGAATGCCATGGAACGTTACCGAGGAAGAGATAAAAGAGGCTATTCGAAAGGAAACAGGAGACTGGACGGAGGAGTACAAAATGACGCCAACTAGACTCTCGCGGGACGACACCGCCGCAGTCACAATAACGCTACCACGGTCGGCAGCGGAAACGGTCCTACGGATGGGAAATATCAGGATCGGGCTGGTCCGGTGCAAGATCGAAAAGAGGACCTTCGTCCCCAAATGTACCAAGTGCTGGAGTTACAGCCACAGCAGAGAGAAATGCAAGGGCCCGGACAGAACAGAAAACTGTTACAGGTGTGGCGGAGAGGGGCATGTAGCAAAAGATTGCACAAAGGAGGACGAATGTCCAGTGTGCGAGGAAAAGGGGCATAGAGTAGGAACGCTCCGATGCCCCGCTTTCAAGAATGCCCTCCGAAGGGCTAGGGAAATAAAGAGGCAAGGGACTCAAAGCGTTAGTGAGCCAACACCAAATGGCAGTAGCCCAGAGGATACCCCACCAGTTGAAACTAACAATCACAATGTCGATTAGAATCCTTCAAATAAACGTAGACATAGGAAAAATCGCACAGGATACAGCTTTCGAAACGGCGATGAGGCTCGACTGCGACATGCTATGCTTACAGGAACCCAACAAAAAAAAGACCACCGGACAGCGCTGGATCGTCGATGTCAATACCAACGTGGCAACATACCTCTTGAATAGGAAAATTGGAATCAAAAAACATTCTAGCAAAAAAGGGTATACGAAATTATTTTTTGATGACTGGATATTATTTAATTGCTATGTGTCACCTAACATCTCCTTCGAGGATTTCAAGGGATACATCGATGAAGTTATGACAGACGTCACTCAGGAGCAGTCCAAGGCGATGATACTAGGAGACCTAAATGCAAAATCCCCGCTCTGGGGGGTCAAGCCTCTCAGATAAAAGGGGAGAATACATTGCAGACTGGCTTGCCACCCTGGACCTTGTGGTAATGAACAAAGGAAACCGGCCAACATTTACGAGGGGAAATAGCGCCTCCTTCATAGACGTTACCATAACAACAAGCGCCCTATCCTCCCGAATACTACAGTGGGAAGTATTAGAAGAAGACTCAATGAGCTGCCATAACTTCATCGCTCTGGAGGTGGCACATAGCACAGGTACCAGGAAGAAAGACAAAATGAAGGGAACAACTTTCATAGACAAGGATATCCTCCGCACAGTCATTCCACTGGTCTGCCACCAAGCGGACGCAGAACCCAAACACATAGTGAAGAAGCTAAAAATGGCACAAGAAACTGCAAGCGTCCAGAGGCCAAGGGACAACATCCGTATGCAGCCATACTGGTGGAACAACGATACGCAAGTATTGAAAGAAGCATGCAATAAGGCTAAGCGTAAACTCACCAGGGCGAGGAAACGAACAACAAACGACACAAATATTCAGGATATCGCAAATATGGAAACCGAATACAAAAATCTGAAAAAAGATTATGAGAAAGCCATACTGACCGCGAAAAAAGTCCACTGGTCGCAAATTTGCCAGGAATTGGAAAATGACATCTGGGGACAGGGATATAAGCTTGTCACCAGGCAATTCAAAGGTAAAGGATCTCCATACGATATCGACCCCGCAGAGGGGAGAAAGATCGCCGAAAGTCTTTTTCCTGAAAAGGAAGATATATGGGTAATTGACCCAGGGAATCTAGAGGCACAGGAAGTCACAATCGAAGAAATCACAACGGCCTGTGAAAGACTCAAGACAGGAAAAGCCCCCGGCCTGGATGGTCTCATGGTGGAAACAATTCGAGAAGCCGTAACAACAATACCGGAAGTCTTTCTCACCATAACAAATGAGGTTATGAGAACACAAGAGTTTCCAGAGGAATGGAAGACCGCCAAAGTGATTCTGATCCCAAAAGCAGAGAATAAATATAGAACAATATGCCTGTTGAACGTACTGGGAAAAATAATGGAGCATATCATCAAACAGCGGTTAGAGATGGAATTAGAAGAAAATAATGGATTATCAGGAAGACAGTACGGTTTTAGAAGAGGCAGATCTACTGTAGACGCGGCGGAATGGCTGATGCAACAAGCAACTGACAGAAGAACGGAGTGGAGTGTTGTCATAACCATAGACATAGAAAACGCGTTCAACACCGCCGGATGGAGTATAATTATAAGTAGACTAAGACAAAAAGAAATCAGCCCATACCTGATAAGACTGGTGCAAAGTTACTTTCTAGGACGCCGTCTAGAAACAGAAAAGGACCATTTTATCGACATGACTCAGGGGGTTCCGCAGGGATCTGTCCTCGGGCCCACCCTCTGGAACGTCATGTACGATTCAGTACTGAGCCTAGGTTTACCCAGGGGATGCCAGCAGTTGCATATGCTGACGACTTGGCCCTGATAGTTACAGCGGCAGAGGAAAAAGACCTGGTCAACGCGGCGAACACGAGCCTGAGGCGTATAAAAAGGTGGATGGACGAAAACGACCTCAAAATAGCGGAACATAAAACGGAAGCTGTCATACTGAGAGGCCCAAGAAAAAGGGATGGAATAAAGTTCCGCATAGGAAACTCCGACATAGTACCGAAAAAATACCTGAAATATTTAGGTATATGGCTAGATGACAAGGTCATATATAATGAGCACGTCCGTAGGACAGTCGAAAAAGCTGAAAGATCAGTGACAGCCCTTTCTCGTCTGCTCCCGAACGGAAGCAATATAAGCTCGGCCAGGAAGAGGATCCTCTACGGAGTAACCCAATCAATTCTCCTATATGGGGCCCCGGTCTGGGGTGAGGTGATGAGGGTCAAGAAATATAAAAACATGATGGCAAGCATACAGAGGAGAATGCTGCTACGAACCATAGCGGCATACAGAACGGTATCGCTGGAAGCCACATGCGTTCTGGCAGGTTACCCACCAATAGAACTCCTCGTGGAGGAGAGAACCAGGGTACACAACAGCGAAGGCGACAGGAGGCAAAACAACAAAAGGGAACATCTCGAAACAATTAGACGATGGCAGGAAAGATGGGAACAAAATCAAGACAAAGCGCAGTGGACAAAAAGACTGATACCGGACATAACGACCTGGCTGAACTGTAGACATAGGGAGTTGAATTACCATGTCACCCAGTTCATGACAGGACACGGATCCTTCCGCACATACACATATAAGATAAAGAAGACGGAAAATGACTCGTGTATCTACTGTGGCAGAGTAGATAGCCCAGAGCATACAATTTTCAAATGTGCGCGATGGGAAAGAGACAGATATCTTTTACAGATGCTAGTGGGGGAAGCGATCAATCCAGATAACATCATAGAACTGATGATGAGAAACAAGGGGACGTGGAACAGCGAATCACAGACGATCGGGAAAATAATGAAGAAAAAAGAAGAGGAAGAACACCAACACCAGAGAGGAGAAGACGGAGATTGAAACATGCCGGTCATACCCGATGTTAAGTCCAATCGGATAGTCCCGGGTATGAGAGAGGTGGAAGGTGGAACCAGCACCTGGTGTCCAGTGATTTCCACCCCGCCAAAAAAAAAAAACGGTTAGACACTGCTCTGTTTGCTTTCCGAAGGAAAACTATTTTCCATTTTCGGTCCGAAAAAAGTCGAAGGGTTAATGTTAGGTTAGTCACTTAGGTTAAGGTTAGGTTAGGTTTTCCACGAAAAAATCAACTCTCTCGTATAGCTCCCAAATGTGGTGACGAGTTCACTGACAGCATTTTCCATTGCGAAAACTCATCAAATTCGAAATACATTCTTTCTCGAAAAAAACTTAATATCTCGGAAACTAACAGACAAGGAAAAATCGTTTTCAGTTCTGGAATCAAATAGTGATAGGGGTATTTGTTAGGTTAGGTTAGACACTGCTCTGTTTGCATTAAGGAAATCTACTTTCAATTTCCGGTCCGAATATAGTCAAAGGGGTTATGTTAGGTTAGTCACTCAGGTTAAGGTTAGGTGAGGTTTTCCTCGAAAGGAACTGCTTTTCCGTAGAGCTCCCAAATTTGGTGACGAGCTCTCTGACAGCATTCTCCATTACGAGACCTCATCAAATGTGAAATTTATTTTTCACATAAAAAACGTTATATCTCGGAAACTAACAGGCAGGGAAAAATCGTTTTCAGTTCTGGAATCAAATAGTCAAAAGGTTATGTTAGGTTAGGTAAGCTCAGGTTGGGTTAGGTAAGGTTAGGTTAGGTTAAGTTAGACACTGCTCTGTTTGCCTTCCGAAGGAAAACTATTTTCCATTTTCGGTCCAAAAATAGTCAAAGGGTTTATGTTAGGTTAGTCACATAGGTTAAGGTTAGGTTAGGTTTTCCACTAAAAAATCAACTCTCTCGTAGAGCTCCCAAATTTGGTGACGAGCTCCCTGACAGCATTTTCCATTGCGAAAACCCCTCAAATTTGAAATATATTTCTTCATATGAAAAACGTTATATCTCGGAAACAAACAGGCAGGGAAAAATCGTTTTCAGTTCAGTAATCAATTAGTCAAAGGGGTTATGTAAGGTTGGGTTAGGTTAGACACTGCCCTGTTTGCATTCCGAAGGAAATCTACTTTCAATTTCCGGTCCGAAAATAGTCAGAGGGGTTATGTTAGGTTAGTCACTCAGGTGAAGGTTAGGTGAGGTTTTTCTCGAAAGGAACTGCTTTTCCGTAGAGCTCCCAAATTTGGTGACGAGCTCCTTGACAGCATTCTCCATTACGAGAACTCATCAGATGTGAAATATATTTTTTCACATAAAAAACGTTATATCTCGGAAACTAACAGGCAGGGAAAAATCGTTTTCAGTTCTGGAATCAAAAAGTCAAAAGGTTATGTTAGGTTAGGTTATGTTCGGTGAGGTAAGGCTTGGTTAGGTAAGACATTGCTCTGTTTGCTTTCCGAAAGGAATCTATTTCCCATATTCCGTCCGAAAATAGTCAAAGGGTTTATGTTAGGTTAGTCACTTAGGTTAGGGTAAGTTTAGGTTTTCCACGAAAAAATCAACTCTCTCGTAGAGCTCCCAAATTTGGTGACGAGCTCTCTGATAGCATTTTCCATTGCGATAATTCATCAAATTGAAATATATTTTTTCACAAAAGAAAATTAATATCTCGGAAACTAACAAACAAGGACAAATCGTTTTCAGTTCTGGAATCAAATAGTCATAGGGGTAATGTTTGCTGTAAGTAAATCTATTTTCCATTATCGGTCCGAAAATAGTCAAAGGGGTTATGTAAGGTAAGTCTTTTGGGTTAGTTGTGGTTACGTTAGGTTTCCTCGAAAAAATCAACTTTCTCGTATAGCTCCCAGATATGATGACGAGTTCTCTGACAGCACTTTCCATTGCGAAAACCCATCAAATTCGAAATACATTCTTTCTCAAAAAAAACTCAATATCTCGGAAACTAACAGACAAGGAAAAATCGTTTTCAGTTCTGGAATAAAATAGTCATAGGGGTAATGTTAGGTTAGGTTAGGTTAGACACTACTATGTTCGCATTAAGGAAATCTGTTATCAATTATCGGTCCGAAAATAGTCAAAGGGGTTATGTTAGGTTAGTCACTCAGGTTAAGGTTAGGAGACGTTTTCCTTGAAAAAAACTGCTTTCCCGTAGAGCTCCCAAATTTGGTGACGAGCTCTCTGACAGCATTCTCCATTGCGAAAAATCATCAAATTTGAAATATATTTTTTCACATAAGAAACGTTATATCTCGGAAACTAACAGGCAGAGAAAAATCGTTTGCAGTTCAGTAATCAATTAGTCAAAGGGGTTATGTAAGTTTGGGTTAGGTTAGACACTGCCCTGTTTGCATTCCGAAGGAAATCAATTTTCAATTTCCGGTCCGAAAATAGTCAAAGGGGTTATGTAAGGTTAGTCACTCAGGTTAAGGTTAGGTGAGGTTTTCCTCGAAAAGAACTGCTTTCCCGTAAAGCTCCCAAATTTGGTAACGAGCTCCCTGACAGCACCCTCCATTGCGAGAACTCATCAAATTTGAAATATATTTTTTCACATAAAAAACGTTATATCTCGGAAACTAACAGGCAGAGAAAAATCGTTTTCAGTTCTGGAATCAAATAGTCAAAAGGTTATGTTAGGTTGGGTTAGGTTAGACACTGCCCTGTTTGCCTCTCGAAGGAAAACTATTTTCCATTTTCGGTCCGAAAAAAGTCGAAGGGTTTATGTTAGGTTAGTCACTTAGTTTAAGGTTAAGTTAGGTTTTCCACGAAAAAATCAACTCTCTCGTATAGCTTCCAAATATGGTGACGAGTTCACTGACAGCATTTTCCATTGCGAAGACTCATCAAATTTAAAATACATTCTCTCTCGAAAAAAACTTAATATCTTGGAAACTAACAGACAAGGAAAAATCGTTTTCAGTTCTGGAATCAAATAGTCATAGGGGTATTTGTTAGGTTAGGTTAGGTTAGACACTGCCCTGTTTGCATTCCGAAGGAAATCTACTATCAGTTTCCGGTCCGAAAATAGTCAAAGGGGTTATGTTAGGTTAGTCACTCAGGTTAAGGTTAGGTGAGGTTTTCCTCGAAAGGAACTGCTTTTCCGTAGAGCTCCCAAATTTGGTGACGAGCTCTCTGACAGCATTCTCCATCACGAGAACTCATCAAATGTGAAATATATTTTTTCACATAAAAAACGTTATATCTCGGAAACTAATAGGCAGGGAAAAATCGTTTTCAGTTCTGGAATAAAATAGTCATAGGGGTAATGTTAGGTTAGGTTAGGTTAGACACTGCTATGTTTGCATTAGGGAAATCTATTTTCAATCATCGGTCCGAAAATAGTCAAAGGGTTTATGTTAGGTTAGTCACTCAGGTTAAGGTTAGGTGAGGTTTTCCTCGAATAAAACTGCTTTCCCGTAGAGCTCCCAAATTTGGTAATGAGCTCTCTGACAGCATTCTCCATTGCGAAAAATCATCAAATTTGAAATATATTTTTTCACATAAAAAACGTTATATCTCGGAAAGTAACAGGCAGGGAAAAATCGTTTTCAGTTCTGGAATAAAATAGTCATAGGGGTAATGTTAGGTTAGGTTAGACACTGCTATGTTTGCATTAAGGAAATCTATTTTCAATTATCGGTCCGAAAATAGTCAAAGGGGTTATGTAAGGTAAGTCACTTGGGTTAGTTGTGGTTACGTTAGGTTTCCTCGAAAAAATCAACTTTCTCGTATAGCTCCCAGATATGATGACGAGTTCTCTAACAGCACTTTCCATTGCGAAAACCCATCAAATTTAAAATACATTCTTTCTCAAAAAAAACTCAATATTTCGGAAACTAACAGACAAAGAATAATCGTTTTCAGTTCTGGAATAAAATAGTCATAGGGGTAATGTTAGGTTAGGTTAGGTTAGACACTACTATGTTCGCATTAAGGAAATCTATTTTCAATTATCGGTCCGAAAATAGTCAAAGGAGTTATGTTAGGTTAGTCACTCAGGTTAGGTTAGGTAGGTTAGGAGACGTTTTCCTCGAAAAAAACTGCTTTCCCGTAGAGCTCCCAAATTTGGTGACGAGCTCTCTGACAGCATTCTCCATTGCGAAAAATCATCAAATTTGAAATATATTTTTTCACATAAGAAACGTTATATCTCGGAAACTAACAGGCAGAGAAAAATCGTTTGCAGTTCAGTAATCAATTAGTCAAAGGGGTTATGTAAGTTTGGGTTAGGTTAGACACTGCCCTGTTTGCATTCCGAAGGAAATCAATTTTCAATTTCCGGTCCGAAAATAGTCAAAGGGGTTATGTTAGGTTAGTCACTCAGATTAAGGTTAGGTGAGGTTTTCCTCGAAAAGAACTGCTTTCCCGTAAAGCTCCCAAATTTGGTAACGAGCTCCCTGACAGCACCCCCCATTGCGAGAACTCATCAAATTTGAAATATATTTTTTCACATAAAAAACGTTATATCCCGGAAACTAACAGGCAGAGAAAAATCGTTTTCAGTTCTGGAATCAAATAGTCAAAAGGTTATGTTAGGTTGGGTTAGGTTAGACACTGCCCTGTTTGCCTTCCGAAGGAAAACTATTTTCCATTTTCGGTCCGAAAAAAGTCGAAGGGTTTATGTTAGGTAAGTCACTCAGGTTAAGGTTAAGTTAGGTTTTCCACGAAAAAATCAACTCTCTCGTATAGCTTCCAAATATGGTGACGAGTTCACTGACAGCATTTTCCATTGCGAAAACTCATCAAATTTGAAATACATTCTCTCTCGAAAAAAACTTAATATCTTGGAAACTAACAGACAAGGAAAAATCGTTTTCAGTTCTGGAATCAAATAGTCATAGGAGTATTTGTTAGGTTAGGTTAGGTTAGACACTGCCCTGTTTGCATTCCGAAAGAAATCTACTTTCAGTTTCCGGTCCGAAAATAGTCAAAGGGGTTATGTTAGGTTAGTCACTCAGGTTAAGGTTAGGTGAGGTTTTCCTCGAAAGGAACTGCTTTTCCGTAGAGCTCCCAAATTTGGTGACGAGCTCTCTGACAGCATTCTCCATTACAAGAACTCATCAAATGTGAAATATATTTTTTCACATGAAAAACGTTATATCTCGGAAACTAATAGGCAGGGAAAAATCGTTTTCAGTTCTGGAATAAAAATAGTCATAGGGGTAATGTTAGGTTAGGTTAGGTTAGACACTGCTATGTTTGCATTAAGGAAATCTATTTTCAATTATCGGTCCGAAAATAGTCAAAGGGTTTATGTTAGGTTAGTCACTCAGGTTAAGGTTAGGTGAGGTTTTCCTCGAATAAAACTGCTTTCCCGTAGAGCTCCCAAATTTGGTGATGAGCTCTCTGACAGCATTCTCCATTGCGAAAAATCATCAAATTTGAAATATATTTTTTCACATAAAAAACGTTATATCTCGGAAAGTAACAGGCAGGGAAAAATCGTTTCAGGTCTGGAATAAAATAGTCATAGGGGTAATGTTAGGTTAGGTTAGGTTAGACACTGCTATGTTTGCATTAAGGAAATCTATTTTCAATTATCGGTCGGAAAATTGTCAAAGGGGTTATGTTAGGTTAGTCACTCAGGTTAAGGTTAGGTGAGGTTTTCCTCGAAAAAAACTGCTTTCCCGTAGAGCTCCCAAATTTGGTGACGAGCTCTCTGACAGCATTCTCCTTTGCGAAAAATCATCAAATTTGAAATATATTTTTTCACAAAAAAAACGTTATATCTCGGAAACTAACAGGCAGAGAAAAATCGTTTTCAGTTCAGTAATCAATTAGTCAACGGGGTTATGTAAGGTTGGGTTAGGTTAGACACTGCCCTATTTGCATTCCGAAGGAAATCTATTTTCAATTTCCGGTCCGAAAATAGTCAAAGGGGTTATGTTAGGTTAGTCACTCAGGTTAAGGTTAGGTGAGGTTTTCCTCGAAAAGAACTGCTTTCCCGTAGAGCTCCCAAATTTGGTGACGAGCTCTCTGACCGCACTCTTCATTGCGAGAACTCATCAAATTTGAAATATATTTTTTCACATAAAAAACGTTATATCTCGGAAACTAACAGGCAGAGAAAAATCGTTTTCAGTTCTAGAATCAAATAGTCAAAAGGTTATGTTAGGTTAGGTTAGGTTAGCTTAGGTTGGGTTAGTTAAGGTTAGGTTAGGTTAGGTTAGGTAAGGTTAGGTTAGGTTAGGTCCGCGCAAAAGGGATGATATCAGATTTCGCATCGGCAACAGGGAGGTAATCCCCCAAAAATCGGTCAAATGTCTCGGTGTACACATAGACGATAAAATTATTTACAATGCGCATATCAAAGCGACAGTAAAAAAGGCGGAAAAAGCAGCTGCAGCCGTAGCTCGTTTGATGCCCAACACAAATGGCCAAAAAAGCGAAAAAAGGAAAGTGCTATATGGAGTAGTGCAATCAATTCTCTTATACGGGGCCCCAATCTGGAAAAGGGTAATGTTGGTGAATAAATACAGGAAAATGATGCTGGGGACGCAAAGGAGAATGCTCTTGAGGGTGGCTAGCGCCTATAGAACTGTCTCAACGGAAGCCATTTGCGTGGTGACTGGAATCTGCCCAATCGACCTCCTAGTAGAGGAAAGGGGAGAATTGTACGACAGGAAAAACGAAGACTCAGGGGTAATCGAGGAAGTTAGGAACGCCACCATGAGAAAGTGGCAACGCAGGTGGGAAGAGAATAGTAGAACAGGGCAGTGGACGAAGAGGCTTATACCTGACATTGAACCCTGGCTAAAATGCCAATTCCGACAGGTCAACTATTACATCACGCAATTCCTTACAGGACACGGTTCGTTCAGGAAATACACACATAGAATCAAAAAGGCAGCTGATGAAAATTGCGTGTACTGCGGAATGGAAGATTCTCCTGAACACACAGTTATAAGGTGTGATAGATGGCTAAACCAGAGAACAAGACTAGAGATTGAGATAGGAGATAATCTGGAGGTAAGCACAATAGTAAATAAGATAATAAGTAGCAAGGAGAAGTGGAACAAGATATCCAGTTTCATAGGTAGTGTCATGAAACAGAAGGAAACAGAAGAAAGAGCATACCAACAAGAGGGCAGACAGTGAAAAAACAGAACTCCCTACTTGCCGCGGATTATGTCGTACAGACAGTGCCGGGCTGAAGGGACAAAAGCAAGCACAGGGAAACCGAGGGGGTTTCAGTCGGAGTTGCGCCCGACACTACCCCGGCTGATAGACAGACAGGCCGGGGTGTCAAGCGATTTCCCCCTCAAAACAAAAAAAAAAAAAAAAGGTTAGGTTAGGTTAGACACTGGTTAGGTGAGGTTTTCCTCGAAAAGACCTGCTTTCCCGTAAAGCTCTCAATTTGGTGACGAGCTCTCTGACAGCACTCTCCGTTGCGAAAACTCATCAAATTTGAAATATATTTTTTCACATAAAAAACGTTATATCTCGGAAACGAACAGGCAGAGAAAAATCGTTTTCAGTTCTGGAATCAAATAGTCAAAAGGTTATGTTAGGTTAGGTTAGATTAGGTTGGGTTGGGTTAGCTTAGGTTGGGTTAGGTAAGGTTAGGTTAGGTTAGGTTAGACACTGCTCTGTTTGCCTTCCGAAGGAAAACTATTTTCCATTTTCGATCCGAAAAAAGTCGAAGGGTTTATTTTAGGTTAGTCACTTAGGTTAAGGTTAGGTTAGGTTTTCCACGAAAAAATCAACTCTCTCGTATAGCTTCCAAATATGGTGACGAGTTCACTGACAGCATTTTCCATTGCGAAAACTCATCAAATTTGAAATACATTCTTTCTCGAAAAAAACTTGATATCTTGGAAACTAACAGGCAGAAAAAAATCGTTTTCAGTTCAGTAATCAATTAGTCAAAGGGGTTATGTAAGGTTGGGTTAGGTAAGACACTGCCCTGTTTGCATTAAGGAAATCTTTTTTCGATTATCGGTCCGAAAATTGTCAAAGGGGTTATGTTAGGTTAGTCACTCAGGTTAAGGTTAGGTGAGGTTTTCCTCGAAAAAAACTGCTTTCCCGTAGAGCTCCCAAATTTGGTGACGAGCTCTCTGACAGCATTCTCCATTGCGAAAAATCATCAAATTTGAAATATATTTTTTCACAAAAAAAACGTTATATCTCGGAAACTAACAGGCAGAGAAAAATCGTTTTCAGTTCAGTAATCAATTAGTCAACGGGGTTATGTAAGGTTGGGTTAGGTTAGACACTGCCCTATTTGCATTCCGAAGGAAATCTATTTTCAATTTCCGGTCCGAAAATAGTCAAAGGGGTTATGTTAGGTTAGTCACTCAGGTTAAGGTTAGGTGGGGTTTTCCTCGAAAAGAACTGCTTTCCCGTAGAGCTCCCAAATTTGGTGACGAGCTCTCTGACCGCACTCTTCATTGCGAGAACTCATCAAATTTGAAATATGTTTTTTCACATAAAAAACGTTATATCTCGGAAACTAACAGGCAGAGAAAAATCGTTTTCAGTTCTAGAATCAAATAGTCAAAAGGTTATGTTAGGTTAGGTTAGGTTAGCTTAGGTTGGGTTAGGTAAGGTTAGGTTAGGTTAGGTTAGGTAAGGTTAGGTTAGGTTAGGTCCGCGCAAAAGGGATGATATCAGATTTCGCATCGGCAACAGGGAGGTAATCCCCCAAAAATCGGTCAAATGTCTCGGTGTACACATAGACGATAAAATTATTTACAATGCGCATATCAAAGCGACAGTAAAAAAGGCGGAAAAAGCAGCTGCAGCCGTAGCTCGTTTGATGCCCAACACAAATGGCCAAAAAAGCGAAAAAAGGAAAGTGCTATATGGAGTAGTGCAATCAATTCTCTTATAGGGGGCCCCAATCTGGAAAAGGGTAATGTTGGTGAATAAATACAGGAAAATGATGCTGGGGACGCTAAGGAGAATGCTCTTGAGGGTGGCTAGCGCCTATAGAACTGTCTCAACGGAAGCCATTTGCGTGGTGACTGGAATCTGCCCAATCGACCTCCTAGTAGAGGAAAGGGGAGAATTGTACGACAGGAAAAACGAAGACTCAGGGGTAATCGAGGAAGTTAAGAACGCCACCATGAGAAAGTGGCAACGCAGGTGGGAAGAGAATAGTAGAACAGGGCAGTGGACGAAGAGGCTTATACCTGACATTGAACCCTGGCTAAAATGCCAATTCCGACAGGTCAACTATTACATCACGCAATTCCTTACAGGACACGGTTCGTTCAGGAAATACACACATAGAATCAAAAAGGCAGCTGATGAAAATTGCGTGTACTGCGGAATGGAAGATTCCCCCGAACACACAGTTATAAGGTGTGATAGATGGCTAAACCAGAGAACAAGACTAGAGATTGAGATAGGAGATAATCTGGAGGTAAGCACAATAGTAAATAAGATAATAAGTAGCAAGGAGAAGTGGAACAAGATATCCAGTTTCATAGGTAGTGTCATGAAACAGAAGGAAACAGAAGAAAGAGCATACCAACAAGAGGGCAGACAGTGAAAAAACAAAACTCCCTACTTGCCGCGGATTATGTCGTACAGACAGTGCCGGGCTGAAGGGACAAAAGCAAGCACAGGGAAACCGAGGGGGTTTCAGTCGGAGTTGCGCCCGACACTACCCCGGCTGATCGACAGACAGGCCGGGGTGTCAAGCGATTTCCCCCTCAAAACAAAAAAAAAAAAAAAAAGGTTAGGTTAGGTTAGACACTGGTTAGGTGAGGTTTTCCTCGAAAAGACCTGCTTTCCCGTAAAGCTCCCAAATTTGGTGACGAGCTCTCTGACAGCACTCTCCATTGCGAAAACTCATCAAATTTGAAATATATTTTTTCACATAAAAAACGTTATATCTCGGAAACGAACAGGCAGAGAAAAATCGTTTTCAGTTCTGGAATCAAATAGTCGAAAGGTTATGTTAGGTTAGGTTAGATTAGGTTGGGTTAGGTTAGCTTAGGTTGGGTTAGGTAAGGTTAGGTTAGGTTAGGTTAGACACTGCTCTGTTTGCCTTCCGAAGGAAAACTATTTTCCATTTTCGATCCGAAAAAAGTCGAAGGGTTTATTTTAGGTTAGTCACTTAGGTTAAGGTTAGGTTAGGTTTTCCACGAAAAAATCAACTCTCTCGTATAGCTTCCAAATATGGTGACGAGTTCACTGACAGCATTTTCCATTGCGAAAACTCATCAAATTTGAAATACATTCTTTCTCGAAAAAAACTTGATATCTTGGAAACTAACAGGCAGAAAAAAATCGTTTTCAGTTCAGTAATCAATTAGTCAAAGGGGTTATGTAAGGTTGGGTTAGGTAAGACACTGCCCTGTTTGCATTAAGGAAATCTATTTTCGATTATCGGTCCGAAAATTGTCAAAGGGGTTATGTTAGGTTAGTCACTCAGGTTAAGGTTAGGTGAGGTTTTCCTCGAAAAAAAGTGCTTTCCCGTAGAGCTCCCAAATTTGGTAACGAGCTCTCTGACAGCATTCTCCATTGCGAAAAATCATCAAATTTGGAATATATTTTTTCACATAAAAAACGTTATATCTCGGAAACTAACAGGCAGAGAAAAATCGTTTTCAGTTCAGTAATCAATTAGTCAAAGGGGTTATGTAAGGTTGGGTTAGATTAGACACTGCCCTGTTTGCATTCCGAAGGAAATCTATTTTCAATTTCCGGTCCGAAAATAGTCGAAGGGGTTATGTTAGGTTAGTCACTCAGGCTAAGGTTAGGTGAGGTTTTCCTCGAAAAGAACTGCTTTCTTGTAGAACTCCCAAATTTGGTGACGAGCTCTCTGACAGTACTCTCCATTGCGAGAACTCATCAAATTTGAAATATATTTTTTCACATAAATAACGTTATATCTCGGAAACTAACTAAGGTTAGGTTAGGTTTTCCTCGAAAAGAATTGCTTTCCCGTAGTGCTCCCAAATTTGGTGACGAGCTCTCTGACAGTACTCTCCATTGCGAGAACTCATCAAATTTGAAATATATTTTTTCACATAAAAAACGTTATATCTCGGAAACTAATAGGCAGAGAAAAATCGTTTTCAGTTCTGAATTCAAATAGTCAAAAGGTTATGTTGGGTTAGGTTAGGTTAGCTTAGGTTGGGTTAGGTAAGGTTAGGTTAGGTTAGACCCTGCTCTGTTTGCCTTCCGAAGGAAAACTATTTTCCATTTTCGGTCCGAAAAAAGTCGAAGGGTTTATGTTAGGTTAGTCACTAAGGTTAAGGTTAGATTAGGTTTTCCACGAAAACTTCAACTCTCTCGTATAGCTTCCACATATGGTGACGAGTTCACTGACAGCATTTTCCATTGCAAAAACTCATCAAATTTGAAATACATTCTTTCTCGAAAAAAACTTAATATCTGGGAAACTAACAGACAAGGAAAAATCGTTTTCAGTTCTGGAATCAAATAGTCATAGGGGTATTTGTTAGGTTATGTTAGGTTAGACACTGCTCTGTTTGCATTCTGAAGAAAATCTATTTACAATTTCGCGTCCAAATGTAGTCAAAGGGGTTATGTTAGGTTAGTCACTCAGGTTAAGGTTAGGTGAGGTTTTCCTGAAAAGGAACTGCTTTTCCGTAGAGCTCCCAAATTTGGTGACGAGCCCTCTGACAGCATTCTCCATTGCGAAAACTCATCAAATTTGAAATATAATTTCTCACATGAAATACTTCATATCTCGGAAACTAACAGACAAGGAAAAATCGTTTTCAGTTCTGGAATCAAATAGTCATAGGGGTATTTGTTGGGTCAGATTAGACACTGCTCTGTTTGCATTAAGGAAACCTATTTTCCATTTTCGGTCCAAAAATATTCAAAGGGGTTGTGTTAGGTTAGTCACTTTGGTTAGGGTTACGTTAGGTTTCCTCGAAAAAATCAACTTTCTCGTATAGATCCCAAATATGGTGACGAGTTCTCTGACAGTATTTTCCATCGCGAAAACCCATCAAATTTGAAATACATTATTTTTAAAAAAAACTCAATATCTCGAAATCTAACAGACAGGAAAAAATCGTTTTCAGTTCTGGAATCAAATAGTCCTAGGGATAATGTTAGGTTAGGTTAGGTTAGGTTAGACACTGTTAGGTTAGAATAGGTAAGGTTAGGTTAGAAACTGCTCTGTTTGCCTTCCGAAGGGAATCTATTTCCCAGTTTCGGTCCGAAAATAGTCAAAGGGTTAATGTTAGGTTAGTCACTTAGGTTGAGGTTAGGTTAGGTTTCCTCGAAAAAATCAACTTTCTCGTATAGCTCCCAAATATGGTGACGAGTTCTCTGACAGCATTTTCCATTGCGAAAACCCATCAAATTTGAAATACATTCTTTCTCAAAAAAAAATTCAATATCTCGGAAACACTAAGTCACTTAGGTTAAGGTTAGGTTAGGTTTTCCACGAAAAAATCAACTCTCTCCTAGAGCTCCCAAATTTGGTGACGAGCTCTCTGATAGCATTTCCCATTGCGAAAACTCATCAAATTAGAAATATATTTTTTCACAAAAAAAACTTAATATCTCGGAAACTAACAGATAAGGAAAAATCGTTTTCAGTTTTGGAATCAAGTAGTCATAGGGGTAATGTTAGGTTAGGTTAGACACTGCTCTGTTTGCTTTAAGGAAATCTATTTTCCATTATCGGTCCGAAAATAGTCAAAGGGGTTATGTAAGGTTAGTCACTTAGGTTAGTTATAGTTACGTTAGGTTTCCTCGAAAAAATCAACTTTCTCGAGTAGCTCCCAAATATGGTGACGAGTTCTCTGACAGCATTTTCCATTGCGAAAACCCATCAAATTTGAAATACATTCTTTCTCAAAAAAAACTCAATATCTCGGAAACTAACAGAAAAGGAAAAGTCGTTTCCAGTTCTGGAATAAAATAGTCATAAGGGTAATGTAAGGTTAGGTTAGGTTAGACACTACTATGTTTGCATTAAGGAAATCTATTTTCAATTATCGGTCCGAAAATAGTCAAAGGGGTTATGTTAGGTTAGTCACTCAAGTTAAGGTTAGGTGAGGTTTTCCTCGAAAAAAAACTGCTTTCCCGTAGAGCTCCCAATTTTGGTGACGAGCTCTCTGACAGCATTCTCCATTGCGAGAAATAATCAAATTTGAAATATATTTCTTCACATAAAAAACGTTATATCTCGGAAACTAACAGGCAGAGAAAGATCGTTTTCAGTTCAGTAATCAATTAGTCAAAGGGGTTATGTAAGGTTGGGTTAGGTTAGACACTGCCCTGTTTGCATTCCGAAGGAAATCTACATTCAATTACCGGTCCGAAAATAGTCAAAGGGGTTATGTTAGGTTAGTCACTCAGGTAAAGGTTAGGTGAGGTTTTCCTCGAAAGGAACTGCTTTTCCGTAGAGCTCCCAAATTTGGTGACGAGCTCTCTGACAGCGTTCTCCATTACGAGAACTCATCAGATGTGAAATATATTTTTTCACATAAAAAACGTTATATTTCGGAAACTTACAGGCAGGGAAATATCGTTTTCAGTTCAGTAATCAATTAGTCAAAGGGGTTATATAAGGTTAGGTTAGGTAAGACACTGCCCTGTTTGCATTCCGAAGGAAATCTACATTCAATTTCCGGTCCGAAAATAGTCAAAGGGGTTATGTTAGGTTAGTCACTCAGGTAAAGGTTAGGTGAGGTTTTCCTCGAAAGGAACTGCTTTTCCGTAGAGCTCCCAAATTTGGTGACGAGCTCTCTGACAGCATTCTCCATTACGAGAACTCATCAGATGTGAAATATATTTTTTCACATAAAAAACTTTATATCTCGGAAACTAACAGGCAGGGAAATATCGTTTTCAGTTCTGGAATCAAATAGTCAAAAGGTTATGTTTGGTTAGGTTAGGTTGGGTTAGGTGAGGTAAGGCTTGGTTAGGTAAGACATTGCTCTGTTTGCCTTCCAAAAGAAATCTATTTCCCATATTTCGTCCGAAAATAGTCAAAGGGTTTATGTTAGGTTAGTCACTTAGGTTAGGGTAAGGTTAGGTTTTCCACGAAAAAATCAACTCTCTCGTATAGCTCCCAAATTTGGTGACGAGCTCTCTGATAGCATTTTCCATTGCGAAAACTTATCAAATTGAAATATATTTTTTCACAAAAAAAATTAATATCTCGGAAACTAACAAACAAGGACAAATCGTTTTCAGTTCTGGAATCAAATAGTCATAGGGGTAATATTAGGTTAGGATAGATTAGGTTAGACACTGCTCTGTTTGCATTGAGGAAATCTATTTTCCATTTTCAATCCGAAAATAGTCTAAGGGTTCATGTAAGGTTAGTCACTTAGGTTAGTTAAGGTTACGTTAGGTTTCCTCGAAAAAATCATTTTTTTCGTATAGCTCCCAAATTTGGTGATGAGCTCTCTGGCAGCATTCTCCACTGCGAAAACTCATCACATTTGAAATACATTTTCTCACATGAAAAACACAATATCTCGGAAACTTACAGGCAAGGAAAAATCGTTTTCAGTTCTGGAATCAAATAGTCATAGGGGTAATGTTAGGTTAGGTTAGGTTAGACACTGCTCTGTTTCCTGTAAGGAAATATATTTTCCATTATCGGTCCGAAAATAGTCGAAGGGGTTATGTAAGGTTAGTCACTTAGGTTAGTTGTGGTTACGTTAGGTTTCCTCGAAAAAATCAACTTTCTCGTATAGCTCCCAAATATGGTGACGAGTTCTCTGATAGCACTTTCCATTGCGAAAACCCATCAAATTTGAAATACATTCTTTCTCAAAAAAAACTCAATATCTCGGAAACTAACAGACAAGGAAAAATCGTTTTCAGTTCTGGAATAAAATAGTCATAGGGGTAATGTTAGGTTAGGTTAGGTTAGACACTGCTATGTTTGCATTAAGGAAATCTATTTTCAATTATCGGTTCGAAAATAGTCAAAGGGGTTATGTTAGGTAAGTCACTCAGGTTAAGGTCAAGAGACGTTTTCCTCGAAAGAAACTGCTTTCCCGTAGAGCTCCCAAATTTGGTGACGAGCTCTCTGACAGCATTCTCCAGTGCGAAAAATCATCAAATTTGAAATATATTTTTTCACATGAAAAACGTTATATCTCGGAAACTAACAGGCAGAGAAAAATCGTTTTCAGTTCAGTAATCAATTAGTCAAAGGGGTTATGTAAGTTTGGGTTAGGTTAGACACTGCCCTCTTTGCATTCCGAAGGAAATCTATTTTCAATTATCGGTCCGAAAATAGTCAAAGGGGTTATGTGAGGTTAGTCACTTAGGTAAGTTGAGGTTACGTTAGGTTTCCTCGAAAAAATCGACTTTCTCGTATAGATCCCAAATATGGTGACGAGTTCTCTGACAGTATTTTCCATCGCGAAAACCCATCAAATTTGAAATACATTCTTTTTAAAAAAAACTCAATATCTCGAAATCTAACAGACAGGAAAAAATCGTTTTCAGTTCTGGAATCAAATAATCCTAGGGATAATGTTAGGTTAGGTTAGGTTAGACACTGCTCTGTTTGCATTCCGAAGGAAATCTATTTTCGATTTTCGGTCCGAAAATAGTCAAAGGGGTTATGTTAGGTTAGTCACTTAGGTTAAGATTGGGAAAAAACAACTTTCCCGTAGAGCTCCCAAATTTGGTGACGAGCTTTCTGATAGCATTTTCCATTGCGAAAACTCATCTTATTTGAAATATATTTTTTCACAATAGAACATAATATCTCGGAAACTAACAGGCAAGGAAAAATCGTTTTCAGTTCTGGAATCAAATAGTCAAAGGGTTCATGTTAGGTTAGGTAATGTTAGGTTAGGATAGGTAAGGTTAGGTTAGAAACTGCTCTGTTTGCCTTCCGAAGGGAATCTTTTTCCCAGTTACGGTCCGAAAATAGTCAAAGGGTTAATGTTAGGTTAGTCACTTAGGTTGAGGTTAGGTTAGGTTTCCTCGAAAAAATCAACTTTCTCGTATAGCTCCCAAATATGGTGACGAGTTCTCTGACAGCATTTTCCATTGCGAAAACCCATCAAATTTGAAATACATTCTTTCTCAAAAAAAAACTCAATATCTCGGAAACTAACAGACAAGGAAAAATCGTTTTCAGTTCTGGAATCGTATAGTCAAAGGGGTTATGTTAGGTTAGGTTAGGTGATGTTAGGTTAGGATGTGTAACGTTAGGTTAGGTTAGGATAGACACTGCTCTGTTTGCCTTCCGAAGGAAATCTATTTTCCATTTTCGGTCCGAAAATAGTCAAAGGGTTAAAGTTAGGTTAGTCACTTAGGTTAAGGTAAGGTTAGGTCTTCCAAGAAAAAATCAACTCTCTCCTAGAGCTCCCAAATTTGGTGACGAGCTCTCTGATAGCATTTCCCATTGCGAAAACTCATCAAATTAGAAATATATTTTTTCACAAAAAAAACTTAATATCTTGGAAACTAACAGATAAGGAAAAATCGTTTTCAGTTTTGGAATCAAGTAGTCATAGGGGTAATGTTAGGTTAGGTTAGACACTGCTCTGTTTGCTTTAAGGAAATCTATTCTCCATTATCGGTCCGAAAATAGTCAAAGGGGTTATGTAAGGTTAGTCACTTAGGTTAGTTGTGGTAACGTTAGGTTTCCTCGAAAAAATCAACTTTCTCGAGTAGCTCCCAAATATGGTGACGAGTTCTCTGACAGCATTTTCCATTGCGAAAACCCATCAAATTTGAAATACATTCTTTCTCAAAAAAAATTCAATATTTCGGAAACTAACAGACAAGGAAAAATCGTTTCCAGTTCTGGAATAAAATAGTCATAGGGGTAATGTAAGGTTAGGTTAGGTTAGACACTACTATGTTTGCATTAAGGAAATCTATTTTCAATTATCGGTCCGAAAATAGTCAAAGGGGTTATGTTAGGTTAGTCACTCAAGTTAAGGTTAGGTAAGGTTTTCCTCGAAAAAAAACTGCTTTCCCGTAGAGCTCCCAATTTTGGTGACGAGCTCTCTGACAGCATTCTCCATTGCGAGAAATAATCAAATTTGAAATATATTCCTTCACATAAAAAACGTTATATCTCGGAAACTAACAGGCAGAGAAAGATCGTTTTCAGTTCAGTAATCAATTAGTCAAAGGGGTTATGTAAGGTTGGGTTAGGTTAGACACTGCCCTGTTTGCATTCCGAAGGAAATCTACATTCAATTACCGGTCCGAAAATAGTCAAAGGAGTTATGTTAGGTTAGTCACTCAGGTAAATGTTAGGTGAGGTTTTCCTCGAAAGGAACTGCTTTTCCGTAGAGCTCCCAAATTTGGTGACGAGCTCTCTGACAGCATTCTCCATTACGAGAACTCATCAGATGTGAAATATATTTTTTCACATAAAAAACGTTATATCTCGGAAACTAACAGGCAGGGTAATATCGTTTTCAGTTCAGTAATCAATTAGTCAAAGGGGTTATGTAAGGTTGGGTTAGGTTAGACACTGCCCTGTTTGCATTCCGAAGGAAATCTACATTCGATTTCCGGTCCGAAAATAGTCAAAGGGGTTATGTTAGGTTAGTCACTCAGGTAAAGGTTAGGTGAGGTTTTCCTCGAAAGGAACTGCTTTTCCGTAGAGCTCCCAAATTTGGTGACGAGCTCTCTGACAGCATTCTCCATTACGAGAACTCATCAGATGTGAAATATATTTTTTCACATAAAAAACTTTATATCTCGGAAACTAACAGGCAGGGAAATATCGTTTTCAGTTCTGGAATCAAATAGTCAAAAGGTTATGTTAGGTTAGGTTAGGTTGGGTTAGGTGAGGTAAGGCTTGGTTAGGTAAGACATTGCTCTGTTTGCCTTCCGAAAGAAATCTATTTCCCATATTCCGTCCGAAAATAGTCAAAGGGTTTATGTTAGGTTAGTCACTTAGGTTAAGGTAAGGTTAGGTTTTCCACGAAAAAATCAACTCTCTCGTATAGCTCCCAAATTTGGTGACGAGCTCTCTGATAGCATTTTCCATTGCGAAAACTCATCAAATTGAAATATATTTTTTCACAAAAAAAAATTAATATCTCGGAAACTAACAAACAAGGACAAATCGTTTTCAGTTCTGGAATCAAATAGTCATAGGGGTAATGTTAGGTTAGGATAGATTAGGTTAGACACTGCTCTGTTTGCATTGAGGAAATCTATTTTCCATTTTCAATCCGAAAATAGTCTAAGGGTTCATGTAAGGTTAGTCACTTAGGTTAGTTAAGGTTACGTTAGGTTTCCTCGAAAAAATCATTTTTTTCGTATAGCTCCCAAATTTGGTGATGAGCTCTCTGGCAGCATTCTCCACTGCGAAAACTCATCACATTTGAAATACATTTTCTCACATGAAAAACACAATATCTCGAAAAATTACAGGCAAGGAAAAATCGTTTTCAGTTCTGGAATCAAATAGTCATAGGGGTAATGTTAGGTTAGGTTAGGTTAGACGCTGCTCTGTTTGCTGTAAAGAATTATATTTTCCATTATCGGTCCGAAAATAGTCAAAGGGGTTATGTAAGGTTAGTCACTTGGGTTAGTTGTGGTTACGTTAGGTTTCCTCGAAAAAATCAACTTTCTCGTATAGCTCCCAAATATGGTGACGAGTTCTCTGACAGCACTTTCCATTGCGAAAACCCATCAAATTTGAAATACATTCTTTCTCAAAAAAAACTCAATATCTCGGAAACTAACAGACAAGGAAAAATCGTTTTCAGTTCTGGAATAAAATAGTCATAGGGGTAATGTTAGGTTAGGTTAGACACTGCTATGTTTGCATTAAGGAAATCTATTTTCAATTATCGGTTCGAAAATAGTCAAAGGGGTTATGTTAGGTTAGTCACTCAGGTTAAGGTCAAGAGACGTTTTCCTCGAAAGAAACTGCTTTCCCGTAGAGCTCCCAAATTTGGTGACGAGCTCTCTGACAGCATTCTCCAGTGCGAAAAATCATCAAATTTGAAATATATTTTTTCACATAAAAAACGTTATATCTCGGAAACTAACAGGCAGAGAAAAATCGTTTTCAGTTCAGTAATCAATTAGTCAAAGGGGTTATGTAAGTTTGGGTTAGGTTAGACACTGCCCTCTTTGCATTCCGAAGGAAATCTATTTTCAATTTCCGGTCCGAAAATAGTCAAAGGGGTTATGTTAGGTTAGTCACTCAGGTTAAGGTTAGGTGAGGTTTTCCTCGAAAAGAACTGCTTTCTCGTAAAGCTCCCAAATTTGGTAACGAGCTCCCTGACAGCACCCTCCATTGCGAGAACTCATCAAATTAATAATATATTTTTTCACATAAAAAACGTTATATCTCGGAAACCAACAGGCAGGGAAAAATCGTTTTCAGTTCTGGAATCAAATAGTCAAAAGGTTATGTTAGGTTGGGTTAGGTTAGCCTAGGTTGGGTTAGGTAAGGTTATGTTAGGTTAGGTTAGGTTAACTCCGCCATGGACTTGCACCACATCCATGCCGGTCACAAGCCCGGGGAAAGGAGGAGTGGCCTTCAGCTGGGGCTATAGCTGTGCCTATGCCAGTTGTAGCTCCAGACAACTTGCTCACTTTGTTTCAACTCGTCTTGGGCGAGCAAGCTCTCTACTTTAAACTTCCCTATCTGCCAACCTGGGCAAACTCTTGTTTTTCCGTTCCTGATGCTATTAGAGTATTCGAGGGCAAAGGGGACACTATATTTTCTTACTACTTGGACATAGGGGAGGCGGCTATGTCCTCTTATCTTCCAGTCCTCTCCTGCTTCGGGGTCTCAAGTTGAGACACTGGCAACAGAAAGGGCTACCGCGTCCCCCAATCCCAAGGTGTAGCACCATCGTGCCGAAGGGATGCGTGGCACAGGGGTGACATAGTGTGTCTTAAGCGATGCCCCCTGGAAATGGCGACCCAGGGGGGACTTAGCCTTACCCCTGCAAGCGGGGCTCTGCAGGGGTGGACCGAGACTTCCCTAGCTTCTCGTGGGAACATTATGGAAAATAATGAAAAAAATTCAATACTTTCAAGTTACGAAGACCTAATCGGAGGCGATCAAGGAATTGATCCAAGTGTGAGAAGAAGTGCACTAAGAAGAACTCCTCAAAAAATTAATGCGGAGGAAAAACAGGCGGCACCACCTCCGAACTCGCCGACGACTCCCTGCAACACGTCCAGAAGGACCTTCACCTTCAGCGAAGACTTTGAGGAAAATCCGAATAGCAGCCAAATCTGCGTAATCGGAGACAGCCCGGAGGAAACCTCCAAGGGAAA
The DNA here is from genome assembly GCA_032362365.1 of Zygogramma bicolorata. Classification (NCBI taxonomy): domain Eukaryota; kingdom Metazoa; phylum Arthropoda; class Insecta; order Coleoptera; family Chrysomelidae; genus Zygogramma; species Zygogramma bicolorata. The sequence goes on along the minus strand of JAVJAQ010001718.1, from coordinate 93,019 downwards.
AAGAAAGCGGGTAGAGACACCAACGAAAGCAGAATTCAGTTTCTTCTTCAATGAATTGGAGAAGAACTTGAAGCGTATGAGAAGTAAAATGGAGGAAATGGTGAAATACGAACACCAGTGGCCAAATACCAAGGTAGAAATTAAAAAAGGTATAAGGGAAATGAATGGAATAATGCAGGGTGTCCTGAGGGAGGAGGAGACAACAAAGAAGGAGATATGGAAGAGACTCTCAAATCTGAGTGCCCAAGAGGAGAAGAAGGGCAAGACGGAGGAGAAAAGGAGCCTGGAGGTCCCTGTACTTGAACCAAAAATCCAAGTTAACATGGGCACACAAACGACAGCTGACCACGAAACCTCCCTTGAAGAGGAGCAAGGAACACGGGCAAAAACAAGAGACGAAGCTGCCAGATTATCTAGACACGCAGAGGCTGTGACCAAGGAACTGCTCCAAAAAGTCAGCGGTAACTCAAATACCACCGAAGAAACCAGAGAGCTCACGAAGATGCTCAGGAACATAACAAGCCAACTGGCGACTATGTTCTCTCCGGACACCATGTCAGCAGCAGCAACCCCAAGGTTCACACAAAACCTGATACGAGGACTGCCGACGAATCGGGACTGCACTTGCGTGTGCACGTGCACGGCATCAAGGCTCACCATCCCCGAGGAACTCGGGCCAGTTGAAACCTACGACGACTACAAGAGCGTTGAAAGACTCAGCTGGGGGAACCAGGTGTACTCGAACACGAAGGTAACCGTTGGCAACCCACTGGAAACGGGAGATGAGGTTCACAAGGTCGTCACCGTCGAACCTGATGACCCCGAAATGGCCACCAGCATACAGAAACTATTTAAAGAGAAGTTCCCGGAGCTGCCCAATCTGGAGGGGGACATTGAGACCATCGAACAACTGACGAGAGTCAGAGGATCTGGAGATATATCGCAGAGAAGGGTAACAAAATCTTCCTATAATGGAACTGCTAAGGACCTTTGGGAGAAATTGAAAAAGATAAGGGACCATATCAAAGAGGACAACAGGGCATGTATGCACCATATAAGGGCTATCCCCATGAAAGAATTCAGAAAGATGGTAGAGGCTACCTTCCACGGAAGCAATACAAAAATAGAAATATTCACGACGACCCAGAAACAAGGGGAAGGAAAGACTGGAAACTATGGAGTCATAGTGAGCGAAGGGGGCAAGTCTTATAGGGACATTTTAGGTTCGGTGAAGGACGCTGTAGGAAACTCCGAAGCAGCGAAAGCCATCAGAGGTATCCGGAAGACCAAGGAAGGAAACCTCCTCCTCACCACAGAAAAAGATCCGGAAGCCCTGAACGAGCTAAAGAGGGCCCTAGACAGTAAAGGTACCCTGAAGACCAGGAGCCTAGGAAGGAGTGGAGCCTCGGACACGTTCCACCTTAGAGGAATGGCGGCCGACACCTCAAAAGAAGAGGTCCAAGAGGCTATAAGAAGGGCCATAGGGCAGTGGACACCCGATTGCAAGCTGAGCGAGCTGAGGCCACTCAGAAATGACACAGCAGCCATAACGGTAACAGTGCCAAGGGAGTTGGCAAAGCCTCTCCACCGAAGGGAGGAGATCAGAGTGGGACTCGTTAAGTGTAGGCTGGAAAAACGGGTGCCAGTCCCCAATTGCACAAGATGCTGGAGCCACACTCATAAAAGAGACAATTGCACGGGGCCGAACAGAGCGGACAACTGCTACAAATGCGGGAAGGCCGAACATAAGGCGCAGAACTGCGTGGAAGAGCAGTATTGTCCCTTGTGCGAGACAACGGGTCACATAGCAGGAAATGCGAGCTGCCCATTGTTCAGGGAAGCGCTCAAAGAGGCCAGGAAGAAACTCAGAAATAGGAGGAGGGTTAGTGACGCCATAGAAGAAGACTTCTTCCCGATTATGGCCTTCAGAAGGACAATCCGACAACAGGATGAAATACCGGAGGAGGAAACCGATAATGAAGAAGAAGTCTTTCCAATTGACAACGAGGGGGCGAGGAGCTCCCGGGGGGGGGGGGAGCACACCTCAGCCCGCAGGCACCTCGACATCAGATAGAGGATTTGCAGATGAGACGCACTCCATACCCATGGGGATAATAGGGAAGACGCCACTCAAGCAGCTACAAGATGGGATGGCGGAGGAGCCTGCTCAACTCCAATAATGCCACTAAAAATTTTACAATTTAATGCGGATAGAAGGGGGGCGGCTCACAACCTCCTCACTGAAACCATGGAGGAAAAGGGAACAGACATAGCCCTGGTCCAGGAGCCAAACATCCGGCTAACCACCAAAAACTCTAGATGGATCCTCGACACCACAGTCAGTTGCACGGTTTACTGCGCAAATCCACGAGAAGGGCCAGGGCTTTGTCTGTATTAGATTCGAAAAATGGGCACTTTATAGCTGTTATATATCCCCAAATATCTCCCTCGAAGAGTATAAAACCAGACTACAGGCAATAATGACCCACGTTTCGGACGCAAAAATTGAGGCAGTCGTGGCAGGGGATTTTAATGCCAAGTCGCCATCTTGGAACTCACCCCAAACAGACGCCAGAGGCAGCCATCTGGATGAATGGATACAGTCCCTCAACATGGTGGTTATAAACCAGGGCAGTACTCCAACTTTCACCAGGGGAGCACAAAAGTCGTTTATTGACATAACCATCGCTACGCAGGAGATCAGCAGGGCGGTCCACCTGTGGGCGGTATCTACAGAGGAAAGCCTCAGCCTCCACAGATATATCCTGTACGAGGTGAATAGAGAAAAACCTGCACCCAAGAGGGAATGGAGGACGAGACAAAGCCCACGAGTCGAAACTTCCAGGGACGCACTCCAGATAACGGCCAGGGGGGTAAACGACCCGAGGAGCCTAGCCGAAGCCATTAAGACTGCACAAGAGCTGAGCACCGGCGAGAATCAAGATGGCCAGAACGGGTGGCAACCGATATGGTGGAACGAGGGGATAGCCAACCTCAGGAAAGCTTGCAATAGTGCTAGAAGATCTATGACTAGAGCAAGGAGCAGAAATGCTGACCAAAATGCAATAGAGCAATTGGAGGCTAGCTATAAAAGTTCCAGAAGAGAACTGAGGGTAGCGATTATAAAATCGCAGAAAGAGCAGTGGGAAGCGTTATGTGAAGAGCTGGAGGAAGATCCTTGGGGTAAGGGCTATAAAATAGCAACAGGATCCATGAGGCATCTCAGAAACCCCTACGACCTACACCAGTCAATTAAAATCGAAAGGATCAGGGAGCTTTTCCCAGACGATAACAGTCAAACCCCAACTTTCCCAAGACCACACGATGATCCGCCACTCTTCAGCACCGAAGAGCTCAGAGCCGCGTCGGGAAGGTTGAGAAATAAAAAAGCACCAGGCCCCGACGGCATCCTTCCGGAAGCCGTCAAGCTTGCGGTAGATACATGCCCTGACGATGTACTGCGCATTATGAACGGGCTGCTAGTGGAGGGAGCATTCCCCACCGAGTGGAAGAAGGCGAAGGTTATCCTCATCCCCAAGGAAGGAGGAGACGTCGCCAGCGCGAAAGTCAGACCCATCAGTCTCATCGACATCTTGGCCAAGCTGTATGAGCACCTACTAAAAGCAAGACTTGAAGAGGAGCTGACAGAAAAAAGGGGGATCGCTGGAACACAATTTGGCTTCAGGTCGAAGAAAAGCACCGTGCAGGCTGTGAAGCATGTCTTAGAAAGGGCAGGTGATAGAGGGGAAACGTGGGGAGCGATCATCTGCATCGATGTGAAGAACGCGTTCAACACAGCTAAATGGGGCCCAATCCTGAACAACCTACAGGGAATAGGCATTAGTGGACACCTTCTCTACACCTTGTCGGCGTATCTTTCGAAAAGGACCCTGATGTGTGGCAGACACGGACAAAAAATGTCCCAGGGAGTCCCACAAGGCTCAATATTGGGACCAACATTGTGGAATGTCCTTTACGATGGGGTACTCCGGTTGAACCTGCCCCAAGGATGCTCGACGGCGGCTTTTGCAGATGACCTGGCCCTGGTGGTGAGGGCTAAAAAGGCAAACCTCCTAATGGAGGGAGCAAACGACGCACTCTCCCTCATTGGGGACTGGATGCGAACCAATGGTCTCGAAATAGCTCCGACGAAAACGGAGTCCATCATAATCAGGGGCCCCAGGAAGAGGGACCACATCTCTTTCAACCTCCAAGGGACAAGGATTGAACTCAAAAAGTTCGTCAAATACCTCGGCGTCTGGTTGGACGATAAGACAATTTTCAACGAACACATCAGGAAGACATGTGAGAAGGCGGACAGGCAGATAGCTGCCCTGTCAAAGATATTGCCCAATATGAGGGGCCCCAGTACATGCAAGAGACGCATGCTCTATGGCGTGGTGCAATCAGTGTTGCTTCACGCGGCGCCAGTGTGGAAAAGAGTTATGGACGTACAGAAGTACCGAAACATGGTAAACGCCACCCAGAGAAAAATGCTCCTCCGAACGACGTCAGCGTATAGAACAGTGTCGGCACAAGCGGTCTGTGTGATAGCTGGGGTCCCTCCTATAGACCTCCTGGTGAGGGAAAGGGCCCGCCTGGATGGGTACGTGGAAGTCCGAAACGTCCAAAAAAACGCCGAGAGACTGACAACGATTGGGGAGTGGCAAGACAGGTGGGACAATAACACAATAAACGCCCAGTGGACAAAACGGCTGATTCCGGATCTCGAACCCTGGCTGGCTTGCAAACACAGGCAGGTGAACTATTTCGTCACCCAATTCTTCACAGGCCATGGCTCGTTCAGGAGCTTCACCAAGAGGATTGGGAAGAGCTTGGACGATGCCTGCATTTACTGCGGTGATGTAGACGACGTTGAGCACACCATGTTCGAATGTGACAGATGGGATAGAGAACGAATAGCCTTCGAACTGACCACGGACACAGTACTTTCCCTTGACACCATGGTTAACCACATGCTCGCCACCAAAGAGGGCTGGAAAGCCACCAGCACTTTTATAGTAAATGTGCTCAGGCAAAAGGAGGCAGAGGAGAGGGAGCACCAGAGGCAAGCTGATCAAAGGCCTTGAGTCATACTACAAGAGATCGCAACGCCGCCCAACTCTGAGTATATCCTTCGTGATGGTTCCAGAGTAGGGATAGGGCCAGGGGTGGTTTTTGTCGGAGTAGCGCCCGACAGTACCAGGTCTGATAGACTCCAAAGCCCAAGGACCTGGTCCCAAGCGGTTTCCACCCCACCACAAAAAAAAAAAAAAAAAAGGTTAGGTTAGGTTAGGTTAGGTTAGGTTAGACACTGCCCTGTTTGCATTCCGAAGGAAATTACTTTCAATTTCCGGTCCGAAAATAGTCAAAGGGGTTATGTTAGGTTAGTCACTCGGGTTAAGGTTAGGTGAGGTTTTCCTCGAAAGGAACTGCTTTTCCGTAGAGCTCCCAAATTTGGTGACGAGCTCTCTGACAGCATTCTCCATTACGAGAACTCATCAACTGTGAAATATATTTTTTCACATAAAAAACGTTATATCTCTGAAACTAACAGGCAGGGAAAAATCGTTTCCAGTTCTGGAATAAAATAGTCATAGGGGTAATGTTAGGTTAGGTTAGGTTAGACACTGCTATGTTTGCATTGAGGAAATCTATTTTCAATTATCGGTCCGAAAATAGTCCAAGGGTTTATGTTAGGTTAGTCACTCAGGTTAAGGTTAGGTGAGGTTTTCCTCGAATAAAACTGCTTTCCCGTAGAGCTCCCAAATTTGGTGATGAGCTCTCTGACAGCATTCTCCATTGCGAAAAATAATCAAATTTGAAATATATTTTCTCACATAAAAAACGTTATATCTCGGAAAGTAACAGGCAGGGAAAAATCGTTTTCAGTTCTGGAATAAAATAGTCATAGGGGTAATGTTAGGTTAGGTTAGGTTAGACACTGCTATGTTTGCATTAAGGAAATCTATTTCCAATTATCGGTCCGAAAATTGTCAAAGGGTTTATGTTAGGTTAGTCACTCAGGTTAAGGTTAGGTGAGGTTTTTCTCGAATAAAACTGCTTTCCCGTAGAGCTCCCAAATTTGGTGATGAGCTCTCTGACAGCATTCTCCATTGCGAAAAATCATCAAATTTGAAATATATTTTCTCACATAAAAAACGTTATAACTCGGAAAGTAACAGGCAGGGAAAAAATGTTTTCAGTTCTGGAATAAAATAGTCATAGGGGTAATGTTAGGTTAGGTTAGGTTAGACACTGCTATGTTTGCATTAAGGAAATCTATTTTCAATTATCGGTCCAAAAATTGTCAAAGGGGTTATGTTAGGTTAGTCACTCAGGTTAAGGTTAGGTGAGGTTTTCCTCGAAAAAAACTGCTTTCCCGTAGAGCTCCCAAATTTGGTGACGAGCTCTCTGACAGCATTCTCCATTGCGAAAAATCATCAAATTTGAAATATATTTTTTCACAAAGAAACGTTTTATCTCGGAAACTAACAGGCAGAGAAAAATCGTTTTCAGTTCAGTAATCAATTAGTCAACGGGGTTTTGTAAGGTTGGGTTAGGTTAGTCAAAAGGTTATGTAAGGTTAGGTTAGGTTAGCTTAGGTTGGGTTAGGTCGACCTGGCAGTGGTCGTGTCAAGTGAAGACAAGGTCGGACTCATTCGAAAGACAAATAGGACACTAAAGAGAATAGAGGCCTGGATGACTACGAACCACCTGGAACTGGCACCGGAAAAAACGGAAGCCGTAATCTTAACCGGTCCGAAAGAGAGGGAAGGCATACAGTTCACACTAAGAGGCACTACCATAAAGCCTCAAAAGACCGTAAAGTACCTTGGGATGGTGATGGAAGGAGAAGGGAGCTTCAAGGCCCATATCGAGAGAGCTGCCAACAAAGCTAGCGAACGCACCGCAGCGCTCCAGCGCATATTGCCGAATGTAGGCGGGCCCAGCTATCAGAAGAGGAAAGTCCTGAACTCAGTAACTCAGAGCATTATGCTCTATGGAGCCGAGCTATGGCACGAGGCCATGCGGGCCAAGAAATATAGAGATACACTAGAAAAGACGCAAAGAAAAATGTTACTGAGAGTAGCAAGTGGTTACAGGACGATATCCACGGCGGCACTACAGGTGGTAACAGGAATCCCCCCGATAAGCCTATTGGCGCAAGAGAGAGCAAACCTGAGGTTCACCGCGGAAGAGACAAGAGAAAATACGCTGGCCAGAGCCAGAGAAACCACCATAAATAAATGGCAAGAAAGCTGGAACGATAACAGAGAAGTGGGGCAATGGACAAAGAGACTGATCCCGAACCTGGCAGAATGGATGAACTGCACCTTCAGGAGATTAGATTACTTCCTCACGCAGGGACTCACAGGGCATGGCTCATTCGGGAACTACACCTGCCGCATAAAAAAAACGGACACCGATCGATGCTATTACTGCCAAGAAAGAGACACACCGGAACACACTTTATTCGTGTGCCATAGGTGGCTGAGAATCAGGACCGAGACGGAGATAACACTCGAGACGACACTGAGACCAGAGACCATCATAGTGGAGATGCTGAAGAGCGACGTAAAATGGAGGGCAGGCCACAATATGATGAGGGGAATCATGAAAGAGAAGGAACAGGAAGAAAGAGACAGACAAAGATGAACAAAGCACAGTAAATAGGACAAAAAACATCTAACACGCCAATAGCATGGGACGAATGCCTGAACAAGGTCTACCCCATACTACTACACGTAGCGAAGAGGGGGGAGTTTTAGTGGCTACACCACTTGCCCGCGGAGCCGGTCCGCGGGTATTCGAAGGTCTTTCTCCCCCCACCAAAAAAAAAAAAAAAAAGTTGGGTTAGGTAAGGTTAGGTTAGGTTCCCCCCTGACGGTATCTTCACCTTGTCGTGGTAGTGTGGCTTGCGTGTCTTTATGATCCCGAGAGCCATGCCAGCGGTAGCGTAGCTACTGGCAGGGTTTCCCTTGCCGGACGGGTCGAGGGGGAAAGACCAGACCAAGAAAGATACCAACTTAGGGAGTTAACCCTTTCAAAATCCGCAACCCAAGGTGTCATGCGACCCGTGCCGAAGGGTGAATGGCCAGGCGTAATATGGTCGCGAACGGAGCCACCGGGAACATGTCGACCTCCCGGTGTATTTTGCCTTACCCCTGCATGCGGGGCTCTGCAGGGGTGGACTGAAGTTCCCTAGCTTCTCGTGGGAACAAAATGAATAAAAAAACAAAGGAAGGGTCACCCTAACGGATGGAAGATCCAGGACTTCTAGCATAAGCTCGAATAGCTCTAGGAGCTCTAACATCGCGGTTGACGATATCATTTTCGATGAAGGGGCAAAGCCTCCAAAAAGGAAGAGATCACTAGATGTATCAACGGAAGGGGACAGCGAACAAAGTGGAGAAGGTAAGAGAGGAAGGACGTGAAAGATGAATAAGATGGCACAGCTCACCAAACAAACGGAACAGACCGCTAGAGAGCTTAGCAAACTGGTACGAGAAAACCCCATCACGAAGAAGGAGATGAAGGAGCTTATATCGAAAATTAGAAGTCTAACTAGCCAAATGATGACGAAAGAAATGCAGGCATTTTTTGAGGTAACTGAGAGCCATGATGCAGAGGCCCAGACCGACCTTGAATTCCAAGAGAACAAAGTACCATGTACATGTACATGTAGAGCGCGAACACTGAGTGCACCAGAAGACTTGAAGCCAACTATGGATTATGAAGCGTACAAATTAGTTGAAAGCCTCACGTGGGAAAACGCAGTTTTCACGAACACGGGCATCATAATAGGAAACCCGTTAACGACTGATGACAACGTGGTAAAAGTTGTCATAACGAAACCAGAAGACCCCGATATGCTGAAAAGCATACAGCGAAGCATACAGCGGATGTATAGGGACAAATTCCCAGAACTAGGAAAACTGCAAGGAGACCTAGAAGTCATCGAGCAAAGTACCAGAATTAAAAGGACAGGCGAGACACAAAAGCGGAAAATCATCAAGATAACGCACGATGGAAGAGAAGAGGATATATGGAAGAAGATCGTCATACTTAAAGCGGAGACACAGGAGGACGAGAAAATGTGTATACACCACATAAAGGGTGTTGACAAAGACAAACTTCAGAAGATGGTAGAGTGTATTTTCCACGAATCCAAAACACAAGTGGGGATATATACGACAAATGGAAGAAAAGGCAACAAAAAAGAAAGGACCACATACGGGGTGATGATAGGTGGCGGAGAAATGTCCTACAGGGACGTCCTGGTCAAGGTGAAGGACGCAGTAAGCGGAGAGGAGGCAGCAAAAGCTATAAGAAACATCAGGAGCACCAAAGATGGTCGACTCCTACTCACAATAGATAGGGACCAGACAGCGCTGGATAGCCTGAGGAAGGCAATTTATAAAGATACATCTCTGCACGCGAGGGGCCTGGGAACTAGGGAAGCCACAGAAACCATTCATATTAGAGGCATGGAGTGCGACGTAACCCCAGAGCAGATACGTGAGGCAGTGAGGATGGCTACTGGCGAATGGAATGAGAAATTCCGAGTGAGCGAAATAAGGCCCTTGCAAAATTCTACAACAGCAGCGACGCTGGTTCTCCCGAAAGGGATTGCGAGCGCGTTGCTTAGAGAAGAACGCATAAGAATCGGTCGGTCCGATGTAGAATGGACAAAAGAGTAAATGTGGACAAATGCAATAAGTGCTGGAGTAACTCCCACACAACGAATAAATGCGAGGGTCCTGATCGCACCGAAAACTGCTTCAGATGCGGAGTAAGTGGCCACAGAGCGATCGACTGTAGAGGAGACGTCTTTTGCCCAGTCTGTGAGGAACATGGACATAAAGTGGGTACTGTAAAATGCCCGGCGTTCAAGTCCGCTCTGAAGGAGGCCAGGATGAAAACACGACGCAGCAGAGAAACAACTAGCTCAACTATGGGACAGTGGATAGAGTTTACTCTTGAGCAAGCTGCCGAAAGAGCAGCACAGTTAGAAGAGGAAGAGGGAAAATTTCCGCCATCTGAATCCGAAGCACAACTGGAAGAGGAAGGGGGAAAAAATCCGATACCCGAACTCCAAATACAAACAGAGGATGAGGAGGAAAAAAACCCAGAGAACTATAATTCTAATGGACCCTCCGAGGAGGAGGTGCATCAGAATCAATAATGGGCCTGAAAATACTACAAATAAACGTGGACAGAAGAGAAAATGCCCAGCAACTGGTACAGAGAACAGCGGAGGAAATGGATGCAGATATTATCCTAGTACAGGAGGCTAATAGAAACTATGTACGCTGTAATACGAGATGGATAAAGGACCTTGCCGAGGATACTGCAGTGCTTTGTGGAAACCGTAAATGTGAAATTATCTCCCATGAAGTCGAAAGAGGATTCACATGCATGAAATTCAAGCGATGGAGGCTGTATAATTGTTACATCTCACCCAATTGCTCGCTAGATTACTACAAGGCCTATGTGGATCGGGTGATGAGCCATGCAAGAGATGCTAGGCAGGATGCTATCATTGCGGGCGACTTTAACGCCAAATCACCCCTATGGAACTCCATCAGCCCTGACAATAGAGGCTCGTATCTCGCTGAGTGCCTTGATGCAATGGATTTGACAGTCCTCAATGAGGGAAATAACCCTACTTTTGTGAGAGGTTCCCAATTCTCCATAATTGATATAACCCTAGTCACCCAAGGGATTGCTGGGAAAATCACTGGTTGGAAGGTCTTAGATCAGGAATCTCTTAGTCTCCATAGATATGTAGCCTTTCAGGTCAAGGAGGGAGCCTGCAAGAGAGTAGAATGGCAGTATAGATACGTCGACATACCAGCGGTCGAGAACACCATACGGCTATTAGCTCATAATATCACCAGCGTCGAACAACTCACGGGCGTACTCAAGAGGGCACAGACCAACAGTATGGGCAATGGACGTAGGGGTGAGAATCGAACCCAACCTGTTTGGTGGAGTAACCAAATTGACCAACTTCGACAAGGGTGTAACGCACATAGGAGAGAGCTTACTAGGCTCCGAGGTAGGCGCGCAGAATTTGGTGCCATTGAAAGAGCTGAACTGGTCTACAAGGACAGTAGAAGAGCCCTAAGAAAAGAAATCGACAGGGCCCGGAAGGCCGAGTGGAATCTGCTATGCGACCGGCTATAAGAAGACCCGTGGGGCCAGGGCTACCAAATAGTCACAAAAGGCATTGGGACCCCGTATGACATATGTCAAGAGGAAAGAACCGCGATTGTGAGAAACCTATTCCCTGATTTTCAATGGATCCCAGATGGTACCGGGCACCGGGAGGAGGACCTAGCACCCCTTTCCACACCCTTCACGCGACTGGAATGGCAACAGGCAGCGGAGAAACTGAAAATCAAAAAGGCTGTAGGGCCAGATGGTATCCTTCCGGAAACGGTGAAAGCCGCGGCGAAGATACTGCCGGATAAAATGTTAGCGCTTCTGAATCGACTACTGTCCAATCGCGATTTCCCGAGGGAATGGAGGAAGGCTAGAGTGGTCCTCATCCCCAAAGCAGGCCAGAAAGGTCAAGTGAAATATAGGCCACTGAGTATCTTAGACGTACTGGGTAAGTTATATGAGTATCTGATAAAGTACAGGTTAGAGGAAGAATTGGAGGAAAAATCAATAATCTCGCACCATCAATTCGGGTTTAGAGCTGGAAAGTCGACCGTGGCAGCAGTGAAGCATGTCATTGAGACAGCGAACTTTAGTGGTAAGGTATGGGGTACCATTATTATGGTAGATGTAAAGAATGCCTTTAATACCGCTAAATGGCATCTTATCATTGATAGAATGAGAGCGGCAGGGGTCAGTACTTACCTCATAGAGATAGTCACCCGGTACTTATCAGACAGGGATTTGCGGGACTTAAACACAGCCTTTGACGCAGGGTGTTCCTCAGGGTTCGGTTCTTGGACCGACCCTGTGGAACATCCCGTACGACGGGGCCCTACGCTTGGCTCTACCACTGGGGTGTTGCACGACTGCCTATGCAGACGACTTGGCGTTGATTAATGAGGGCCGATGACAAACGGCAATTGATGGCCGCGGCAAACGAGAGTCTCAGAATCGTCATGCAATGGATGACGGAGAGTGGCCTAGAAATCGCCCCCGCGAAGACGGAAGCGATAATAATAAGAGGTCCAAAACTGAGAGAAGGGATCACGTTTGAAGTGACAGGAAACCTCCTGACCCCAAGAAAGTATGCCAAATATCTAGGAGTCTGGCTGGACGACAAACTCATCTTTAATGAGCACATAAGACAAACGTGCTGTAAAGCGGACAAACAGGATACTGTATGGAGTCGTCCAGTCAGTACTCCTATATGCGGCACCGATTTGGAGCCGAGTAATAGAATAGAATAGAATAGAATATTTTATTCATCCTTTCAACCGTTTCACAACAGATAGGACAGGTCCGATACAATTACATGTCTTGAAGCTTATAAACATTTATGGACATCACATTATTTAAAGTATAATCACATATTTTTCTCAAGGAGAAGAATAATCGGCACATATGTAGGAGATAAAATTAATCAATTAAAAATAATGTTTTCATGTGCTCACAAATAAAAGACTAGTATCTAGGTACTGAGAACATACATGTAATAAGCGGTATACACATCGTGTCACGAACAAACTAAGGTGAAAAGTGAGTATCACAAAAATTATATTGTCAATGACGATTAAAAAATTAATAAAAAACAATGGGAACAGAATATTGCCCGTGTTCAGTAGCACTACAATCTGCTTAGGTAGGATTCGAACTCATCCAGCGAGTAGAAACATTCTTTGAGAAGGATCTCTTTCAATTTGGATTTGAAAGCTGTGATAGATCTTGCATTTTTTATATAATCAGGGAGACTATTGAAATATCGACATCCTGCGTTAGTAGGCGCCTTTTTATGAAAGGAGTGTGAATGTTTTTTTATCCTGAAATTATTTTTCCATCTGGTATCGTATGAATGGGTGTCTCTATTTAGAGGAAATTTATGTCTGTTCACAAATATGTAACTGAGAAGTTTGAATAGGTAAATTGACACAACGGTAAGAATTCGATATTTTTTGAAATAGTCTCTACATGATGTATCACAGTTCAGATCGAAAATAAGTCTTAAGGTGCGTTTTTGGGCGACAAACACTCTAGTGATGTCCGACGCTGGGCCCCACACGATGATGTTATATGCTATTGCCGAATATACGAGTGCATAGTATACTTGAATAAGTGAGTCGAAACTGAGCGTATTTCTCAAGTTCATTAAGACATAATAGCTTTTATTGATCTTTTTGCAAACTACGTTGATTTGCTCGTCCCAAGTGAGATTGCAATCGATAGTTATTCCCAAGAACTGGGATGATGTTGTCGTTGTTAAATATTTTCCATTAAATTCAAGAGTGAAGTTCAGTGGTGTTCTGGTTTTTGTGTGAAATTCAACTATATCAGTTTTACTATGATTAATCATCAGCATGTTTTTTGTGCAATAATCAGAGAAATTACGGAGCACTTCATCTATCTTTCGTTTCAGTTTGTGTGGGTCAGCGTCGGACACCACAATCGTGGTGTCGTCCGCATACATGAAGGTTCTTCCATCCTTTATGTGTTCTGGAAGATCATTGACATACGTCAAAAAAATCAGTGGTCCTAAAACGCTTCCCTGTGGTGTTCCAACATTTACGGAGAATTCATCGGATTTAATGTTGTTAATTTTTACAATAATTTTTCTGTTATCCAGATACGAGATAATCAAGTTATTCATGGAACCACGAATTCCCATGCTACCGATTTTTTCTGAAACAAAATATCTATCCACCGTGTCAAATGCTCGTGTTAGATCAAACGATATTGAGATGACATATTCACCTCTATCCATACAGTCATAGATGTGTTGAACTAGCTCCGTGATTTGGGTCTCTGTTGAGAATCCAGGACGGAAACCATGTTGGCTGTTTGTCAGGACATTGAATTTTTCGAAGAAAGCTTGAATTCTATTGCAGATCACTTTTTCAATAGTTTTGCTGAAAATGCTTAGTAGAGCTATCGGTCGATAGTTTTCAATAATTTTTGGGTCGCCCTTTTTATAAATGGGTAAAATTGCAGCAGTTTTCAATATATCTGGAAATATTCCAGATGATACCGAGACATTGATGATGCTTGCAAGATGCTGCGAAATTATTCTAGCGCTCTGTTTTATTATATCAACTGGTATTTCGTCAAGACCTGTGGATTTTTTGTTGGGTAGGCTATATATCACATTTTGTACCTCCTCCGCAGTAGCAGGTGAGAATGAAAAACTATGACAGAGATTGACAGAGTATGTACAGTTCTTGGATATATTTTCACCGAAGTGCTCAACAATTTTGTTTTCGATAACGGTGGATAGATACTGTCCGAAAATATTTGTTATAATTTGTAGATCCGATGTTATTGAATTATCGTGAAATATTTCAAGTTTCACATCTTTTTTAGATTTTCCCGTTACCTTTCTTGTTATAGCCCAAATTTGTTTTGACTTACTATCAGATTCTTTTATTTTATTGTCGTAATATTTCCGTTTCTCTTCCTTTATTTTATAATTCAAATATTTTTTCTTACTTTTATATCTGTCGTTGATTTCAGCGCAATCGGATCTTTTTCGTAGCCAGTCAAGATTTTTTAAGTTAATCAGTTCATTTTGTAGGTCATCTGAAAGTCGTATCCTGTCAGAAGAGTTTTTGACTTTATTTTTTTCTCTAGATATTTTCTGAAATGATATTTCAAAGCACCACACAAAATCACTAAGGAAACTACTAAAGATCTCATTAACATTAGTTGATTCATTCACGTAGTCTTTACACATATTTTTTCCGAGATGATATAAAAATTCACGAACTGAGTTATCATCAAAAATTCGAAAAGTAAAGGAGGGATTTTCCGGTTCTTTTTCTGAGTCATCATCATAAATGAAGTCGAAAACTTGGGCATGGTGGTCCGATAATCCAGGATCAAAATTTAAATGGATGTGGGAAGATATAGAGGCATGATTACGGCTACTCAGAGGAGAATGCTATTGCGGACGGCGACGGCATACAAAACCGCCTCGGCAGACGCCCTGTGCGTTATAACTGGTATTCCCCCAATAGATCTCATGGTTAGAGAAAGGCAGAGGTTGGAAGTACGGCACCGAGTCACGGAGGAAGCGAAGAAGGCCGAGAGGCTGGAAACTGTCGCTGAATGGCAATCCAGGTGGGCAAACAATACCCAAACTGCCCAGTGGACCAAACGTCTCATCCCTGACATTAGAGAGTGGTTAGACTGCGGCTTTAGGGACTTGGACTACTTCTTGACGCAAGCTCTTACCGGACACGGTTCTTTCAGGACGTACACGTTAAGGATAAAGAAGACGACAGATGACCGGTGTGTCTATTGCCAGGAAGTGGACGATCCCCTTCACACGCTGTTTGTATGCCCCAGATGGCACCTGCAAAGGCAGCAGGTTGCAACCGAATTTGGTTTCGATGTATCGCCGGATAATCTGATCCCGACGATGATGGGAGGAAAGGGACAGTGGGCTTGTGGGGCAAGATTCCTGAGAAGTGTAATGAAAGAGAAAAAACAGGAAGAAAGAGTATTTCAGGAGCGTATTTGTGACCCCTGATATATGTGATAAAAGAGCTGTGATAAAAAAACTGTGATATTTTAATTTGAGATGTGACTGTTTTGAAGTACGCCGCTTGTACTTGATGAAATGCCAGCCCGGCGGTTCCAAGTACAAGAGAGGGCGAGGGGTGGTTTTAGTCGGTAAGAGTCCGACACTGCTGACACGTGATGGATACCAAGTGGTCAGCGCCCATGAGGGTTTCCACCCCACCAAAAAAAAAAAAGTTAGGTTAGGTTAGGTTAGACACTGCTCTGTTTGCCTTCCGAAGGAAAACTTTTTTCCATTTTCGGTCCCAACAAAGTCGAAGGGTTTATGTTAGGTTAGTCACTTAGGTTGAGGTTAGGTTAGGTTTTCCACGGAAAAATCAACTCTCTCGTATAGCTCCCAAATATGGTGACGAGTTCACTGACAGCATTTTCCATTGCGAAAACTCATCAGATTTGAAATATATTTTTTCTCGAAAAAAACTTAATATCTCGGAAACTAACAGACAAGAAAAAATCGTTTTCAGTTCTGGAATCAAATAGTCATAGGGGTATTTGTTAGGTTAGGTTAGACACTGCTCTGTTTGCATTAAGGAAATCTATTTTCAATTTTTGGTCCGAATATAGTCAAAGGGGTTATGTCAGGTTAGTCACTCAGGTTAAGGATAGGCGAGGTTTTCCTCGAAAAAAACTGCTTTCCTGTAGAGCTCCCAAATCTGGTGACGAGCTCTCTGACAGTATTCTCCATTGCGAAAACTCATCAGATTTGTAATATATTTTTTCACATAAAAAACGTTATATCTCGGAAACTAACAGTTCAGGAATCGATTAGTCAAAGGGGTTATGTAAGGTTGTGTTAGGTTAGACACTGCCCTGTTTGCATTCCGAAGGAAATCTTATTTCAATTTTCAGTCCGAAAATAGTCAAAAGGGTTATGTTTGGTTAGTCACTCAGATTAAGGTTAGGTGAGGTTTTCCTCGAAAAAAACTGATTTCCCGTAGAGCTCCCAAATTTCGTGACGAGCTCTCTGACAGCATTCTCCATTGCGAGAACTCATCAAATTAATAATATATTTTTTCACATAAAAAACGTTATATCTCGGAAACCAACAGGCAGGGAAAAATCGTTTTCAGTTCAGTAATCAATTAGTCAATGGGGTTATGTAAGGTTAGGTTAGGATAGACACTGCCCTGTTTGCATTCCGAAGGAAATCTACTTTCAATTTCCGGTCCGAAAATAGTCAAAGGGGTTATGTTAGGTTATTCACTCAGGTTAAGGTTAGGTGAGGTTTTCCTGAAAAGGAACTGCTTTTCCGTAGAGCTCCCAAATTTGGTGACGAGCTCTCTGACAGAATTCTCCATAACGAGAACTCATCAAATGTGAAATATATTTTTTCACATGAAAAACGTTATATCTGGGACACTAACAGGCAGGGAAAAATCGTTTTCAGTTCTGGAATCAAATAGTCAAAAGGTTATGTTAGGTTAGGTTGGGTTGGGTTAGGTGAGGTAAGGCTAGGTTAGGTGAGACATTTCTCTGTTTGCCTTCCGAAAGAAATCTATTTCCCATTTTCGGTCCGAAAATAGTCAAAGGGCTTATGTTAAGTTAGTCACTTAGGTTAGGGTAAGGTTAGGTTTTCCACGAAAAAATCAACTCTCTCGTAGAGCTCCCAAATTTGGTGACGAGCTCTCTGATAGCATTCTCCATTGCGAAAGCTCATCAAATTGAAATATATTTTTTCACAAAAAAAAATTAATATCTCGGAAACTAACGAACAGGGACGAATCGTTTTCAGTTCTGGAATCGAATAGTCATAGGGGTGATGTTAGGTTAGGATAGATTAGGTTAGACACTGCTCTGTTTGCATTGAGGAAATCTATTTTCCATTACCAATCCGAAAATAGTCTAAGGGTTTATGTGCGGTTAGTCACTTAAGTTAGTTAAGGTTACGTTAGGTTTCCTCGAAAAAATCAATTTTTTCGTATAGCTCCCAAATTTGGTGATGAGCTCTCTGGCAGCATTCTCCATTGCGAAAACTCATCACATTTGAAATACATTTTTTTACATAAAAAACACAATATCTCGGAAACTAACAGGCAAGGAAAAATCGTTTTCAGTTCTGGAATCAAATAGTCAAAGGGGTTATGTTAGGTTAGGTTATGTTAGACACTTCTCTGTTTGCATTCCGAAGGGAATCTATTTTCGATTTTCGGTTCGAAAATAGTCAAAGGGGTTATTTTAGTCACTTAGGTTAGTTGTGGTTACGTTAGGTTTCCTCGAAAAAATCAACTTCCTCGTATAGCTCCCAAATATGGTAACGAGTTCTCTGACAGCATTTTCCATTGCGAAAACCCATCAAATTTGAAATATATTCTTTCTCAAAAAAAACTCAATATCTCGGAAACTAACAGACAAGGAAAAATCGTTTTCATTTCTGGAATCAAATAGTTATAGGGGTAATGTTAGGTTAGGTTAGGTTAGACACTGCTCTGTTTGCTTTGAGGAAATCTATTTTCCATTATCGGTCCGAAAATAGTCAAAGGGGTTATGTAAGGTAAGTCACTTAGGTTAGTTGTGGTTACGTTAGGTTTCCTCGAAAAAATCAACTTTCTCGTATAGCTCCCAAATATGGTGACGAGTTCTCTGACAGCATTTTCCATTGCGAAAACCCATCGAATTTGTAATTCATTCTCTCTCAGAAAAAAACTCAATATCTCGGAAACTAACAGACAAGGAAAAATCGTTTTCAGTTCTGGAATAAAATAGTCATAGGGTTAATGTTAGGTTAGGTTAGGTTAGACACTGATATGTTTGCATTAAGGAATTCTATTTTCAATTATCGGTCTGAAAATAGTCATAGGGGTGATGTTAGGTTAGGATAGATTAGGTTAGACACTGCTCTGTTTGCATTGAGGAAATCTATTTTCCATTTTCAATCCGAAAATAGTCTAAGGGTTTATGTGAGGTTAGTCACTTAGGTTAGTTGGGGTTACGTTAGGTTTCCTCGAAAAAATTAATTTTTTCGTATAGCTCCCAATTTTGGTGATGAGCTCTCTGGCAGCATTTTCCATTGCGAAAACTCATCACATTTGAAATACATTTTTTCACATAAAAAACACAATATTTCGGAAATTAACAGGCAAGGAAAAATCGTTTTCAGTTCTGGAATCAAATAGTCAAAGGGGTTATGTTAGGTTAGGTTAGGTTATGTTAGACACTGCTCTGTTTGCATTCCGAAGGAAATCTATTTTCGATTTTCGGTTCGAAAATAGTCAAAGGGGTTATGTTAGTCACTTAGGTTAGTTGTGGTTACGTTAGGTGTCCTCGAAAAAATCAATTTCCTCGTATAGCTCCCAAATATGGTGACGAGTTCTCTGACAGCATTTTCCATTGCGAAAACCCATCAAATTGGAAATACATTCTTTCTCAAAAAAACTCAATATCTCGAAAACTAACAGACAAGGAAAAATCGTTTTCATTTCTGGAATCAAATAGTCATAGGGGTAATGTTAGGTTAGGTTAGGTTAGACACTGCTCTGTTTGCTTTAAGGAAATCTATTTTCCATTATCGGTCCGGAAATTGACAAAGGGGTTATGTAAGGTTAGTCACTTAGGTTAGTTGTGGTTACGTTAGGTGTCCTCGAAAAAATCAACTTTCTCGTATAGCTCCCAAATATGGTGACGAGTTCTCTGACAGCATTTTCCATTTGCGAAAACCCATCGAATTTGAAATACATTCTCTCTCACAAAAAACTCAATATCTCGGAAACTAACAGACAAGGAAAAATCGTTTTCAGTTCTGGAATAAAATAGTCATAGGGGTAATGTTAGGTTGGATTGTTACGGTTCAAAATCAAATTTTGTCATTTGAATCCATCTGTTACCCTGTATAGTATGAAATCGTAAACCTTTGCTAACGATTCTACATTCTGATTTGATTTATGCTTCTTGTAGTCGTTATATTGGTTGTGTATTTTTACTGTACGTTTCTTATTCTATTCATATTTCACCTACCTTGATTTTAGGCTCATAACTGTTGGATTGACTTCTGAAATTCATAAACCCGAGGTCTCTTTGTTGTATCCATCTCTTGTCCTTATGTTAGATTGTTAAATTATTCCTACAGGATTCCTTATCACCCTCAGATAAGTTTGTTATTGTTTTGTAACTAGTAAGGTTACGTTATATCTAACAGCGGATAGTTCAAAAATACCACTGCGAACTGCGACAGTTCCGTAGTGTATCGAGGCGTTTATCAGGGTTGCCATCTCTGCAACTTTGCGCTTTAGTGGTTGACATCGAAGACAGTGTCCCCGCTTAGAACACTGGTTGTCGGTATTGGACATTTCATTTTATTTTGCAACAATTTTTCTGAATTTTGTTAACAATGTCTTATTGGGCTATTGATTCCTAGTAAACTAGTAAAAATCGTCATTGAATAAACTCCTTTTATGCACATTTTGACATTTGACATAACTTCGACTTTGTCAAAGGAACAATTCAAGGACAGGCGAACAATCCTGAGTTGAATGAAATAAGAAGAAGATCACAACATGGCTTTGTTTTTTTTTGGGTTTTGATAATTTGGGCCAGAGAGCTCTGGACTCTCGTTTTTTTTTTGCCGTTAACGACGTTCTAGAAAGCAGGTGTGTGACAATACTCCTGTATATCAATTTTTTTAATCTTATCACGTATTAGTGGATTTAATTGATGATGCATGATTAAATAATCTTGGGTGATTTTTGTGGAATGGAATTATAGTCATTTGGATGTATATCACCAAGATTACCTCGGTGAATGAGGATCTAAAGTATTGATGTCGCCCACCGCCATTTTGGACGCCTTGAGTTCCTGATCTGATAACCATAATTTGAGGGGCAGGGACAGGAGAGATCCGACATGAGTAGTCTGACAGTATACTGCCTCGGATAGGACAAGAGTGTTGGACCTCCCAGTTGTACCAAGGCCAAAGGTATCCTGAGCACTGTGGCTAAAGGAGCAGAGACTGGCGTGTAACTATAACATCCTGACAGTTCAACCTTTCCTAACATATTGTCCAAATCTTTGAAACCCTTTTGTTCTAAAACATTTATTTAAACATTATTCTACTGCAACGGGTGTGGTAGTGAGGGAAAGCATTGGGGACTGCAAACGGAGAACAAATTATCTATTTTTTTTTGTGTTGATATTTCTTCCAAATTTACACAACCTTTCTTGGCCTAACTTCTTTCTTATTTTTGTTTATTACCTATACTACCTTTGTGTTATATTTCATTATTGTTTCAAGTTGTTTTGATGCTGTACTTCAGGAGAGTACTGTCCTTATAGAAGGAACTGTTTTATTCATATAGGTACGTGAATATTTGTGTGCACCTTCAGTGTAAAAATTTGAATAGTTACCTGGTTATTTTTATTATTATTTGGTACTTGCTGCATACCCTTATGGTGCAGATTTAATTGAGGAACCCATTTGGGAATAGGAACCTATATATATTTTTTGGTTTATTTGTAAGATTATTGATACTTGTTGCCCACTATCATTGTGGCTGATATTTGTACATTTCGGTTGTTTACGAACCTACATTTTCATTATCCATATCTGTTTTATTATCTATTGGACTTTAGTCCCATTTAATGAGTACTTTCCAGGTTGTGACCTTTCCATCTGTAGCCCTTTTGTGATCACAATAGGAGTTTGGAAGGCACTCGGACATCACAGTACCAGGTATCTCTTTGTATTTGTGGACAATAATGAAAATCTTAGCGGATGAATAGAGGTTCGTAAACTGAGCGTTTGGCATTTCATTCCGATCCTACTACCAATACTCGAACATCGTAGTCATCATACTACATATACCCCCAGCGTTATAATTATATTATATCAATTTAAAATCCATTTAGAAATCTCCATAAGAGATCTGGAGCAGTCTGTGTTTTGGGCTGGCTCTTTCAAATCACTGGCGCGGTATAAATTTTTGATAGAACCCATGGCATCTTGATTGAGTTAGTCGGTGATTGCTATGTTAACATTTGCTTTCTAGTGGTTTTGTATTACTGATATAAATCTATTCTCTCTCTTCTTTTTTTTTATAGAAAGTAGCGTAGCAAGGTTAGGTTAGACACTGCTATGTTTGCATTAAGGAAATCTATTTTCAATTTCCGGTCCGAAAATAGTCAAAGGGGTTATGTTAGTTTAGTCACTCAGGTTAAGGTTAGGTGAGGTTTTCCTCGAAAAGAACTGCTTTCCCGTAGAGCTCCCAAATTTGGTGACGAGCTCTCTGACAGCACTCTCCATTGCGAGAACTCATCCAATTTGAAATATATTTTTTCACATAAAGACCGTTATATCTAGGAAACTAACAGGCAGGGCAAAATCGTTTTCAGTTCTGGAATCGAATAGTCAAAAGGTTATGGTAGGTTAGGTTAGGTTAGCTTAGGTTAGGTTAGCTTAGGTTCACCTTGACGTGGTAGTGGGGCTTGCGTGTCTTTATGATCCCGAGAGCCATGCCGGCGGTAGCGTAGCTACTGGCAGGGTTTCCCTTGCCGGACGGGTCGAGGGTGAAAGGCCAGACAAAGAGAGATACCAACAAAAGGGAGTAAACCCTTCCAAAAATCCGCAACCCAAGGTGTCATGCGACCCGTGCTGAGGGGTGAATGGCCAGGCGTTGCATGGTCGTGAACGGAGCCGGCGGAAGACCTGGCGCCCTCCCGCCCGTACCCAGCCTTACCCCTGCATGCGGGGCTCTGCAGGGGAAGACCTTCAAATCCCTAGCTACTCGTGGGACAGATATGGCAACCTATTATAAAGAAATCATAACCAACGAGGGAAAAGTGGAAACACCCGAGGAACGGGAGGAAAGAGAAAAATTTGAAATGGAATTGCTCCAGACATATAGCAAAAGTAAAGTGACCAGATCCACAGAAACGGAGGAGGAAATAATTGACCTAAGCATACGCAGATCGTCCTTGGCACGGACACCCACCAAAGAAACGCAAAGAGTAAAAAAAGTAGACGGTATTTCCATGACTGTACAAGGAAATGATGAAGAGCCCATGACTGGGAACCAAGGAGACCAAACCACAGGGATACAAGGCGAAAAAAAAACAGATGAGCTACACACTATAGCAGACTCAGAAGACGAGGAAGCAGGGATGGTGCAAGTTGGGACCACAGACAGCCAGGAAGATAGAAAAGAAGTGGCACACACCGGTAGCGAAACGAAACACGACAAGGACACTAGGGAAAGTGATACTACTACAAGTAAAAAGAGGAAACAGATATCGCCAGCTAAGGAACCAAAATGGGAAACCACCCTACAAGAGGTACTAAAGATGAGCGAAGAACTGACCAAACTAGTGAAAGAGAACCCTAACACCAAACGAGAAATAAAAGCACAAGCTAAAAAACTGGACAGGGTCATAAGATATCTGACAAAATTGGATAGGAATACGGAGGAACAGGCAGAAAAAAAACCAAAAAAGTCCGTAACCACAAAAGAGGCGTCGACCCAAACAGACATGCCGGACAAAATAAGCACTGGAACAATAAGCACTCAGGTAACACCTGAGACAATCGAAGCAGAGATAGAGGCGGCAAAAAATGACGCACACGAAAAGATCAAACAAGCTCTAAATGGACCAAAGGATTATAGCAGGCTGGCAGAAGTACTTGATGTATCCTGGCCTGAGGAAGAGTATAAAATTACAAAATTAGAAAATAAGACCGCACCAAATGCTAACATAGATGAGGATATTGCTATAATAACTAATCCCACAAAAGACAGCTGGGACGAGCAAACGACAAGGGCAATGGACAAGTACCCGGAGGTTAGTGCCCTCATGGAAGAAGGACTGACTGAAGGGAACATTGAGTATATGACCAGCAGCACGGAAACGTGTAGCAGCAAAGGAGGCAAGAAGAAAAGGACCAAGGTAGTATATGCCCTGCCATACAAAATGGATCAAACTGACATGATGGATATAAAAGCCTTATATGAACTGCTAACCGAATGGAAGAACCTCATGGCGGCACAAGGTGGAAAAGAGGAGGCCAAGATTACATGGACGGGAACATTAAACCAGGAACATCTAAGGAAGTGCCTGGAATATGTATTCAGGGACGTGAAAATGGACATACATATGATCAGATGGCAAACTACGAAACGAGGACCTACTACAAATAGTCGGCCAGAGACTGGGACGGTAATAGTAAATGCAGGAGGCCAAAACTACGCGGATATATTGAGGAAGGTTAAGGAGGGGATAAACATTAGAACAGAAGGAATTACAGTAAAGGCCATGAGAAAAACAATGAAAGGGGATCTCCTCCTAGAAGTTGCGGGCGGAAATCAAAACGCCATGAAAATGAAAGAGGCCATACAAAAAATGTGCAAGATACAAAGGTCACCATAAGAAAAAATGAAACCACAATCCATATCCTGGACATAGAGGCAGACATAGATGAAACAGCTCTTAAAAAAGATATAAAAAAGAGCACGAACATAGAACCTGCAGACCTGAAACTGGTATCTCTGAAACCAAACGATTGGGGATCCCAAATTGCAACCCTCACAATGAGAGAGGAGGTCGCAAGAAAACTAATCTCAAAAGGAAGCATCCAAGTCGGGTGGACTAAATGCAGAATAAAACAGAGGATGCACGTCCTGAGATGCTACAAGTGCCTGGAATTTGGGCATCATACAAGTCAGTGCCTAGGAGAGGACAGAAGTGGAACTTGTATGAACTGCGGCAAAACAGGACACAAAGCAAAAGACTGCATAGAGCACCCACACTGTTTGATATGTAATACCGACGACCACAGAATGGACCAAATGAAGTGCCCTGAATTCAGAAAGATTCTGGAGGAACAAAGAAGGAAAAACAAAACACGAAATGCTAAAAATATTACAAACAAACCTCGGTCGTTCTAGAGGAGAACACGACCTGATGTACGCCCTAGAATTAGAAAAAAATATAGATATCACTATAATCTCGGAGCCAAACCAACACGCCATAAAGCGAGCCGGGTGTATCACAGACAAAAATAACGATGTAGGGATACATTTTGCTAAAAAAAACATAGGTATCAGAAGTCATAAGAGCAAACAAGGATATATAGAGTTGAACTTTAGGGAATGGAGCTTGTTTTGCTGCTACATTTCGCCTAACATACCCCTGGAATCCGTTAAGGAGACACTAGACAACATCATGAGCGCAGCAAAAAACACTGGCAAAGAATATGTGATAGCTGGGGACCTTAACTCGAAGTCTCCATTGTGGGGCTCCCCAACTGAAGACAGGAGGGGGAAATACCTTGCGGAATGGGCAGCAGAACTAAACCTTACATTCTTAAATACAGTACAACCCACTTTTGTGAGGGGAAACAGTGCAACGCACATAGATATTACATGTGCAACACAAAAAATAGCTAAGGACGTGGTGAATTGGGAAACCCTAGAAGGGGAATACTTAACGGCACATAAACATATCATGTATGAGATAAAGCAAAAAAAGAGCAAAATCAATAGGGAAGGACTAGGCCCATACAACGTAGTCCTCGACAGAGGTGTATTCGTGACGACATGGAAAAGAGAACTACATGCAGGGGATGTGAGTGACACAGGAAAAATCGTCAAAAGCCTCCAAACTGCAGTGGACGCAAGCATGATAAAACCTACTAATAACGGGCGGAAGATCCCCTACTGGTGGAATGAAACCATCAATGAATTAAGGAAGGAGTGTGTAAATGCCAGGAGAGCCGCAACGAGGGCCACCAGCAGGACAGCCCTGGAAGCCGAGGAACTAGCTGGAAAGTACAAAGAGCTAAAAAAACTACTAAGAAGCCTGATCAACAGATCAAAAAGAGAGCAGAGCTTGAAAATGACATATGGGGTGACGGATATAAAATCGCAGCCAGAGGCATAGCGAAGCCACAACCCCCCTATAACCTATCCATAGAAAAGAAAGTAGAATGGTGCAGAGAACTCTTCCCCAGCACAAAGGAAAGAAACTACAGGTGGAGCGAGGTACCGGCGGCGGAAATAAGACCCTTTAGCTTGACGGAAATAGAGGCGGCAGCAGAGTCCATAAAGACGAAGAAAGCTGGAGGCCCAGACCGAATCCCCCCAGAGGCACTGAAACTGGCAATAAAATCTACGCCAGAAGTCTTTCAAAATATGTATAATAAACAACTCATGAGACAGAACTTCCCAATGATATGGAAAGAAGCTTCAATCGTACTTATATGGAAGGGAAAAGGGGAGATGAACAATGCGTCCTCTGTAAGGCCACTATGCCTACTTAGTACAGTAGGAAAGATGTACGAAAAACTAATAAAAACCCGCTTAGAAGAAGAGATAGATGATAAAGGTGGACTTTCCGCAAGGCAGTATGGGTTCCGAAAAAGCCGATCTACAGTGTATGCTATAACCAAGGTCATGGAAACGGTGCGAGACTCACAGGAAAAATGGATTGCTATGGTTGCGCTGGATATTAAAAACGCGTTTAACACAGCCCAGTGGGATAGGATCATGGATGCAATAGAGGAGAGAGGAGTCTCAGGCTATATGCGCAACCTCATAGACAGCTACCTGAGCTACAGAAAAATCACGGTTGGCAACGGGGAAAGCATGTGGGTAACAACAGGAGTGCCACAGGGCTCAGTACTCGGACCGCTACTTTGGAACATCCTATATGACGAACTACTAGGGATCAGACTAGCAGAAGGGGCTACCTCCATTGCGTTTGCCGACGATCTGGCCATCATAGTAGGGGCTGAGGACGAGGCAGAACTTATGTACAGGGCGAGCGAAGCTGTAGATACAGCAACAAGATGGATGACCAGACAAAAACTGGCAATAGCACCACAAAAATCGGAGGCAGTAATTCTAAAGGGCCGACGAAGCAGAAAAGAAATAAAGTTCAACATAACTGGTGTCGATATAGGGCACACAAGACAGATTAAATACCTAGGTGAAGTCCTAGATGACAAATTGTGGTTTGGACCACACATTGAGTATGCAGTGCAAAAGGCCGAAAGCAAAATGACAGCACTCACTAGGCTCATGCCCAACATAGGAGGGCCAGGCAGCATAAAAAGAGTAGCACTGTATGGGGTGGTGCAGTCGATACTGTTGTATGGGGCCCCGATATGGATAAATGCGATAAACGCAAAAAATACAAAAATATGCTGATTAGCAGCCAAAGGAAGGCTCTATTGAGGGTGGGCAGCGCATACAGAACAGTTTCGGCTGCAGCAATACAAGTGGTGACAGGAATTGCACCAATAACACTGCTGGCCCACGAAAGAGCGAGGCTCTACAGTAGGGGAAATGGACACCAAAAACAGGTAAGGGATGAGGAAAGACAAGCTACCATGGAAAAATGGCAAAGAGAATGGCAAGAAAACACCACAGTCGGACAATGGACAAAGAGACTTATAACAAACGTTAAAAACTGGACCCAATGTAGGCACAGAAAACCCGAATACTTCCTCACCCAATTCCTGACAGGACATGGAACTTTCGAGAACTACAAGGTGAAAATAGGGAAGACCGAGAACCCAAAGTGCCCCTACTGCGATGCTGAAGACTCTCCCAAACACACAGTCTTTGATTGCGCCAGATGGGAGAGAGAAAGGATTGGCATGGAGCTGGATATTGGGATACGCATCGACCCAGAGAATATAATAACAAGCATGATGGAAAACAAAGAAACCTGGGAAAAAATACACGCATATATAAAAATGGTCCTCTCCACCAAAGAAAGAGAAGAGAGGGTAAGACAGGCACAAGGCTGAACAAAAAGACGCAATAGAAACACATGTAAGAAGGATATGGATAAGTAGAGTAAGGAGAAGAGCCCCTGACACTGATGCATACCAAAGCCATGGTGATTCCGGCATCAGGGGAGAAGTAAGGGGGGTTTTAGTCGTAGTAGCGCACGACACTACCAGGGCTGATTGAAATGAGGCCCTGGTGCCATGCAGTTTCCCCCCACCAAAAAAAAAAAAAAAAAAAGTTAGGTAAGGTTGGGTTAGGTTAGATTAATATCTCGGAAACTAACAAACAAGGACAAATCGTTTTCAGTTCTGGAATCAAATAGTCATAGGGGTAATGTTAGGTTAGGTTAGGTTAGACACTGCTCTGTTTGCTTTAATGAAACCTATTTTCCATTATCGGTCCTAAAATAGTCAAAGGGGTTATGTAAGGTTAGTCACTTAGGTTAGTTGTGGTTACGTTAGGTTTCCTCGAAAAAATCAACTTTCTCGTATAGCTCCCAAATATGGTGACGAGTTCTCTGACAGCATTTTCCATCGCGAAAACCCATCGAATTTGAAATACATTCTTTCTCAAAAAAAACTCGATATCTCGGAAACTAACAGACAAGGAAAAATCGTTTTCAGTTCTGGAATAAAATAGTCATAGGGGTAATGTTAGGTTAGGTTAGACACTGCTATGTTTGCATTAAGGAAATCTATTTTCAATTATCGGTCCGAAAATAGTCAAAGGGGTTATGTAAGGTTAGTCACTCAGGTTAAGGTTAGGTGAGGTTTTCCTCGAAAAAAACTGCTTTCCCGTAGAGCTCCCAAATTTGGTGACGAGCTATCTGACAGCCTTCTCCATTGCGAAAACTCATCAAATTTGAAATATATTTTTTCACATAAAAAACATTATATCTTGGAAACTAACAGGCAGAGAAAAATCGTTTTCAGTTCAGTAATCAATTAGTCAAAGGGGTTATGTAAGGTTGGGTTAGGATAGACACTGCCCTGTTTGCATTCCGAAGGAAATCGACTTTCAATTTCCGGTCCGAAAATAGTCAAAGGGGTTATGTTAGGTTATTCACTCAGGTTAAGGTTAGGTGAGGTTTTCCTGAAAAGGAACTGCTTTTCCGTAGAGCTCCCAAATTTGGTGACGAGCTCTCTGACAGAATTCTCCATAACGAGAACTCATCAAATGTGAAATATATTTTTTCACATAAAAAACGTTATATCTCGGAAACTAACAGGCAGGGAAAAATCGTTTTCAGTTCTGGAATCAAATAGTCAAAAGGTTATGTAAGGTTGGGTTGGGTTGGGTTAGGTGAGGTAAGGCTAGGTTAGGTGAGACATTTCTCTGTTTGTCTTCCGAAAGAAATCTATTTCCCATTTTCGGTCCGAAAATAGTCAAAGGGCTTATGTTAAGTTAGTCACTTAGGTTAGGGTAAGGTTAGGTTTTCCACGAAAAAATCAACTCTCTCGTAGAGCTCCCAAATTTGGTGACGAGCTCTCTGATAGCATTCTCCATTGCGAAAGCTCATCAAATTGAAATATATTTTTTCACAAAAAAAAATTAATATCTCGGAAACTAACGAACAGGAACGAATCGTTTTCAGTTCTGGAATCGAATAGTCATAGGGGTGATGTTAGGTTAGGATAGATTAGGTTAGACACTGCTCTGTTTGCATTGAGGAAATCTATTTTCCATTTCCAATCCGAAAATAGTCTAAGGGTTTATGTGCGGTTAGTCACTTATGTTAGTTAAGGTTACGTTAGGTTTCCTCGAAAAAATCAATTTTTTCGTATAGCTCCCAAATTTGGTGATGAGCTCTCTGGCAGCATTCTCCATTGCGAAAACTCATCACATTTGGACTACATTTTTTACATAAAAAACACAATATCTCGGAAACTAACAGGCAAGGAAAAATCGTTTTCAGTTCTGGAATCAAATAGTCAAAGGGGTTATGTTAGGTTAGGTTATGTTAGACACTTCTCTGTTTGCATTCCGAAGGAAATCTATTTTCGATTTTCGGTTCGAAAATAGTCAAAGGGGTTATGTTAGTCACTTAGGTTAGTTGTGGTTACGTTAGGTTTCCTCGAAAAAATCAACTTCCTCGTATAGCTCCCAAATATGGTAACGAGTTCTCTGACAGCATTTTCCATTGCGAAAACCCATCAAATTTGAAATATATTCTTTCTCAAAAAAAACTCAATATCTCGGAAACTAACAGACAAGGAAAAATCGTTTTCATTTCTGGAATCAAATAGTTATAGGGGTAATGTTAGGTTAGGTTAGGTTAGACACTGCTCTGTTTGCTTTGAGGAAATCTATTTTCCATTATCGGTCCGAAAATAGTCAAAGGGGTTATGTAAGGTAAGTCACTTAGGTTAGTTGTGGTAACGTTAGGTTTCCTCGAAAAAATCAACTTTCTCGTATAGCTCCCAAATATGGTGACGAGTTCTCTGACAGCATTTTCCATTGCGAAAACCCATCGAATTTGTAATTCATTCTCTCTCAAAACTCTCAAAAAACTCAATATCTCGGAAACTAACAGACAAGGAAAAATCGTTTTCATTTCTGGAATCAAATAGTCATAGGGGTAATGTTAGGTTAGGTTAGGTTAGACACTGATATGTTTGCATTAAGGAAATCTATTTTCAATTATCGGTCTGAAAATAGGCGAAAATCGTCAACCGATAGATGGCGTTGCTAAATCCAAGATGGCTTCACTTTACGGTGAACAACAAATTTTGGCCATTTGAAGTAATGGTACTATTAGTTCATGTTTTGCATTCTTGAGGCCTTGTTGAGTGAAAATTACTGTTTAAACGTCTTCAGTTGCTTTGTGTGCTGAGGTAGTTACATGTTTGGCTAGTATTACAGCCTTATTATACTCGTGAGTGTTATAATTTGAACTACTTCACCAACCTACATTCCAGATCAAAAAGTCTTATAGAATTGGAGCTACGTAATATTCTGGATTACGTGGAAAGCAGAACTAGACCGTTGAAAGAGGGTGAAGCTGTGTTCAAAGCAAGGCATATCATTGCATAGGGAGTGGAAGAAAATAACCATAAAAATAAGGAGCTTATGTTTGCGAACATTAGCTTTAGTAGAGCATCCGCATGAAATCGATATATTGCTGGCTGATGAGGAATGGAAATGCTAATGTTTCTGCAAAGCGGGTTTATCTGGGCTCTGCAAACATATTGCAACCCTTATATTATTTTGTTATTGAGTAGGTAATGTCATTTCCTAAATATATAGAAGTAAAAGTTGATTATCAAGAAATTTTTGCATGTAATTAGCTTTTTGTGATAAAGGATCAATATATCAAATTTAATAAAACATGTCACCGAAGAGTATTTCAACAAAATGTTTTATTTTTACTATTCAAATAAATCATGAGAAAAACCTGATTTCTGTTTTGCTACAAAACCTTTTTCTGTACTTTAACATTGTATAATTCAGTACTGAGTATTTTGAAGAAAACTTACAGAACATAAGGTTTCTTCAAAAGAAAAAGCTGAAGAATAGGTTGGGTACTCCACTTCTAACGTGGAGATCAACAACCCTAACGCTGAAATGATATCACTCGTCTAACTAATCAATTCTTTGACAAGGTTATCATTTCCAGAAGAGAATTAATAATATCAAGTGTTAGAGTAACTGATCTCACACCAAAGGTTCCAATCTTACCAATCATGAATGAATCATGCTTTTAAAAAAATATGTCTAACCAAGGAGATACAATTGGCAGTTATGCTACTAACTAATTGGGGGATAGTGTGAAAGGTTAAAAAACTGACTAGGGGCTATGATTTATTTACATAAATGTAATCATTCTTTGGCTTCAAAGTGGCTTCAAAGTGGGAACTGAAACGTCCACTAAACTTTATTTTCAGACGCTGTAGAAAGTGGAGGCTACTTACAAACATATTTTCAGTTATTGGTTTACTAATTTTCAATATATTTTTTTTCCTGAGACAAAGCTTTTTGTCGTTAATGGGGAATTTATGTAGTGAAATAGTACTAGTACTATATGACGAGCACTCTGGCACCGAGCACATTTTTCTCGATTTTGTAGGAATACTTCAATGAATTCGCTACATTTTGGATTGTAAACCATAACAACACTTCATAATCATTTCACTATTTGCACTTCTGTACTGTATTAAGTTATAAAAATTTCCAAAATAATATTTTCAAATCCAACACTCATAAGACTCCATAGAAATAATATTTGTTGTTCACCGTCCGGTTAGTTCAAAAAATATATATAGATGGCGATCCCTTCGAAGTTTTAGCAAATAGTCATAGGGGTGATGTTAGGTTAGGATAGATTAGGTTAGACACTGCTCTGTTTGCATTGAAGAAATCTATTTTCCATTTTCAATCCGAAAATAGTCTAAGGGTTTATGTGAGGTTAGTCACTTAGGTTAGTTGAGGATACGTTAGGTTTCCTCGAAAAAATTAATTTTTTCGTATAGCTCCCAATTTTGGTGATGAGCTCTCTGGCAGCATTTTCCATTGCGAAAACTCATCACATTTGAAATACATTTTTTCACATAAAAAACACAATATCTCGGAAATTAACAGGCAAGGAAAAATCGTTTTCAGTTCTGGAATCAAATAGTCAAAGGGGTTATGTTAGGTTAGGTTAGGTTATGTTAGACACTGCTCTGTTTGCATTCCGAAGGAAATCTATTTTCGATTTCCGGTTCGACAATAGTCAAAGGGGTTATGTTAGTCACTTAGGTTAGTTGTGGTTACGTTAGGTGTCCTCGAAAAAATCAATTTCCTCGTATAGCTCCCAAATATGGTGACGAGTTCTCTGACAGCATTTTCCATTGCGAAAACCCATCAAATTGAAATTACATTCTTTCTCAAAAAAAACTCAATATCTCGAAAACTAACAGACAAGGAAAAATCGTTTTCATTTCTGGAATCAAATAGTCATAGGGGTAATGTTAGGTTAGGTTAGGTTAGACACTGCTCTGTTTGCTTTAAGGAAATCTATTTTCCATTATCGGTCCGGAAATTGACAAAGGGGTTATGGAAGGTGAGTCACTTAGGTTAGTTGTGGTTACGTTAGGTTTCCTCGAAAAAATCAACTTTCTCGTATAGCTCCCAAATATGGTGACGAGTTCTCTGACAGCATTTTCCATTTGCGAAAACCCATCGAATTTGAAATACATTCTCTCTCACAAAAAACTCAATATCTCGGAAACTAACAGACAAGGAAAAATCGTTTTCAGTTCTGGAATAAAATAGTCATAGGGGTAATGTTAGGTTGGATTGTTACTGTTCAAAATGAAATTTTGTCATTTGAATCCATCTGTTACCCTGTATAGTATGAAATCGTAAAACTTTGCTAACGATTCTACATTCTGATTTGATTTATGCTTCTTGTAGTCGTTATATTGGTTGTGTATTTTTACTGTACGTTTCTTATTCTATTCATATTTCACCTACCTTGATTTTAGGCTCATAACTGTTGGATTGACTTCTGAAATTCATAAACCCGAGGTCTCTTTGTTGTATCCATCTCTTGTCCTTATGTTAGATTGTTAAATTATTCCTACAGGATTCCTTATCACCCTCAGATAAGTTTGTTATTGTTTTGTAACTAGTAAGGTTACGTTATATCTAACAGCGGATAGTTCAAAAATACCACTGCGAACTGCGACAGTTCCGTAGTGTATCGAGGCGTTTATCAGGGTTGCCAACTCTGCAACTTTGCGCTTTAGTGGTTGACATCGAAGACAGTGTCCCCGCTTAGAACACTGGTTGTCGGTATTGGACATTTCATTTTATTTTGCAACAATTTTTCTGAATGTTGTTAACAATGTCTTATTGGGCTATTGATTCCTAGTAAACTAGTAAAAATCGTCATTGAATAAACTCCTTTTATGCACATTTTGACATTTGACATAACTTCGACTTTGTCAAAGGAACAATTCAAGGACAGGCGAACAATCCTGAGTTGAATGAAATAAGAAGAAGATCACAACATGGCTTTGTTTTTTTTTGGGTTTTGATAATTTGGGCCAGGGAGCTCTGGACTCTCGTTTTTTTTTGCCGTTAACGACGTTCTAGAAAGCAGGTGTGTGACAATACTCATGTAAATCAATTTTTTTAATCTTATCACGTATTAGTGGATTTAATTGATGATGCATGATTAAATAATCTTGGGTGATTTTTGTGGAATGGAATTATAGTCATTTGGATGTATATCACCAAGATTACCTCGGTGAATGAGGATCTAAAGTATTGATGTCGCCCACCGCCATTTTGGACGCCTTGAGTTCCTGATCTGATAACCAGAATTTGAGGGACAGGGACAGGAGAGATCAGACATGAGTAGTCTGACAGTATACTGCCTCGGATAGGACAAGAGTGTTGGACCTCCCAGTTGTACCAAGGCCAAAGGTATCCTGAGCACTGTGGCTAAAGGAGCAGAGACTGGCGTGTAACTATAACATCCTGACAGTTCAACCTTTCCTAATATATTGTCCAAATCTTTGAAACCCTTTTGTTCTAAAACATTTATCCAAACATTATTCTACTGCAACGGGTGTGGTAGTGAGGGAAAGCATTGGGGACTGCAAACGGAGAACAAATTATCTATTTTTTTTGTGTTGATATTTCTTCCAAATTTACACAACCTTTCTTGGCCTAACTTCTTTCTTATTTTTGTTTATTACCTATACTACCTTTGTGTTATATTTCATTATTGTTTCAAGTTGTTTTGATGCTGTACTTCAGGAGAGTACTGTCCTTATAGAAGGAACTGTTTTATTCATATAGGTACGTGAATATTTGTGTGCACCTTCAGTGTAAAAATTTGAATAGTTACCTGGTTATTTTTATTATTATTTGGTACTTGCTGCATACCCTTATGGTGCAGATTTAATTGAGGAACCTATTTGGGAATAGGAACCTATATATTTTTTTTGGTTTATTTGTAAGATTATTGATACTTGTTGCCCACTATCATTGTGGCTGATATTTGTACATTTCGGTTGTTTACGAACCTACATTTTCATTATCCATATCTGTTTTATTATCTATTGAACTTTAGTCCCATTTAATTAGTACTTTCCAGGTTGTGACCTTTCCATCTGTAGCCCTTTTGTGATCACAATAGGAGTTTGGAAGGCACTCGGACATCACAGTACCAGGTATCTCTTTGTATTTGTGGACAATAATGAAAATCTCAGCGGATGAATAGAGGTTTGTAAACTGAGCGTTTGACATTTCATTCCGATCCTACTACCAATACTCGAACATCGTAGTCATCATACTACATATACCCCCAGCGTTATAATTATATTATATCAATTTAAAATCCATTTAGAAATCTCCATAAGAGATCTGGAGCAGTCTGTGTTTTGGGCTGGCTCTTTCAAATCACTGGCGCGGTATAAATTTTTGATAGAACCCATGGCATCTTGATTGAGTTAGTCGGTGATTGCTATGTTAACATTTGCTTTCTAGTGGTTTTGTATTATTGATATAAATCTATTCTCTCTCTTCTTTTTTTTTATAGAAAGTAGCGTAGCAAGGTTAGGTTAGACACTGCTATGTTTGCATTAAGGAAATCTATTTTCAATTTCCGGTCCGAAAATAGTCAAAGGGGTTATGTTAGTTTAGTCACTCAGGTTAAGGTTAGGTGAGGTTTTCCTCGAAAAGAACTGCTTTCCCGTAGAGCTCCCAAATTTGGTGACGAGCTCTCTGACAGCACTCTCCATTGCGAGAACTCATCCAATTTGAAATATATTTTTTCACATAAAGACCGTTATATCTAGGAAACTAACAGGCAGGGAAAAATCGTTTTCAGTTCTGGAATCGAATAGTCAAAAGGTTATGGTAGGTTAGCTCAGGTTAGGTTAGCTTAGGTTGGGTTAGGTGAGGTTAGGTTAGATTAGGTTAAATCAATATCTCGGAAACTAACAAACAAGGACAAATTGTTTTCAGTTCTGGAATCAAATAGTCATAGGGGTAATGTTAGGTTAGGTTAGGTTAGACACTGCTCTGTTTGCTTTAATGAAATCTATTTTCCATTATCGGTCCGAAAATTGTCAAAGGGGTTATGTAAGGTTAGTCACTTAGGTTAGTTGTGGTTACGTTAGGTTTCCTCGAAAAAATCAACTTTCTCGTATAGCTCCCAAATATGGTGACGAGTTCTCTGACAGCATTTTCCATTTGCGAAAACTCATCGAATTTGAAATACATTCTCTCTCACAAAAAACTCAATATCTCGGAAACTAACAGACAAGGAAAAATCGTTTTCAGTTCTGGAATAAAATAGTCATAGGGGTAATGTTAGGTTGGATTGTTACGGTTCAAAATCAAATTTTGTCATTTGAATCCATCTGTTACCCTGTATAGTATGAAATCGTAAACCTTTGCTAACGATTCTACATTCTGATTTGATTTATGCTTCTTGTAGTCGTTATATTGGTTGTGTATTTTTACTGTACGTTTCTTATTCTATTCATATTTCACCTACCTTGATTTTAGGCTCATAACTGTTGGATTGACTTCTGAAATTCATAAACCCGAGGTCTCTTTGTTGTATCCATCTCTTGTCCTTATGTTAGATTGTTAAATTATTCCTACAGGATTCCTTATCACCCTCAGATAAGTTTGTTATTGTTTTGTAACTAGTAAGGTTACGTTATATCTAACAGCGGATAGTTCAAAAATACCACTGCGAACTGCGACAGTTCCGTAGTGTATCGAGGCGTTTATCAGGGTTGCCAACTCTGCAACTTTGCGCTTTAGTGGTTGACATCGAAGACAGTGTCCCCGCTTAGAACACTGGTTGTCGGTATTGGACATTTCATTTTATTTTGCAACAATTTTTCTGAATGTTGTTAACAATGTCTTATTGGGCTATTGATTCCTAGTAAACTAGTAAAAATCGTCATTGAATAAACTCCTTTTATGCACATTTTGACATTTGACATAACTTCGACTTTGTCAAAGGAACAATTCAAGGACAGGCGAACAATCCTGAGTTGAATGAAATAAGAAGAAGATCACAACATGGCTTTGTTTTTTTTTTGGGTTTTGATAATTTGGGCCAGGGAGCTCTGGACTCTCGTTTTTTTTTGCCGTTAACGACGTTCTAGAAAGCAGGTGTGTGACAATACTCGTGTAAATCAATTTTTTTAATCTTATCACGTATTAGTGGATTCAATTGATGATGCATGATTAAATAATCTTGGGTGATTTTTGTGGAATGGAATTATAGTCATTTGGATGTATATCACCAAGATTACCTCGGTGAATGAGGATCTAAAGTATTGATGTCGCCCACCGCCATTTTGGACGCCTTGAGTTCCTGATCTGATAACCAGAATTTGAGGAACAGGGACAGGAGAGATCAGACATGAGTAGTCTGACAGTATACTGCCTCGGATAGGACAAGAGTGTTGGACCTCCCAGTTGTACCAAGGCCAAAGGTATCCTGAGCACTGTGGCTAAAGGAGCAGAGACTGGCGTGTAACTATAACATCCTGACAGTTCAACCTTTCCTAATATATTGTCCAAATCTTTGAAACCCTTTTGTTCTAAAAAATTTATCCAAACATTATTCTACTGCAACGGGTGTGGTAGTGAGGGAAAGCATTGGGGACTGCAAACGGAGAACAAATTATCTATTTTTTTTGTGTTGATATTTCTTCCAAATTTACACAACCTTTCTTGGCCTAACTTCTTTCTTATTTTTGTTTATTACCTATACTACCTTTGTGTTATATTTCATTATTGTTTCAAGTTGTTTTGATGCTGTACTTCAGGAGAGTACTGTCCTTATAGAAGGAACTGTTTTATTCATATAGGTACGTGAATATTTGTGTGCACCTTCAGTGTAAAAATTTGAATAGTTACCTGGTTATTTTTATTATTATTTGGTGCTTGCTGCATACCCTTATGGTGCAGATTTAATTGAGGAACCTATTTGGGAATAGGAACCTATATATTTTTTTTGGTTTATTTGTAAGATTATTGATACTTGTTGCCCACTATCATTGTGGCTGATATTTGTACATTTCGGTTGTTTACGAACCTACATTTTCATTATCCATATCTGTTTTATTATCTATTGGACTTTAGTCCCATTTAATGAGTTTTTTCCAGGTTGTGACCTTTCCATCTGTAGCCCTTTTGTGATCACAATAGGAGTTTGGAAGGCACTCGGACATCACAGTACCAGGTATCTCTTTGTATTTGTGGACAATAATGAAAATCTCAGCGGATGAATAGAGGTTTGTAAACTGAGCGTTTGGCATTTCATTCCGATCCTACTACCAATACTCGAACATCGTAGTCATCATACTACATATACCCCCAGCGTTATAATTATATTATATCAATTTAAAATCCATTTAGAAATCTCCATAAGAGATCTGGAGCAGTCTGTGTTTTGGGCTGGCTCTTTCAAATCACTGGCGCAGTATAAATTTTTGATAGAACCCATGGCATCTCGATTGAGTTAGTCGGTGATTGCTATGTTAACATTTGCTTTCTAGTGGTTTTGTATTATTGATATAAATCTATTCTCTCTTTTCTTTTTTTTTATAGAAAGTAGCGTAGCAAGGTTAGGTTAGACACTGCTATGTTTGCATTAAGGAAATCTATTTTCAATTTCCGGTCCGAAAATAGTCAAAGGGGTTATGTTAGTTTAGTCACTCAGGTTAAGGTTAGGTGAGGTTTTCCTCGAAAAGAACTGCTTTCCCGTAGAGCTCCCAAATTTGGTGACGAGCTCTCTGACAGCACTCTCCATTGCGAGAACTCATCCAATTTGAAATATATTTTTTCACATAAAGACCGTTATATCTAGGAAACTAACAGGCAGGGAAAAATCGTTTTCAGTTCTGGAATCGAATAGTCAAAAGGTTATGGTAGGTTAGGTTAGGTTAGCTTAGGTTAGGTTAGCTTAGGTTGGGTTAGGTGAGGTTAGGTTAGATTAGGTTAGATTAATATCTCGGAAACTAACAAACAAGGACAAATCGTTTTCAGTTCTGGAATCAAATAGTCATAGGGGTAATGTTAGGTTAGGTTAGGTTAGACACTGCTCTGTTTGCTTTAATGAAATCTATTTTCCATTATCGGTCCTAAAATAGTCAAAGGGGTTATGTAAGGTTAGTCACTTAGGTTAGTTGTGGTTACGTTAGGTTTCCTCGAAAAAATCAACTTTCTCGTATAGCTCCCAAATATGGTGACGAGTTCTCTGACAGCATTTTCTATCGCGAAAACCCATCGAATTTGAAATACATTCTTTCTCAAAAAAAACTCAATATCTCGGAAACTAACAGACAAGGAAAAATCGTTTTCAGTTCTGGAATAAAATAGTCATAGGGGTAATGTTAGGTTAGGTTAGGTTAGACACTGCTATGTTTGCATTAGGGAAATCTATTTTCAATTATCGGTCCGAAAATAGTCAAAGGGGTTATGTAAGGTTAGTCACTCAGGTTAAGGTTAGGTGAGGTTTTCCTCGAAAAAAACTGCTTTACCGTAGAGCTCCCAAATTTGGTGACGAGCTATCTGACAGCCTTCTCCATTGCGATAACTCATCAAATTTGAAATATATTTTTTCACATGAAAAACATCATATCTTGGAAACTAACAGGCAGAGAAAAATCGTTTTCAGTTCAGTAATCAATTAGTCAAAGGGGTTATGTAAGGTTGGGTTAGGTTAGACACTGCCCAGTTTGCATTCCGAAGGAAATCTGTTTTCAATTTCCGGTCCGAAAATAGTCAAAGGGGTTATGTTAGGTTAGTCACTCAGGTTAAGGTTAGGTTTTCCACGAAAAAATCAACTCTCTCGTAGAGCTCCCAAATTTGGTGACGAGCTCTCTGACAGCATTCTCCATTACGAGAACTCATCAAATGTGAAATATATTTTTCCACATAAAAAACGTTATATCTCGGAAACTTACAGGCAGGGACAAATCGTTTTCAGTTCTGGAATCAAATAATCAAAAGGTTATGTTAGGTTAGGTTGGGTTAGGTGAGGTAGGGCTAGGTAAGGTGAGACATTACTCTGTTTGCCTTCCGAAAGAAATCTATTTCCCATTTCCGGTCCGAAAATAGTCAAAGGGTTTATGTTAGGTCAGTCACTTAGGTTAGGGTTGGGTTAGGTTTTCCACGAAAAAATCAACTCTCTCGTAGAGCTCCCAAATTTGGTGACGAGCTCTCTGATAGCATTTTCCATTGCGAAAACTCATCAAATTGAAATATATTTTTCACAAAAAAAAATTAATATCTCGGAAACTAACAAACAAGGACAAATCGATTCCAGTTCTGGAATCAAATAGTCATAGGGGGAATGTTAAGTTAGGTTAGGTCAGATAAGACACTGCTCTGTTTTCTTCAAGGAAATCTATTTTCCATTATCGGTCCGAAAATAGTCAAAGGGGTTATGTGAGGTTAGTCACTTAGGTAAGTTGAGGTTACGTTAGGTTTCCTCGAAAAAATCAACTTTCTCGTATAGATCCCAAATATGGTGACGAGTTCTCTGACAGTATTTTCCATCGCGAAAACCCATCAAATTTGAAATACATTCTTTTTAAAAAAAACTCAATATCTTGAAATCTAACAGACAAGGAAAAATCGTTTCCAGTTCTGGAATCAAATATTCATAGGGGTAATGTTAGGTTAGGTTAGGTTAGACACTGCTATGTTTGCATTAAGGAAATCTATTTTCAATTTTCGGTCCGAGAATAGTCAAAGGGGTTATGTTAGGTTAGTCACTCAGGTTAAGGTTAGGTGAGGTTTTCCTCGAAAAAAACTGCTTTCCCGTAGAGCTCCAAAATTTGGTGACGAGCTCTCTGACAGCACTCTCCATTGCGAGAACTCATCAAATTGGAAATATATTTTTACACATAAAAAACGTTATATCTCGGAAACTAACAGGCAGAGAAAAATCGTTTTCAGTTCTGGAATCAAATAGTCAGAAGGTTATGTTAGTTTAGGTTAGGTTAGCTTAGGTTAGGTTAACTCCGCCATGGACTTGCACTACATCCATGCCGGTCACAAGCCCGGAAAAAGGAGGAGTG
The DNA here is from genome assembly GCA_032362365.1 of Zygogramma bicolorata. Lineage (NCBI taxonomy): Eukaryota > Metazoa > Arthropoda > Insecta > Coleoptera > Chrysomelidae > Zygogramma > Zygogramma bicolorata. The sequence goes on along the minus strand of JAVJAQ010001718.1, from coordinate 52,512 downwards.
GCCTTACTGGGGCTGCGACAGGGCCTGTGCCAGTCGTGGACCCAGACCACTTGCTTACTTTGCTTCAACTTGACTTGGGTGAGCAAGTTCTCTGCTTTATACTATCCTATCTGCCAACCTAGGCAAATTCTTGTCTTTCCGTCCCTGATGCTATTAGAGCATTCGAGGGCAAAGGGGGCATTATATTTTCTTACTACTAGGGCATAGGGGAGGCGGCTATGTTCTCTTATCTTCCAGCCCTCTTCTGCTCCGGGGTCTCAAGTTGGGACACTGGCAACAGGAAGGGCTACCGCGTCCCCAATCCCAAGGTGTAGCACCATCGTGCCGAAGGGATGCGTGGCACAGGGGTGATTTAGTGTGTCTTTAGCGATGCCCCCTGGAAATGGCGACCCAGGGGGGATTTAGCCTTACCCCTGCATGCGGGGCTCTGCAGGGGCGGACTGATTTATCCCTAGCTACTCGTGGGACCAATATGGAAAGAAATGATGATTTTTACAGGACATTTATGGATGATAAAATTGACCCAACGGTCAGGAGAAGTAGTCTTGCCCGGACTCCCCCGGAAGGCATCACACTTGAGAGACACAGGCACAGAGAGGAAATGGCCCAGGCTCAGGCTGCAATACCCTTCTCGAGGAAGAAACTGGAATACGGAGTGGAACCTAAACGAACGGAAACATACACGCTTGAAGACTCGCCAGAGAGGGACCAATCAGAAGGAGAAGAAGGTAAAACCAAGAGGAAGAGAGTCGAAACCCCCAACAAGGAAGAGGTGGAGAAAATGTTCAAAAAGCTTGAGAAACAATTGAAGAAAATGGCAGAAAAAATGTCAGAGATGCTTAAATACGAGAAAAATTGGCCGAATACGAAGGTGGAGATCAAATGTGGCATTCGCGAAATGAATGGAATTTTACAAAGCGTCCTTAGGGAGGAGGAGGCTGCAAAGAAGGAAGCAGGAAAAAAGATGATGGGGAATCAAGATGCACGAGAAGAGAAGAGGGAAAAAATTGAAACGAAAACCATTCCGGAACCAAAGAAAGCCCAGACACACGAGATGGACACCCAGACCGAGGACAGAATAGGCATAGACGTTGGCACCCAGACAGAGGGCAAGATAGGCATCGACATTGGTACCCAATGGGAGGAAAAAGATTTTACCTCAATTCGGAACCTGGATGGAGTTGAGAAGTATGAAGACTGGTTAAAAATTGCCGATATAGAATGGCACCCGGATGCGTTTCGAAGCACAGAGGTGAAGGTGGGTAGCCCCCTTAATACAAAAGACTGTACAGTCAAGGTGGTACTCGTGGAGGAAAGCGATCCGGGTATGACTAAGAATATTCAGGCAGCGTATCGGCTCAGACATCCAGAAATAGAAGAGCTAACGGACGACTTCGAAATGCTGTATCAGAACACAGTGAGGAGAGGGACAGACGAGGTAATCTCCATAAAGAAAATCGTCAAAATAAACATAGGACAAACGGAGAGGAACTTATGGGACCGGCTGAACAAGTTACGTGAAGCAACTGAAGGGGACCCCTGGATAGCCCTACATAAGGTCGAAAGCTTGAGTGTCGAAAGACTCAAAAAAATGGCAGAGGCTATCTTTAGGGATACGGACACCAAAGTCGTGATCTATACTGATAAATTAGAAGAACCTGGACAGCCAAAGACCCATAAGCCGAGAAATACCTACGCAATGATAGTGGACAGCGGAACAAATGATTCCGGACAGGTTCTTGCAGGTATTAAGCAGAAATTGATAGGGACGACGGCCATTGAAGCCATCAAAACGGTAAGAAAGATTAGGGATGGAAAGATTCTAATCCTTACCAACAGGGATGAAGGTGCGGTGGAAGCCTTAAAAGAGAAGATTATGACATCTAACACGGGCCTTACAGTTAAAACAACTGCTAAACAGGCAGACTGGGGAGAAACAGCTATCCACGTCAGAGGAATGGATGAGACGGTAACGATGGAAGACGTCCACGATGCCATAAAGAAAGAGTTGGGAGACCAAGAAATAGTATATAAATTGAGTGAACTACGGCCAAATGCCAGAAACACTCAGGCTATTACCATAATAGCCAAAACGGACATTGCAGAGCGCCTTTTAATGAAAGGTAGAATGAGAATAGGCATGAGCCTATGTAGCCTACAGAAAAGGGTGGACCTGATAAAGTGTAACAAATGCTGGGGCTATGGACACGTGAGGAACGAGTGCACGAGAAGAGAAGACCGCTCAAACCTGTGTAGGAACTGCGGCGAACAGGGACACCTCGAAAGAGACTGCACAGCGGAAGCTAAATGCCCCGCTTGCAAAGAACAGCATAAAATGGGCACGAGCAAATGCCGCATCTTCAAAAAAGAGATATCTAGGTGCAGAAGGGAGGAAAAACGGTGGAGAGTGGTGCCGCAACGAACAACGGAACGGCAAGTGAGCATGGAAAATGAAACCACACAAAATGGTCAAAATCCTGCAAACTAATTTAGGCAGAGCAAGGGCGGCGCACGACCTAGCCTATGCGAAGTGTAAAAGGGAAAACCTCGATATATTGATTGTGGCAGAGCCTAACAAGAATAAAACAAAAGGAACAGCTTGGATACAGGACAAACGACAAGATGTAGCAGTACTCATTCTGAATAAAGCCCTCGAAGTAGCATCTACTAAAGGAGAAGAGGGATATGTGGTCATAAAATTCAAACACAGCACTTTAGTCTGCTGCTATATTTCGCCAAACATAGGTATGGTAGAATACGAAGCAAAGGTCGAGGAAATTATGAACGACGTCGACAGCATGGGCCGCGGAATTATACTTGGGGACATCAACGCTAAGTCACCCTTATGGGGGTCTACCATGGGGGACGCGCGAGGAGAGTGCTGGGCAGAATGGATGGCGACGAAGAACCTGATCGCATTAAATGATGGAACACCTACATTTTGTAGAGGAGCGAGTGAGTCCTGCATAGACGTTACCATGGTGACCGCAAAAATGGCAGAAGACATCTCTAGCTGGAAGGTACTGCAAGAAGAAAACCTCTCACTCCACAAATATATCGTGGTGGAAACGGCGGAAAAAACCAAAGCAACTCGGATCTACGAGAAACAGAGAAAGATTATAGACTGGCACAAATTCAACGAAATAATCAGAACACGATTACACGAAACAAGCCAAGAAGATAAAGCCTCCCACAAAAAGACTTCGGAAATACTACAGGATGCGTACCGCCTATCGACTATTAGAAGCAGGAACCCAGACAGACCAACTCCATACTGGTGGACCGTAGAAATTGAGCAACAGAGGAATACGTGTAACAGCGCACGCAGAATACATACAAGGGCAGCCAAATATGAAACGAATCCCAACAGGCTGGAAGAAACACGCGAACGGTATAGGCAATCCAAGAGAGAGTTGAGAAGACTTATAAATAAATCGAAGCGAGATCATTGGAACCAGCTGTGCGATGAATTGGACAACGATATATGGGGAAGTGGGTATAAAATAGCACTCCTGGGACTGCAAAATAAAGCCCCGTACGAAGTCTGCGCCGAGAGGAAAAGAGAAATAGTTGAAGCCCTTTTCCCTACACGCGGGGAACCTACCATACACCAAAACTGGCGGATACAACAAGTAGAACCCTTCACTGCGACAGAGATAGAAACAGCAGTCGATTCCATGAAGACCGGAAAGGCTCCGGGAATGGATGGTATACCGAGCGAGGCGATAAAAGCGGCCTACAAGACGGAGCCCGAGTGGATAGCGAGTATGCTCAACGCACTCCTAGTGCGGCAGGCATTTCCTGAAGACTGGAAAACTGCAAAAGTTGTTCTCATACCAAAGAAGGGAAAGGATCCCAACCAACCGTCAGCATACAGACCCCTCTGTATGCTGAACACTCTGGGGAAACTCTACGAGGCACTAATTAGAAATCGATTGGCAATTGAAATAGATGGAAAAGGAGGACTGGCAGAAAACCAATACGGATTCAGGAAGGGCCGATCAACAATCCACGCACTAGAGCAAGTGAATGAAACCGTAGCGAGGTGCAGAGACCAATGGTGTGTACTGATTACGCTCGACGTAGAAAACGCCTTTAACTCAGCGGACTGGGACATTATCATCCAAAAAGTGAAAAATATAGGGGTATCGGAATATCTGATAAATGTTCTGAGGACATACCTGGAGAATAGAAAAGTCATCGTGGGCCAAGATGAAGCCAGAGCGGTACAAGCCGGAGTTCCGCAGGGGTCGGTGCTGGGACCACTTCTGTGGAACATCCTGTATGACAAAGTACTTAGGCTGAACCTACCGAGAGGAGTAACAAGTATTGGATTTGCGGACGACCTTGCACTGGTAGCGAGAGGCAAAGATGTGCAAGAACTCACAGAAAGGGTAGAAGAAAGCCTACAGCGGATCGGGCAATACATGGAAAGCCACAAACTGCGACTAGCCCCAGAAAAGAGCGAAGCTGTCATCCTTAAAGGAAAAAGAAAACGTGACGACATAAAGTTCCAGCTGGGGAACACGACCATTGTTCCCCAGAAGACGCTGAAATATCTGGGAATAGTTATGGACAGCCAAAGGCTCTTCGGACACCATGTCATAGCTGCAGTCAAAAAAGCAGAGGACAGGGCGGCGTGCCTAGCAAGACTGATGCCAAATATTAGGGGACCAAGCAGCAGTAAGAGAGCGGTATTGAGTGGGGTGGTGCAGTCCATACTGCTATATGGGGCACCGATCTGGCACACGGCAATTAGAATGAATAAATACAGGCAAATGGTAACCAGGGCGCAGAGGAAAAGCTTGCTAAGAGTGATATCTGCATATAAGACGGTTTCCACAGAGGCGACACAGGTTATAGCCGGAAAAATCCCCATCGACCTCCTAATTGAAGAAAGGAGATTCGTGCATGAGAGGACAGATGAAGAGCCGCTAGCAACACGAAAGAAAAGGGCTAGAGAAAGAAGCCTGGAAAAGTGGCAGGAAAGATGGGAAAATAACCATGAGAAGGCACAATGGACCAAAAAACTCATACCATCGGTAAGGGAGTGGGTGAGCCTCAAAGACAAACAGGTGAACTATTTCACTACGCAGCTACTGACGGGACATGGCTCTTTCGGAAGCTATACACGGCGTATCCGAAAGACAGTAGATGAACACTGTACCTACTGCGATAATCACTCGGACAATGCAGAACATACACTTTTTATATGCCCGAGATGGATACGGGAAAGACAAACGTTGCAGGCCGGTATTGACGAACCACTCAGTACGGACACTTTCAGAATAACGACGGGCAAGAACTGGATCGAGTTTCGCAAATTCGCAAATGTAGTCATGGCCAAGAAAGAGCGAGAAGAACGAGAGAGGCAACAGCACCAGCAACAACAACAACAGTCGCCTATAGGGTAGACTTGCCATGTCCACCTGAAGAATGTCCTAAGCGGACGATACCAGATGGACAACTCGTGGCGAAGAGGGGGGAGTTTTAGTGGCTACACCACTTGCTCGCGGAGCCGGTCCGCGGGCATTCGAAGGTCTTTCTCCCCCCACCAAAGAGCTTAGGTTAGGTTAGCTTAGGTTAGGTTAGGTTAGCTTAGGTTGGGTTAGGTAGGATTAGGTTAGGTTAGGTAAGGTTAGACACTGCATTACGAGAACTCATCGAATGTGAAATATATTTTTTCACATAAAAAACGTTATATCTCGGAAACTTACAGGCAGGGACAAATCGTTTTCAGTTCTGGAATCAAATAATCAAAAGGTTATGTTAGGTTAGGTTGGGTTAGGTGAGGTAGGGCTAGGTTAGGTGAGACATTGCTCTGTTTGCCTTCCGAAAGAAATCTTTTTCCCATTTCCGGTCCGAAAATAGTCAAAGGGTTTATGTTAGGTTAGTCACTTAGGTTAGGGTTAGGTTAGGTTTTCCACGAAAAAATCAACTCTCTCGTAGAGCTCCCAAATTTGGTGACGAGCTCTCTGATAGCATTTTCCATTGCGAAAACTCATCAAATTGAAATATATTTTTCACAAAAAAAAATTAATATCTCGGAAACTAACAAACAAGGACAAATCGTTTTCAGTTCTGGAATCAAACAGTCATAGGGGGAATTTTAGGTTAGGTTAGGTCAGATTAGTCACTGCTCTGTTTTCTTCAAGGGAATCTATTTTCCATTATCGGTCCGAAAATAGTCAAAGGGGTTATGTGAGGTTATTCACTTAGGTAAGTTGAGGTTACGTTAGGTTTCCTCGAAAAAATCAACTTTCTCGTATAGATGCCAAATATGGTGACGAGTTCTCTGACAGTATTTTCCATCGCGAAAACCCATCGAATTTGAAATACATTCTTTTTAAAAAAAACTTAATATCTCGAAATCTAACAGACAAGGAAAAATCGTTTCCAGTTCTGGAATCAAATATTCATAGGGGTAATGTTAGGTTAGGTTAGGTTAGACACTGCTATGTTTGCATTAAGGAAATCTATTTTCAGTTATCGGTCCGAGAATAGTCAAAGGGGTTATGTTAGGTTAGTCACTCAGGTTAAGGTTAGGTGAGGTTTTCCTCGAAAAAAACTGCTTTCCCGTAGAGCTCCAAAATTTGATGACGAGCTCTCTGACAGCACTCTCCATTGCGAGAACTCATCAAATTGGAAATATATTTTTACACATAAAAAACGTTATATCTCGGAAACTAACAGGCAGAGAAAAATCGTTTTCAGTTCTAGAATCAAATAGTCAAAAGGTTATGTTAGGTTAGGTTAGGTTAGCTTAGGTTAGGTTAGGTTAGCTTAGGTTGGGTTAGGTAAGATTAGGTTAGGTTTCGAAAAGGACCCTGATGTGTGGCAGACACGAACAAAAAATGTCCCAGGGAGTCCCACAAGGCTCAATATTGGGACCAACATTGTGGAATGTCCTTTACGATGGGGTACTCCGGTTGAACCTGCCCCAAGGATGCTCGACGGCGGCTTTTGCAGATGACCTGGCCCTGGTGGTGAGGGCTAAAAAGGCAAACCTCCTAATGGAGAGAGCAAACGACGCACTCTCCCTCATTGGGGACTGGATGCGAACCAATGGTCTCGAAATAGCTCCGACGAAAACGGAGTCCATCATAATCAGGGGCCCCAGGAAGAGGGACCACATCTCTTTCCACCTCCAAGGGACAAGGATTGAACCCAAAAAGTTCGTCAAATACCTTGGCGTCTGGTTGGACGATAAGACAATTTTCAACGAACACATCAGGAAGACATGTGAGAAGGCGGACAGGCAGATAGCTGCCCTGTCAAAGATATTGCCCAATATGAGGGGTCCCAGTACATGCAAGAGACGCATGCTCTACGGCGTGGTGCAATCAGTGTTGCTTTACGCGGCGCCAGTGTGGAAAAGAGTTATGGACGTACAGAAGTACCGAAACATGGTAAACGCCACCCAGAGGAAAATGCTCCTCCGAACGACGTCAGCGTATAGAACAGTGTCGGCACAAGCGGTATGTGTGATAGCTGGGGTCCCTCCTATAGACCTCCTGGTGAGGGAAAGGGCCCGCCTGGATGGGTACGTGGAAGTCCGAAACGTCCGAAAAAACGCCGAGAGACTGACAACGATTGGGAAGTGGCAAGACAGGTGGGACAATAACACAATAAACGCCCAGTGGACAAAACGGCTGATCCCGGATCTCGAACCCTGGCTGGCTTGCAAACACAGGCAGGTGAACTATTTCGTCACCCAATTTTTCACAGGCCATGGCTCGTTTAGGAGCTTCACCAAGAGGATTGGGAAGAGCTTCGACGATGCCTGCATTTACTGCGGTAATGTAGACGACGTTGAGCACACCATGTTCGAATGTGACAGATGGGATAGAGAACGAATAGCCTTCGAACTGACCACGGACACAGTACTTTCCCTTGACACCATGGTTAACCACATGCTCGCCACCAAAGAGGGCTGGAAAGCCACCAGCACTTTCATAGTAAATGTGCTCGGGCAAAAGGAGGCAGAGGAGAGGAAGCACCAGAGGCAAGCTGATCAAAGGCCTTGAGTCATACTACAAGAGATCGCAACGCCGCCCAACTCTGAGTATATCCTTCGTGATGGTTCCAGAGTAGGGATAGGGCCAGGGGTGGTTTTTGTCGGAGTAGCGCCCGACAGTACCAGGTCTGATAGACTCCAAAGCCCAAGGACCTGGTCCCAAGCGGTTTCCACCCCACCACAAAAAAAAAAAAAAAAAAAAAAAAAAAATTAGGTTAGGTGAGGTTAGACACTGCATTACGAGAACTCATCAAATGTGAAATATATTTTTTCACATAAAAACCGTTATATCTCGGAAACTTACAGGCAGGGACAAATCGTTTTCAGTTCTGGAATCCAATAATCAAAAGGTTATGTTAGGTTAGGTTGGGTTGGGTGAGGTAGGGCTAGGTTAGGTGAGACATTGCTTTGTTTGCATTTCGAAAGAAATCTATTTCCCATTTCCGGTCCGAAAATAGTCAAAGGGTTTATGTTAGGTTAGTCACTTAGGTTAAGGTTAGGTTAGGTTTTCCACGAAAAAATCAACTCTCTCGTAGAGCTCCCAAATTTGGTGACGAGCTCTCTGATAGCATTTTCCATTGCGAAAACTCATCAAATTGAAATATATATTTCACAAAAAAAAATTAATATCTCGGAAACTAACAAACAAGGACAAATCGTTTTCAGTTCTGGAATCAAATAGTCATAGGGGGAATGTTAGGTTAGGTTAGGTCAGATTAGACACTGCTCTGTTTTCTTTAAGGAAATCTATTTTCCATTATCGGTCCGAAAATAGTCAAAGGGGTTATGTGAGGTTAGTCACTTAGGTAAGTTGAGGTTACGTTGGATTTCCTCGAAAAAATCAACTTTCTCGTATAGATCCCAAATATGGTGACGAGTTCTCTGACAGTATTTTCCATCGCGAAAACCCATCAAATTTGAAATACATTCTTTTTAAAAAAAACTTAATATCTCGAAATCTAACAGACAAGGAAAAATCGTTTCCAGTTCTGGAATCAAATATTCATAGGGGTAATGTTAGGTTAGGTTAGGTTAGACACTGCTATGTTTGCATTAAGGAAATCTATTTTCAATTATCGGTCCGAGAATAGTCAAAGGGGTTATGTTAGGTTAGTCACTCAGGTTAAGGTTAGGTGAGGTTTTCCTCGAAAAAAACTGCTTTCCTGTAGAGCTCCCAAATTTGGTGACGAGCTCTCTGACAGCACTCTCCATTGCGAGAACTCATCAAATTGGAAATATATTTTTACACATAAGAAACGTTATATCTCGGAAACTAACAGGCAGAGAAAAATCGTTTTCAGTTCTGGAATCAAATAGTCAAAAGGTTATAGTAGGTTAGGTTAGGTTAGCTTAGGTTGGGTTAGGTTAGCTTAGGTTGGGTTAGGTAAGATTAGGTTAGGTTAGGTAAGGTTAGACACTGCTCTGTTTGCCTTCCGAAGGGAAACTATTTTCCATTTTCGTTTCGAAAAAAGTCGAAGGGTTTATGTTAGGTTAGTCACTTAGGTTAAGGTTAGGTTAGGTTTTCCACGAAAAAATCAACTCTCTCGTATAGCTCCCGAATATGGTGACGAGTTCACTGACAGCATTTTCCATTGCGAAAACTCATCAAATTTGAAATACATTCTTTCTCAAAAAAAACTCAATATCTCGGAAACTAACAGACAAGGAAAAATCGTTTTCAGTTCTGGAATCAAATAGTCATAGGGGTATTTGTTAGGTTAGGTTAGACACTGCTCTGTTTGCATTAAGGAAATCTATTTTCAATTTTTGGTCCGAATATAGTCAAAGGGGTTATGTTAGGTTAGTCACCCAGGTTAAGGATAGGTGAGGTTTTCCTCGAAAAAAACTGCATTCCCGTAGAGCTCCCAAATTTGTGTAACGAAGCGTTTTTTTACCTTCCTGCAATTTTGGTATCGAAGAGAACGGAATCATCTCGCTTGTCAAAACTTTTCAACAATCTATTGCAAATTCAGTCTATCCAGAAACAACTGACCGTTCTCTCACTTTTCCCGTATAGGTTGAACAGTCTCAATACCATGTCACTTGCTTTGTGCCATCAGCACCTTCGATTCATTCCGACACCCAAACGCTTCGTTGAATTCTCAGATACCAAACTTCTCCCAGCTGCTTGGTATGAATAATTTGGATCAGTTTTATTGGGATAGTATACAGAGTACATTCTCGAGCTAGATCCTTTTGTATTCCTCTCTAATATTGTTAATTTTCCTAAACTGTGAATCAGGGAGAAGTGAGGTTATGTACTATAATCATAAGTTATAAATTGTCCTGAATGAGCAATTCTACGGGTAAATGGCAAGCTAAAGACTGAAATACCGCTGTGGAGAAATATCCGGAAGTGTCAGGAAACCTAGCAAATATTTTTCTGGAACCCTTTCGTCAAAAACACCATCCATTCTCGTCTGAAAATCTGACGCCGCTCACTTTTTGCTCCTAAAAGTTTCTTGTCCCAGAAAAATTTACTTTCATATAGGTTCGAATTCGCATGGTGTTTTTTATGAAAGACAAAAAGTAGTAACCAAATTTCTGTAGTTTTTGTGCCTTTGAGTTTTTCGAAGGTAGAAAAACAGGGTACGACACCTGGTTTTTATGGCAGTTTTTCCATAATTTTTTGTTTCTGAAAAGGATTTCTATAAATACGAGAATTCGAAAAATCACGGGGAGTTGAATTTTACCTGCGATAGTGACAAGTTGAATTTTTCCTGCGAACCAGTTTTCAGTTTTTGAAGTTACCGACCGAATTTTCCTAAGTAAATTTGATTTTGATACTTAGAATATTTCTCCACCGTTTCGTTTGGTTTCAAATTTTCAATATTTTCATTTGAGTGAGAGTGACAGTAAATTGCAGTGTTGGTGCAACGTTGACATGATACCGTTTCAATTAATTGTCATATCTCCGTTCGTATTTCGTGTACGAATTTCAGAGCCAGTTTTGAGTAAGTGACTGCTACCGTTTTATTTCATTTTCTTGAACAGAGTTCACAAGTGACACCCGGAAGTAAGAACCTAAGGTATATAGATTTTTTTTACATCCTTTTCTTGATCACCGATCCCTCGATTACACAACCGTCGCGAATCACTTTGGTACCGTGAACTTGTAGTTCCCTCAAGCCTCTGAGTATAACCGGGTAGTAGAAACGGGGTTCACCGTTGATCGGTACTTTTCCCGATTTTGCTATAAATATATTAGTTCCCTAGCCGCTGAGCATAGCGGGCAGGCGGAACTTATTATTTCTAGTAAGCAACAAGCGGTTGTGGAATTTTATGTGGACAGGTCCGAGTTCTAAGGAGTGTTTAATAAGTATCCTGTTTTGGGAAGATCTGACTGTCAAACTTTCGCGAGCCATTTGGTACTGTGAATTTAGTCCCCTAGTCGCTGAGAAGTCCGGGCTCAGGGACGGAGTTCACCATTGATCAGTACCGTTAATCACTCTAAATATCAGGTCCCTAAGTCGCTGAGAAGTCCGGGCTCGGGAGCTAATTGCATTTATAGTGATACCGTTTTTTTTTTCTTTTTTTTTATTTAGTACAAAAAGGTCGTATGCTTTCCAAAGTCCGTTCTCATTCTGCTGTTTTAGGAAGATCTGACTGGCAAACCTTCGCGAGTCATTTGGTACTGCGAATTTAGTCCCCTAGTCGCTGAGAAGTCCGGGCTCAGGGACGGAGTTCACCATTGATCAGTACCGTTAATCACTCTAAATATTAGGTCCCTAAGTCGCTGAGAAGTCCGGGCTCGGGAGCTAATTGCATTTAAAGTGATATCGTTTTGTTTTAATCAATTTATTACAAAAAGGGTTTCCGTCTTATGCTTCCTAAAGTCCGTTCTCATTCTGCTTGAGTTGAAGTTGTATTTGATTATTATTTTTTTTACTTCAGAGGTACACTTGTGAAAGTTTTAAGTTGAAAGGTTTATATTTGGTACAAGCTCTGAAATCGGTAACGTTCTACCGACCGAGATAACTTTCTACCGACCGAGATGACGTTCAAATTTTTTATTTAAAGTTATTTTCTTAAGGCTTCTATTTACCGAGTTGCTCTCCCATTCACTTGTTGATTTTCCGACAGAGTATTACCGTTAAATTTCCATCTTCTTTGTTTGTGAGCATACTCGTTTCAATAAAACAACAATTGTTAGATTGAAATTTCAGTTTGTTTTCCTCAGTCACCTCACTTTTTCAGGTTTATATCTCAACAATTTAAGGGTGATTTGTGCTTCTCTGCATATCAAGTGGGATACCGTCCAGGGACGGTGGTTTAAGTGAACTTTCGACGAACCGTTACCGAACCGAAATCAGTATATTTTATTTTTCTGATCTACTGAATGTATCGGTGTTGAATATTTATATTCCAATACCGATTTTTCAGTGGATTTTGCAGCCGGTACTCCTGTTGGAAGTAATTGGTGTAATTAAAGCCTACACCCTATTATAAAAGTCTTTCCTGGTCACACTATCAGACCCCTGGGATACCGTTTCTCCATCTGCTGCTACCTGGGCCTCCCTAACGACTTTTGAGGGAGCAGTGGAGCATACCATTACAAAAACTGGCGCCCGAGCAGGGACCGATTTAGTGTGGAAATTTCCAGAAGTTTCCATTTGGTTTGTCCCAGTTTTTCATTTTCACCGAATATTTTTTCCCCAAATTGTGTAACTTGATTTTCAATTTATTTCTATATTTGAAGTTTTTTTGTCAGCAATAGACATTTTCTTCGCATTTTCAGCATTTTCAGCGATTTATAATTTGTGATATTTTCTTTTTCAGCCGCCCTGAAATAGTTTATTCTGATTTGCATCCCCTTTCTAATGCCTTATTGTTGGTGAATATTCTCGTTTCAACATTTTGTTCAAATAGTTTTGAGACATTTGAACCACATTATTATATCAACCCCGACCATTTGTTGACATTGCCTGTTTTTCCAGCATTTTTGAATAACATTGTCGGTATTTTTCTTTTCTCATATATTGATCTTATTTTCCAGAACTTTCAAATAGTGTTGCGCAATTTTTTTTTCCCGAGTGCTTTTCACCCTGGACACTTGTTTTTCTTTCGAGAATATTTTGGGTTTACTGATTTGTCTTACCGGATTATTGCAACTGCCCCAATTACCTGTTCGATACTGATTTGAATTGTATATAGTGATATCGAAAATTTGCGAATTTTTTATGTGAATATTTATTGTATATATTATATCTGATCGATGAAAACTGATTGGTTACTATATTAACATTGAAAGGTTTTTCACCTGTACTGGATCTATATATCCCTGCTGCGTTCTTTCATTTATTATTATTTATCTAGTGAAAGGTATTTATATTTGGTATATATTGGGTTCATTTATTTACTTGGGTGTTTGAATATTTCCATCGAATAGGAACTGACTTTGTGATATTTTGGTACATATATCTGCATACTGGGACTTGAATTTTTTATTTATTTCGTGCGGTATGGTGAAATATATTTTTTCTTCGAAATACTGATTGGATATTTGGTATTATTCAGTTGAATTTGAATAGGAGTGAATACCAACCGGATTGGTTGAGTCGATTTCGGACATTTGAAATATTTCTTGGGTGAAGTACTTCAATATATTTTTTTTTATTTTGAATACGTACTTGATATTATTTCCCAATGGAACGGTTGCAGAACTTCGACGAAGGATTGTTTGGTTTCTGAGAGAACTCCCGTCCAGACTAGACAATCCAGGGCCAATCATAAGAGTTGACCCCCCACCACTATCTGCAAATACTGGAGCTATCCCCAAAAACTTCTACAGCCAGGAGGTGGATCCACAAAGGAGTTTTCCCGTTACGACCAATCATCAGGTGCCTCCCCCAAGACCGGATGACTTTTTTCCGACCTATGTACCGTCAGCTCAGCGGCTGAACACCTACCAGCCCAATCCACAGAGGCAGGATTTCGTCAGGCGGGATCCGAGCCAGGCCCAACCGCAAGCAACTTATGCCCGTGTTGCTGAACTTGTTCCTCCCTTGCAGCCTCTGAAAACATACCGTTGGAATGTCCATTTCAATGGACAAGGGGATCCGGTTGCATTTCTGGAGAGGCTAGAAGAAATTTGCGAAGCCGAAAACGTATTTCCAGATCAACTCCTCACCGCTTTCCCCGAACTGCTACAAGACATGGCTCGCAGCAACCGACGATACTGGAATTCTTGGGCAAGCTTCAAAAATGTTTTCCGAACAACTTTCTACCCCATCCATTACCGAGAAGATATCGAAATGGAGATAAGCCGTAGGCTGCAGAGACATGAAGAGCCGGCGATCAAGTATGTGGTGGACATGCAAACCCTCACCAGAAGACATGGTGGTTTATCCGTTGACCAAGAAACCGCTTGGTTATATCGGAATTTACTACCCGATTACAGACATTATATCCGGCGTACCGACTTCAACGATATACCCTCGTTGATATCCAGGATTTTGGAGTTCGAGAATCTTCGTAAGGAGATGAAAGAGGCATATACCGGATTCTATAGGACAACCTCTCGCCCCTTATACAAGACAGAAAATCCGTCCTACCACTCTAGACAGGAACCGGAACAAATTCGTAATAACCGACCCGTTTTCATTCCTGGGAACCCTCCTCATCCGTCAGATCAGAACCGGAAACCGTTCGCACCCACCGACCGCCGGTATACCCACAACGCCAGAATCAGGATAGGCCTACACCGGACTCGATTCGCTCAACTGCCAACCCGACTCCTAGTACGGGCCAAAGGGGAGAAGAGAACCGCAATAGCCCAAATCCCAGACCACTATGTTGGAGATGTGGAGAAGAGGGACATTTGAGAACTAGCTGCCCCAACCCTCCGAAACTATTTTGCTCACACTGTGGGCGAAGCAATATATTGTCCAGAGACTGCGACTGTAACCAGTCGGGAAACGGGCGGAGAGTTCGACTGGATCGAGGACAGTCGGGCTCCAACAACTGAGCCCCTCGAGTAATCTACCCCACCCTGATGATAGGCGACCGTTTATCCCAGTGACCATCAAAGACACAACCTTCCTGGCCCTTATTGACACCGGAGCTACCAGAACATTCGCTTCGCCAACTGTTGGTGAATGCTGCACCAGTCTTGGATTTCCGTTATTGAAACCGACCGTTCATGAATCTCGCCAAGCCGATGGTTCCCCTATACCTGTCATTCAGGTATTCTGACCGGAGATCACCATAGGACAAGAAACTTTCGAACACGGAATTTTGGTTATCTCCCAACTAAGTGTGGACATCGTTATTGGAATGGATGTTCTACAGTCCCGAAATTTCAGACTGGATTTAACGACGGGCCGACTTTTCCTGAATAACGTGGATATTACCAACCGCCTTCCCGATACCAGGCAATCACCACGGATTCACCTCGTAACCTCTCCGACCGACTCACAATTTCACCAGGAACCATCACCGAATATAAGAGGTGTCGAAGCCCGTGGGTCCGTTGAACAGAATCCGGAACCGAGTGGTGAGACCGAATTTATGGATGGTGAGATGGTGGAGCGAAAAAACCTCACTGAGCTTCAGTGTTACCAGTTTACCAAGTTCCTGGAAACCGAACTACCACTCTTCGACAAAATTAGAGGAACCACTTCGTGGATACAACACCACATCCGTTTATCGAATCCTGAACCAATCAAACAATGTTATCGTCCACAAAACCCGAAGATGCAGGAGATTATCAACCAAGAAGTGGATAAGATGTTAGCCGATGGCCATATCGAACCGCCTCGCAGTCCATGGAGTTCACCAGTTGTCATCGTCCGAAAAAAAGATGGAAAACCGAGATTTTGCATTGATTTCCAGAAGGTCAACGAAGTAACCGAGAAGGACGCCTACCCTTTGCCATTTATCAGTTCCATATTAGATAAATTGCGAGAAGCAAAGTTCATTTCAAGTCTGGACCTGCGTCAAGGTTACTGGCAAGTTCCCCTCACCCCCGCCAGTAAACCAGTTACTGCATTCACGGTGCCAGGACGTGGGCTGTTCCAATTCACCGTTATGCCGTTCGGGCTTCATTCAGCTCCCGCTACGTTCCAAAGATTGATGGATACCGTCATAGGACCGGACATGGAGCCGTATGCCTTTGCTCACTTGGACGATATAATTGTTCTCGGAAAAACTTTCGACGAACATCTGAGTAATTTGCGTAAGGTATTCCGGCGACTACGAGAGGCAAATTTGCAGCTCAACTCCGACAAGTGTAAATTTTGCATGGATTCACTGCGCTACCTTGGACATCCTACCATGAAGGCATCCGAACCGATCCCGAAAAAGTGGAATCTATTGTTAGATGGCCCGCTCCAACAACCATCAAACAACTCCGTCAGTTTCTTGGTATGGCTTCCTGGTATCGATGCTTCATCCCGAACTTCTCGCAGATGGCCTCACCATTGACTAAATTACTGAGGAAAAATTACCGATGGAGATGGAATCCCGAACAAGACGAAGCCTTTGCCAATTTGAAGCGTTGCCTCACCGAAGCTCCAGTAATAACCTGTCCGGATTTTTCCCAACCATTTGTTCTCCAGACCGACGCCAGCGACTACGGACTTGGAGTTGCTTTAACCCAAACCATCGCCGATGAAGAGCATGTAGTTGCTTACGCCAGTAGAACACTGTCCCCGCCGGAGAAGAACTACTCCGTAACCGAGAAAGAATGTTTGGCAGTTGTATGGGGAATCGAGAAGATGAGACCGTACCTGGAAGGTTATCGGTTCACGATCCTGACCGATCATTTATCACTCAAATGGATTCAGGCCATGAAGAACCCGTCAGGCCGCCTGGCTCGATGGGCCATGTTCCTACAACAGTTTGACTTTGAAGTCAAGTACCTAAGAGGATCTCTGAACCGAGTAGCCGATGCTTTATCCCGTCAACCGCTGTCCGATTCGGGAAAAGGAGAACCGACCTGTTTGACCATAGACTTCGTTCAGGCGGAAACCGAATGTCCTTGGTATCAGAAAAAGTCTAAAGAAGTTTCCGAGAAGCCCGACGATTTCCCTGACTATTGTATCCGTGACGGGAAGCTTTACCGTCATTTTTGGGAATCCGGTGATATGATTGAACCCGACATGGTCGATCCATGGAAATTATGCGTACCAAAACCGCTTCGTGCTGCTGTCCTGAAAGAAAACCACGACGCGGTGACTGCTGGTCATTTGGGAGTATCTAAAACTACTGTCCGAATTGCACAACGGTATTACTGGCCCGGAATGTTTCGAGAAATCTCCCAATACGTACGAAGTTGTTTGACGTGCCAAAGATATAAGACGTCTCAATAACAAACTCCAGGTAAAATGCAGCCCTCCCGAAATGTGAAACCATGGAGTACCGTTTCCACCGACCTTGTAGGACCTCTACCGCGTACGAGTAAGGGCCACAACTTTATCTGCGTATTTCAAGACCGGTTTACTAAATGGATACAGATCAAACCACTGCGCAAAGCAACATCCCGTGCTGTGGCCCAGGCATTATATGAGGACATCGTACTCCGTTTTGGCTCCCCAGATACCGTCATCAGTGATAATGGTAGCCAATATACCGGAAAAATTTTTACCGACCTCCTGACTGAATTAGGAATCACCCACCGACTCACTCCGATCTACACTCCGCAAGCTAACCCTGTGGAAAGGGCAAACAAGACTATCAAGACCATGATTGCTCAGTACTGCGAGGACGATCATAGAAAATGGGATCAACATCTTCTTGAGTTACAATTTGCTCTGAACACTTCTCGCCAGGATTCAACTGGGTTTAGCCCGGCTTACTTGAATTTCGGTAGAGAATTCAACCCTCCACGGTCACTTGCAAGACCGGAACAGCCAGCTGGAGGGACCGATGCAAAACCAAGTCTTTGGGTGACAAACCTGCAGAAACTACAAGAAGTGTATGAACTGGTCAAGGTGAATTTGGCCCGAGCTTTCACCACACAATGTCATTACTACAACTTGAGACGAAGAGACTGGAGATGCCGCGTTGGAGACCAAGTAATGAAGAAGGAACATCCACTATCGTCCAAAGTTCAAGGGATTGCTTCCACGCTTGCTCCAAAGTATTCAGGTCCTTATATAGTAAACAGAGTTGTTACCCCCGTGGTTTATGATCTCAAAGACACCGCCGGAAAAATAGTGAAGCAGATTCACATAAAAGACTTAAAACCGTTCCATCCCAAACCGCAACCATAAAAAACCCTTTTTCCTTTTCAGTCATGAGCAAACGCCCAGCGTCCCCCGTAGAGGAATCATCCCGCCGGTTTCGAGGGCTCAATACACCTCCCCAACCCTACCCCACTATAGATCTCACCACTCCGTCCCCACCCCCCGTCATGCTGTTGGAATCCCTTGGAGTAGAGACCCTTCCTATACTCTCCCCGTCCCTATATCTCTCTCCCACCGTTCTCCCACCAAATGATTTTTCGCTTCCCTTGATCCTCCCCCATCCTCCTCCGAACCGTACCCCCTCGAGATACCGCTGCCGCCTTCGCTTCAGCCACCGCTCACCGCTCCGATGAAATCTCCGCCATCGGGACCGTCACCGACCTCTGAGGACTCCACCGACGATCCGACGTCCTGGACCTCCTTCACCATGGCCCCCGAAGTTCGCCGGCTGCTGCGCAACTTTGGGCAACTTCCACCAGCTGTCCAGCTCATCATGGGGCAGGCCTTACTGGAGCAACACCCGACTGTTGGAGCTTTGTGCTCCCGCTCCATGTCTGAACTGATGTCCACCGCCCTGACAGACTGGGCTGCGAAAGAATACAGACAGTATTCCTCCGTGAGGGAGTGGACTCCCACCATGCGGCAGGTGATGGCCTTTTTGCGCCCCGCATCCGTACCGATCAACCGACGGTGTCGCCTGCGGCTCGAAACGAAGGAGAAGCAGGGAGTGTGGGTCACCATCCCTCCAGGCATTTAATCTACAGTCTATGCATTATACCCTCTGGCCGACAATAAATACATTTTTCTTCTTCTTCTTCCTTTGTCTTTAACTTTGCCCAATAAAACCCTATCGATCATTTTTTTTACAGAATGTCCGATATTTTGGAGCTCAATTCATCCCCACTTTCAGACGATTGGATGGTAATAGATTCCGACCTACCCGAAACAGTTTCACCGACAACCTCCGTAACTGTTTCGCCGACTTCTGGAGAACTGCGACCCGTATCAGTGCCTGAAACAGTTTCCGTAATTGCTACGCCAACTTCTGGAGAACTGCCACCCGTATCAGTGCCTGAAACACCATCTGAATCCGTATCGACCACCCCCTTGGTATTTGCATTGCCGACCACTGGAGAGTTTCAAACCGTATCACTGCCCGACGAAAGGTTCGCCCTAGACAAAGGTCTATCCGAAACCGTAAAAGCTCCTCCGGCTACCAATACGGTGGACACACCTACGCCCACCATGAGTGATTCGAGTACCGTCCACCAGCTCTTACAAGAGAATCAGGCTGGAAAAGCGACAGCTCGGACTGAGCAAGATACCAACCCGTACCAGGATCCATTTAACAACAATAGCTATTATGCGATAGAATGCTACTCTGAAGAAGCGTACAATGCTCAGTTAGCGATTCCTCAATCATCTGAGCAGGTACCAGTTCTGGCCCGGCCCGAAACGTTGAGACGCCTTTACCCCGCTCAGACGGCGTCAAACATAGAGAAAGTCTTGAACGATCCGTGCCCGATATATTTTCCTGTGCAGATGAATCTGTGTTGGAGATGTGGATATCCTGGCCACAACCGTCAACAATGTCAACAGCCCTGAAAAATCTTCTGTTCCCGCTGCGGACTAGTGGGGATTCAGTCTCGCGACTGCCCATGTCCTTCCAGGATACCTGTCCAGGTATCGACCCGCTCTACCGAGAGGATATCGATATCCTCCCACCCAGATCCTCACAGACCTCCAAAGAGAACTAGTCAGGGAACACAGACCGCCACCGGGATCGTCGCTGATAGAGCCGTCCAGTGCAACTTCTGCGGTTGCCAAAAGCGTTGTTTCCGCTGAAAGAGTAGTCTTTCAGTCGTCTCCGAAGAAGATCAACCCCGCTGTTCGTCACCCTCCGCTAGAAGATCGGACACCCGGTCCGAATTCACCGTCTTTTTAGTTAAGTGGTATATTTCAGTTTTGAAAAAAAAAATGCAAAGCAAGTTTTCATTTTTTTTTACCGTAAGTAAGCGGGGAATGTAACGAAGCGTTTTTTTACCTACCTGCAATTTTGATATCGAAGAGAACGGAATCATCTCGCTTGTCAAAACTTTTCAACAATCTATTGCAAATTCAGTCTAACCAGAAACAACTGACCGTTCTCTCACTTTTCCCGTATAGGTTGAACAGTCTGAATACCATGTCACTTGCTTTGTGCCATCAGCACCTTCGATTCATTCCGACACCCAAACGCTTCGTTGAATTCTCAGATACCAAACTTCTCCCAGCTGCTTGGTATGAATAATTTGGATCAGTTTTATTGGGATAGTATACTGAGTACATTCCCGAGCTAGATCCTTTTGTATTCCTCTCTAATATTGTTAATTTTCCTAAACTGTGAATTAGGGAGAAGTGAGGTTATGTACTATAATCATAAGTTATAAATTGTCCTGAATGAGCAATTCTACGGGTGAATGGCAAGCTAAAGACTGAAATACCGCTGTGGAGAAATATCCGGAAGTGTCAGGAAACCTAGTAAATATTTTTCTGGAACCCTTTCGTCAAAAACACCATCCATTCTCGTCTGAAAATCTGACGCCGCTCACTTTTTGCTCCTAAAAGTTTCTTGTCCCAGAAAAATTTACTTTCATATAGGTTCGAATTCGCATGGTGTTTTTTATGAAAGACAAAAAGTAGTAACCAAATTTCTGTAGTTTTTGTGCCTTTGAGTTTTTCGAAGGTAGAAAAACAGGGTACGACACCTGGTTTTTATGGCAGTTTTTCCATAATTTTTTGTTTCTGAAAAGGATTTCTATAAATACGAGAATTCGAAAAATCACGGGGAGTTGAACTTTACCTGCGATAGTGACAAGTTGAATTTTTCCTGCGAACCAGTTTTCAGTTTTTGAAGTTACCGACCAAATTTTCCTAAGTAAATTTGATTTTGATACTCAGAATATTTCTCCACCGTTTTGTTTGGTTTCAAATTTTCAATATTTTCATTTGAGTGAGAGTGACAGTAAATTGCATTGTTGGTGCAACGTTGACATTGATACCGTTTCAATTGTCATATCTCCGTTCGTATTCCGTGTACGGATCTCAGAGCCAGTTTTGAGTAAGTGACTGCTACCGTTTTATTTCATTTTCTTGAACAGAGTTCACAAGTGGCACCCGGAAGTAAGAACCTAAGGTATATAGATTTTTTTTACATCCTTTTCTTGATCACCGATCCCTCGATTACACAACCGTCGCGAATCACTTTGGTACCGTGAACTTGTAGTTCCCTCAAGCCGCTGAGTATAACCGGGTAGTAGGAACGGGGTTCACCGTTGATCGGTACTTTTCCCGATTTTGCTATAAATATATTAGTTCCCTAGCCGCCGAGCATACCGGGCAGGCGGAACTTATTATTTCTAGTAAGCAACAAGCGGTTGTGGAATTTTATGTGGACAGGTCCGAGTTCTAAGGAGTGTTTAATAAGTAATCTGTTTTGGGAAGATCTGACTGTCAAACTTTCGCGAGCCATTTGGTACTGTGAATTTAGTCCCCTAGTCGCTGAGAAGTCCGGGCTCAGGGACGGAGTTCACCATCGATCAGTACCGTTGATCACTCTAAATATCAGGTCCCTAAGTCGCTGAGAAGTCCGGGCTCGGAAGCTAATTGCATTTATAGTGATACCTTTTTTTTTCTTTTTTTTCATTTAGTACAAAAAGGTCGTATGCTTTCCAAAGTCCGTTCTCATTCTGCTGTTTTAGGAAGATCTGACTGGCAAACCTTCGCGAGTCATTTGGTACTGCGAATTTAGTCCCCTAGTCGCTGAGAAGTCCGGGCTCAGGGACGGAGTTCACCATTGATCAGTACCGTTAATCACTCTAAATATTAGGTCCCTAAGTCGCTGAGAAGTCCGGGCTCGGGAGCTAATTGCATTTAAAGTGATATCGTTTTGTTTTTTTCAATTTATTACAAAAAGGGTTCCCGTCTTACGCTTCCTAAAGTCCGTTCTCATTCTGCTTAAGTTGACGTTGTATTTGATTATTATTTTTTTTACTTCAGAGGTACACTTGTGAAAGTTTTAAGTTGAAAGGTTTATATTTGGTACAAGCTCTGAAATCGGTAACGTTCTACCGACCGAGATAACTTCCTACCGACCGAGATAACGTTCAAATTTTTTATTTAAAGTTATTTTTTTAAGGCTTCTATTCACCGAGTTGCTCACCCATTCACTTGTTGATTTTCCGACAGAGTATTACCGTTAAATTTCCATCTTCTTTGTTTGTGAGCATACTCGTTTTAATAAAACAACAATTGTTAGATTGAAATTTCAGTTTGTTTTCCTCAGTCACCTCACTTTTTTAGGTTTATATCTCAACAATTTAAGGGTAATTTGTGCTTTTCTGAATACCAAGTGAGATACCGTCCAGGGACGGTGGTTTAAGTGAACTTTCGACGAACCGTTACCGAACCGAAATCAGTATATTTAATTTTTCTGATCTACTGAATGTATCGGTGTTGAATATTTATATTCCAATACCGATTTTTCAGTGGATTTTGCAGCCGGTACTCCTGTTGGAAGTGATAGGTGTAATTAAAGCCTACACCCTATTATAAAAGTCTTTCCTGGTCACACTATCAGACCCCTGGGATACCGTATCTCCATCTGCTGCTACCTGGGCCTCCCTAACGACTTTTGAGAGAGCAGTGGAGCATACCATTACAAAAACTGGCGCCCGAAATTTTCTTTGAAATAGGAGTCTGTTTCTGGCCTTGAAACAGAACCAATTTCCGAGAAACCGACTGCGCCAAGAAGTAACGCCCGCCGAACCCCGAGAACAGCGTTACATTTGGTGACGAGCTCTCTGACAGCATTCTCCATTGCGAAAACTCATCAAATTTGAAATACATTTTTTCACATAAAAAACGTTATATTTCGGAAACTAACAGGAAGAAAAAAATCGTTTTCAGTTCAGGAATCAATTAGTCAAAGGGGTTATGTAAGGTTGGGATAGGTTAGACACTGCCCTGTTTGCATTCCGAAGGAAATCTATTTTCAGTTTTCGGTCCGAAAATAGTCAAAAGGGTTATGTTAGGTTACTCCTCAGGTTAAGGTTAGGTGAGGTTTTCCTCGAAAAAAACTGATTTCCCGTAGAGCTCCCAAATTTGGTGACGAGCACTCTGACAGCATTCTCCATTGCGAGAACTCATCAAATTAATAATATATTTTTTCACATGAAAAACGTTATATCTCGGAAACCAACAGGCAGGGAAAAATCATTTTCAGTTCTGGAATCAAAGAGTCAAAAGATTATGTTAGGTTAGGTTAGACACTGCTCTGTTTGCCTTCTGAAGGAAATTTATTTTCCATTTTCGGTCCGAAAATAGTCAAAGGGTTTATGTAAGGTTAGTCACTTAGGTTAAGGTTAGGTTAGGTTTTTCACTAAAAATCAACTCTCTCGTAGAGCTCCCAAATTTAGTGACGAGCTCTCTGACAGCATTTTCCATTGCGAAAACTCATCAAATTTGAAATATATTTTTTCACAAGAAGAACTTAATATATCGGAAACTAACTGACAAGGAGAAATCGTTTCCAGTTCTGGAATCAAATAGTCATAGTGTGACGTTTTCCTCCTCTCTGTGGTAGGAAAAAGTGCAGCTCCGGCAGCTGTTCGTCTTGGTGAACAAAAAAGGTCGTAGGAGTTTGAGTGTATGTCTTAATGAAAATGTTATATAAATTTATTTAGGGCGCCACCTGGCTAAATGCATTATATAAGAACGTTAGTTTTACCAAACCAGGGCGACAAAACTGAATAATGAAGTTATTCAAAATAAATGCATTATGTGAGCATCCTGAAAATAAATCTGGGCAAAACAAAAGAAACTTGACCAATTAGGCAGTTATAATTTCGCTTGTTGGGGAAATATACAGAACAGTTTTTGTGGTATGATAAGGTGTTACCTCTTATGTAAGAATATACATTTGACTGCATAAGTATTTCTTGCAATCACCCAGTACTGCGTGTTAGCTTACACTTGATGATATATTCTTGTCGAATATGATAAGTAATGAGAATAGAAAAAATAGATAAACGGTAATAAAATGAATCTGGCCTGATATTTCCGGACTAAACAGTGCTGGTAGGAGAATCAGGATCTGGCTGTTGTTCGCCTCCTTTCCATATAGTGATCAGTCTAGTAGGATGCTCGGAAGATAGAAGATTTCATAGTTCCAACCAACAAAAGTATGATTTCATCCAGTTAACTCCAGGGTGGAATAATAACACTGAGATTTATTTTCATTATCAGCTTAACTAGCAATTACAGGGTTCGATAACCACACCTACAACCCTAAAGCAAATGATTAGCACGAGAAGGATATACAATAGATACCACTTACCCCACTGAAGGAGGGTTGAAATATCAAAAAAACTCCTTGATGATCCCTTGAAATCGCCAATAAATGAAGTGGAAATATATTGGAACTCGACTTCATTAAAATAATCTTAAAATAAGAGACAGGGAAGATAATTATATAAAAAAGAAACTTGGTTGTGAAATACTCACAAAAAGTTGAGAGAGCCGGTAGTAGACAAAAAACTACCAGAAGGTGTTATATCTTCAAAACTGACACTGCTTTACGAAGCTTATCTGAAGGGAGTGAGTAGACACCTTGTCAAGAGTGGCACTTTGAGTTTCCTCCAATATTCTCAGATATGCAATTTTTTCAGCAAACAAACTCGCTTCATGAATTCACCTCAAACTCTGACCATTGGCCATTCTCGCACGATTAACATTGCGCAGATAGCATGACTGAGTGCAATGGTGCCATCTCTGATAGATAGGAATACTCCTTTAGGATTTTAAGAAATCGTGAATGATGGGACACAATGCAGAATCAAAATATGAAGACTGTATGAAATATATTACGATAGATAGATATCCAAAATAATCTAAGGGAATAATTAAAAAGAAATAAAAGGTAAATACTTGATTTGAATTTTACCACAGCTGACTTGGTTGCGCTAATCTATTCATTTATTCTATCGTCATTTCACATTTATCTGATCACGATGGACTGAAATGTATTTGTAATCAATACCACTTTTCAGTGCTTTTCCTGAATGAAAAAAAATATAATAATTAATCATAGTTAAATTCCTCTCAACAATAATTTCCAGCCAGGCAACCAGCATTACTCATATGACGGTTATCAGTTGACTACTCCTTCAGTTCACCTGGCGATTTATTAAAATGATTTATTAAAATGATTATTAGCGCTACCTACTCTCCAGAAGTTGAACTTTCGTCGTACTTTGAATTGATTTCAAGATACCTACAAGTATTCTCCTGAACTGATTTCTTCCAAATTTTTATATATACACAGGGGAAAATAGAAAGTAGCATCTTCGAATGCTACACCACCGCCTTCCAAAAAATAAAAATAGACCAGAGGGCTATTTTTCAAAGTGATGAACCTTGTGATCATAGTATCTACGCGTACAATACGTCCTTGCAGAGGAAACCTTTTTTTGGGAAATACATAATAGGTGACTGTCAAAATCGGGCTAGGTCAAAATCGGTAAGTCTTTCACAAGTCATCTATAAAGGAAGGAACGAGGTACATACCACTAATATAATTAAATATATATACATGAGATACATAAACCTTAAAGTAACTGTACACTAAGAAGATAAATATAAGACAATTTCAAAAGTGTTCTCTAATTACTGAAAGATGACTTAACCTTTCATCACATTTATACGGACACATCTGAATTTGAACCAAAGTATTCCTTCAGATCCTTGATATGCCATTCGCCTCCCGGCGAACCATCGACATTTGTCAAAGAATATATTAAATTGGAAATTTTTCTAGCTACAGTGCATAGAATATATTTCGGAGCCAATTTGGCCGAAAATTGATTAGTCGCGTCCGACTGCACTTTGTTTTTTCGCCAAACCTTGTCTCCAACTTCGAAAGAACTAGCGCGTTTACGCAAGTTGTATTGTGCCGAGTTTCTCTCATAAGCATTATGAAGGTTTTGACGAACCTTCGCAAACACTTCAGACAAAGAATCCAAATCTGAACAGTACGTGTCCCTATCACCAGGAAGAAGTTCAATATCACTTGTAGTTTGTACTTCTCCATAGTATCTCCCCGAGAGTGGAACATGTCGGCCAAAATTTAAAAATGTTGGGGAATATCCCGTAACCTCATGTTTTGCCGTGTTTATTGCATGAGCAATCTTTGGCAATTCTGAGTCCCAATTTCTATGATCATCAACATAGCATCTAATCGCGGTACCCACCGTTTTATTCATACGTTCAACAAAATTGCATTGTGGGTGATAACGCGCATTGAACCATATTTTCTGGACCTTATACTCATTTGCTAATTTTTTGAATACGGAGCCAGCAAACTGTGAACCGTTGTCTACTATGATAAATTGGGGGACACCAAAAATCAAAAATACATTGTTCTCCATAAAATCGCAAATGTTCTTGGCTGTAGCACTCCTCAAAGGGTGTAAAATGACGTACTTGGTGAACCAATCACCGATAACGAGAAGATGAGTATATCCCCTTTTCGACCGTGGAAATGGACCCATCAAGTCAGCGGCAATAATTTGCCACGGAAAGTTCACAGTCTTTTCTGCGCCCATGAGACCCATTCGAGGTGCAGATGAAATTTTCTGAGATCCACAAATTTTACAATGACGGATATATTTTAAAATATCCTGCCGCATTTTTGGCCAGTAATAAAGTTCTTGTATCTTGCCTAAAGTTTTATAAAATCCGAAGTGACAGCTAGTAGGTGCATCATGACAACTGCGTATGATTTCGGATCTCTCCTTCTTAGGAATCAGCAGTTTCCATTCTTTGGAGTTGGTTTTTACAGGAACCTGTGAAGGAACTAACTTATAGATTTTCTCATTCTCAATTTTCCACTGGGGATAGGAATCTGGATCACGTCTTATTTTTTCCTTCAAGGAAACGAACCAAGCGTCAGTTGGATCTACTGGAATATCTATGAGAGCAGATTCAGGAACATCGGAATAAATTCGTGACAGGGCGTCTGGTACGACATTCGACGATCCCTTACGATGTTTTAAAACGAAAGAGAACTGTCTCAGTTTAACGGCCCACCTGGCCAGTTTTCCAGTTGGATTTTTAATGCTATTCAACCAAAGCAAAGAATGGTGATCTGTTTCCACCGTGAATACGGTTCCTTCGACGTACGAACGGAATTTTTCTATCGCGAAAATTACGGCCATGAGTTCCCTCTGAGTGACTGTCCAATTTCTTTCGCTACGCGAAAGAGAGCGACTCGCATAAGCTATGACCCTCTCATTGCCATCAATATTCTGTACTAAAACACCTCCCACTCCAGTATCACTGGCGTCCGTTTGAATTATAAAAGGCTTATCGAAATCGGGGCTACATAAAATTGGGGCTGAGACAAGCGATTCTTTTATTTTCATGAAAGATTTTTCAGCTTCATCCGTCCATGATATGGCTTGCCTTTTGCGTTTTCCAACTAGAAGATTGTTGATCGGTGCCACTAAACTGGAAAAATTATTAATAAAACGCCGATACCATGAACACATGCCGATGAAGCGCTTCACTTCCGTTGCTGTTGTAGGTCTGGGGTAGTTGACCATGGTGGCAACCTTATCGGGATCAGTTCTGATTCCATTCCCGTCCACTATAAAACCAAGATATTTCAGGGACGGCTTGAGGAACTCACATTTACTTAGATTAACTGTAAGACCTGCATCCTTCAAACGATCCCTTACTTCCGCTAATAATTTAAGGTGTTGCTCAAAGGTTGGGGAAACCACTATTATGTCATCCAGGTATGTGAATATATTGGGCTCATATTTGGGACCAAATACGGAGTCGATAAGTCTACATAACATTTGTGCTGAATTGCATAATCCAAAAGGAACACAAGTGAATTGGAATAAACCTCTTCCAGGCACACTGAAAGCAGTTTTTTCGCGAGACTCTTCATCAAGAGGAATCTGCCAAAAGGCTTTCCTCAAGTCTATTGATGAAATGAACCTGGCGCCTCTAAGCATGCTCAGGATCCTGTCCACCCTTGGTAACGGATAGCTGTCATGTTTCGTGACTTCGTTTAGTTTTCGCCCATCGAAGCAGAGCCTCATTTCCCCGTTGGCTTTCTTCACTAGCAAGACAGGAGAACACCAACTACTTTGGGATGGTTCGATTACTCCCAGTCTCAACATTTCGTCGAGCTCTTCGTTTAATATCTTCAACATATACGGGGACATCGGATATTGTCTCTGCCGTATGGGAGGAGAAACGCCTGTATCGATATGCATTGCGATTCTATTTGTTCGCCCTAACCTCTTATCGTCGCCACCAATTTCATTGTACGAAGAAATCACTTCATCAGCAGCTATACGCTCACTAGGATTCAATGTATCTAACGAACATAGTTCTGGGTTGACTAGAAAATTTGGATTCTCAACTATACTCAAATTAGTTTGAGACAGTTCACTCTGAATATTCCAAGTGTTTTCCTTGAAATCCAATTTGATCAGAAACAACTTGGCAAAATCGCTACCCATTATAAAAGAATGCTTGACTGTCGGAACTACTAAAGCTCGTACTACACGACAGACATTTTCTACACAGATGGGCAGATCGACAAATCCTGTGACAGTATTTTCTGTTCCATCTGCTGTAGTTATATGCCGAATAGTCGATCTATTTGTAGTTACTTGCAAGCCCAATTCTTTCAAACAGTTTAAACCCAATTCTCCCACTATACTTGAAGAAGAACCTGAATCAAGAAGGACAGTTATCCTATGACCTATCAAATTAAGAGAAATATAGGGTCGATTATCCGAACCTAATCTTTCAAAAATAGGAGCAATCTGTACATTTCCTTGTGAACTGATACTATTTTTATAGAATTTCCGCACACGTGACAGCCACGAAGTCCAACTACGATACTCTACATTACGTTGTTTACTATTCAAAATGGTCTTAAAATCCACTGGGAGAGAACGCCGACCATATAAACGTTTTCCCACTATTAGTTTCCCTTACACTTACAATTTTTGGAGGTTACACCTTGTGTACCACACTTGAAACAGAAAGTAGTTCTAGGCGATCTACAATTATGGAAGGTGTGATTTGGAAAACGACAATTCCAGCAAACTAAACCTTTCGAATTTCCGGAAGGTGAAAAAGTAGGAGTTTTAACATTACTTGATTCGGATTTCGAAATCGTTTCCACCCTGTCATCAGCACTCCTGCGGTTGTCATTAACATGTGAATTACTTCTATTTTGAAAACCTTTATGTTTATTATTCCCCTTATAGTTCTTATGCGCTTTATCAGCACCCGAAGTTCCTGGTTGAATCGCCGCAACGACACCATCGTGGATCAGACAGGAACAGCCCTTTTCTGATATAATGGATTTTTGCTGACTTCTATTTTTCATATAATTTGCATCTTCCAATCGTTTTACTAATTTGACAAGTTCCGAAACGGAATTAACATCATAAAGTGCTAAATGCGACATATACTCTGGTAAAACATTTTTTCTAATGATACGGAGTTTTGTTGTTTCAGCGGGAGGACGACTAAGTCTTTTGAATAAATTTTCCATTACCGCGGAATAAAGTACGATAGTCTCAGTTTTACCTTGCTTTCGTGATTTAATAGTATCCCAAATATCGTCTTCTGCATGAGGAGGTAAAAAATCATCTTTCATTTGTTTAACCAAATCATCCCAATTATTCAGGTTTGTTTTTACTTGCAAAAACCATAGAAATGCATCACCGGTGAATAACTCTGCTGCAGCATTAAACAATTCAGTATTGTCTAGACCTCTTGCGCGAGCATACTCTACTACACGGTCCAAAAAGTTATAGAATTCCTTCGGATCCCCACTAAACTTCAAACCCCATTCCGAAATTGGAATTTGTCTAGAATTGCAAGTGACAACAGGTGCAGGAATATTGATGATGGGCTGAGACGTTTCGAGCGATTGGGAAACAGTATTCCCAACGATATTTGAAGCACTAAGCTTTTCATGCAAGTCCGCATCCATTAGATAACAGGTAGCTAAACTCTCATTTTTATAGGTAACCTCGTCAGCTACATTAATATCGATTGGCATTCGTTGAATTCGCCCTGTAATATGCGCAAGTCTTGATTTCAATCGTTTATATAATGTATCAGTGGTATCTCCTTCAAATTCTTCAATTAAATTTTTTATTGAATCAAGCGTACCTTCAATAGCAGTTTTTTCTTTATCAAAATTGTAAGCATAGAGACTCAAAGCAATCAATGAACTTGATGATTTTTTTTCTCTATCTAATAATCGCGCTAAAATTCTTCGTCTCTCATCATGTGGTTTAGTCGTAAGTACTCCCCTAATAGCCAACTCATAGTTCAACTCCTCAAAGAGTAGGTGATTCGGTTTGAACGTATCAACCATCTCGAAGATATAAAAATAATTTTACAAACAATTGGCAACCAAAATCAGCTGCGTTACGACTAACCACAAGCCAAAAGTATATAGATACCTTATGACAAATTAGTAGTGCACGAAATAATTGGAGAACCCGAGAAAAAGTAAACTAAAACAGGCGAGTGAACGGTCGACAAGCAAGTGTGATTACCACCCTGTATAATGAAAGGAAAGATTCACGTCTTTGTAATTACCATTCATCAAAAGAAAATAATATGTATTTATATAAATTCAACTCGTTGGAATTGTAACTATGAATTCCCTGTGTATTGTTGAAATTACGAAACAAAAACGAAAAAACGATAACTGTAAATTGCAATCGAAACGAATTCAAAACTGTTTCCTATATTCGAAGTCAAGTAAACCTTTTATCAACAGACAAAAGTATTTTTATCAGCCGAAAGAAAAAGCTTCATAAAAAAGTATTGACCACAAACATGTTTAACTCTTAAATGTAAAGTCTGGAATTCGCAATTCGCAATGATTATTGATTAATTTCATCAGATGTAATGTTTGCCCAGTAAAAATTTTCAAAGGATGCAAAAACGAAAAAAACAACAAATACACTCGGGCCCCACGTTGGGCGCCACTTGTGACGTTTTCCTCCTCTCTGTGGTAGGAAAAAGTGCAGCTCCGGCAGCTGTTCGTCTTGGTGAACAAAAAAGGTCGTAGGAGTTTGAGTGTATGTCTTAATGAAAATGTTATATAAATTTATTTAGGGCGCCACCTGGCTAAATGCATTATATAAGAACGTTAGTTTTACCAAACCAGGGCGACAAAACTGAATAATGAAGTTATTCAAAATAAATGCATTATGTGAGCATCCTGAAAATAAATCTGGGCAAAACAAAAGAAACTTGACCAATTAGGCAGTTATAATTTCGCTTGTTGGGGAAATATACAGAACAGTTTTTGTGGTATGATAAGGTGTTACCTCTTATGTAAGAATATACATTTGACTGCATAAGTATTTCTTGCAATCACCCAGTACTGCGTGTTAGCTTACACTTGATGATATATTCTTGTCGAATATGATAAGTAATGAGAATAGAAAAAATAGATAAACGGTAATAAAATGAATCTGGCCTGATATTTCCGGACTAAACAGTGCTGGTAGGAGAATCAGGATCTGGCTGTTGTTCGCCTCCTTTCCATATAGTGATCAGTCTAGTAGGATGCTCGGAAGATAGAAGATTTCATAGTTCCAACCAACAAAAGTATGATTTCATCCAGTTAACTCCAGGGTGGAATAATAACACTGAGATTTATTTTCATTATCAGCTTAACTAGCAATTACAGGGTTCGATAACCACACCTACAACCCTAAAGCAAATGATTAGCACGAGAAGGATATACAATAGATACCACTTACCCCACTGAAGGAGGGTTGAAATATCAAAAAAACTCCTTGATGATCCCTTGAAATCGCCAATAAATGAAGTGGAAATATATTGGAACTCGACTTCATTAAAATAATCTTAAAATAAGAGACAGGGAAGATAATTATATAAAAAAGAAACTTGGTTGTGAAATACTCACAAAAAGTTGAGAGAGCCGGTAGTAGACAAAAAACTACCAGAAGGTGTTATATCTTCAAAACTGACACTGCTTTACGAAGCTTATCTGAAGGGAGTGAGTAGACACCTTGTCAAGAGTGGCACTTTGAGTTTCCTCCAATATTCTCAGATATGCAATTTTTTCAGCAAACAAACTCGCTTCATGAATTCACCTCAAACTCTGACCATTGGCCATTCTCGCACGATTAACATTGCGCAGATAGCAT
Organism: Zygogramma bicolorata; assembly: GCA_032362365.1. Lineage (NCBI taxonomy): Eukaryota > Metazoa > Arthropoda > Insecta > Coleoptera > Chrysomelidae > Zygogramma > Zygogramma bicolorata. The sequence continues at coordinate 20,035 of JAVJAQ010001718.1, read as the reverse complement.
GACTGAGTGCAATGGTGCCATCTCTGATAGATAGGAATACTCCTTTAGGATTTTAAGAAATCGTGAATGATGGGACACAATGCAGAATCAAAATATGAAGACTGTATGAAATATATTACGATAGATAGATATCCAAAATAATCTAAGGGAATAATTAAAAAGAAATAAAAGGTAAATACTTGATTTGAATTTTACCACAGCTGACTTGGTTGCGCTAATCTATTCATTTATTCTATCGTCATTTCACATTTATCTGATCACGATGGACTGAAATGTATTTGTAATCAATACCACTTTTCAGTGCTTTTCCTGAATAAAAAAAAATATAATAATTAATCATAGTTAAATTCCTCTCAACAATAATTTCCAGCCAGGCAACCAGCATTACTCATATGACGGTTATCAGTTGACTACTCCTTCAGTTCACCTGGCGATTTATTAAAATGATTTATTAAAATGATTATTAGCGCTACCTACTCTCCAGAAGTTGAACTTTCGTCGTACTTTGAATTGATTTCAAGATACCTACAAGTATTCTCCTGAACTGATTTCTTCCAAATTTTTATATATACACAGGGGAAAATAGAAAGTAGCATCTTCGAATGCTACAATAGGGCGAAGAAGAGGAAGGAGCGTCTCAGGCGTAGAAAGGCATGTAGGAAGAGGAAAAATCACTGCCAGCTCTATCTGACGAATGTCATCCCTGACGATACCAGGTAGAGCAAACGTGATGAAAAAGGGGGAGTTTTAGTGGCTACACCACTCACTCGAGGTGCCGGACCTCTGGTGTTCGAAGGTCTTTCTCTTCCCACAAAAAAAAAGTTTCCTCGAAAAAATCAACTTTCTCGTATAGCTCCCAAATTTGGTGATGAGCTCTCTGACAGCATTCTCCATTACGAAAACTCATCCAATTTGAAATATATTTTTTACATAAAGAACGTAATATCTCGGAAGTTAACATACAGGGAAAAATAGTTTTCAGTTCAGGAATCAACTAGTCAAAGGGGTTATGTAAGTTTGAGTTAGGTTAGACACTGCCCTGTTTGCATTCCGAAGGAAATCTATTTTCAATTTTAGGTCCGAAAAAGGGTTTATGTTAGGTTAGTCACTTAGGTTGAGGTTAGGTGAGGATTTCCTCGAGAAAAACTGCTTTCCCGTAGAGCTCCCAAATTTGGTGACGAGCTCTCTGACAGCATTCTCCATTGCGAAAACTCATCAAATTTGAAATATATTTTTTCACATAAAAAACGTTATAAATCGGAAACTAACAGGCAAGGAAAAATCGTTTTCAGTTCTGGAATGAAATAGTCAAAGGGGTTATGTTAGGTTAGGTTAGGTAGGGTTAAGTTAGGTTAGGTAGGGCGAACAAGAGCGGCCCACGACGTCGCCATCGCGACTGCAGACAGGCTGGACGCTGATATAATCTTGTTCCAGGAGCCCAACAAGAAGCTTGCTAGGCGACAGGGATTGATCACGGACTTTAACAACGACGTTGCGGTATTCTGTTTTTTTTCTCTTCTGGAGGAATTTGATTTGTGTCAAATTGTTGATGAGCCCTCACGCATCACTCGTACTACGGCAACGTTAATTGATTTGATGATACTTTCTAAAAATGTGGTATTGATAGAAAAGGGTGTGAAAGACTGTAACTTATCAGATCATGAACTTATATATTCGGTGATAAAAATTGACTGTGGGAAATCGGAAACAAGAATGGTGACTTATAGAAATTATAAAAAATTTTCTCATGAATTGTTTCAAAATGATCTACTCAGTGTTCCGTTTTTCAAAATATTCGATATTGACGATGTAGATGAAAAAGTTTCATTTCTTGTTGAAAACATTCTTCGAATTTTTGATATTCATGCCCCATTTGAAACCAAGAAATTCACGAAACCCCCTGCACCGTGGTTGACTGATAACATACGAAAACTGATGAACATTAGAGACAGAGCTCTTCTCAAATACAAAAAAACGAGAAACCTGGTCGACTGGGAGTACTATAAACAATTGCGTAATTTCACAACTCAATCAGTTCTTAGAGAAAAAAAAGCTTTTTTGTCTCACAAACTCCACCAATCTTCCCATAAGGAACGATGGAAAATTTTAAAAAATAATTCTATACTACCCCATAAAATCAATGATATACCAGATGAATTGAAAAATCCGGACCTGATAAATAACTTTCTTCTAAATTCATTGCCAACTGTGAATAATCCTGACAACCTTATAGAAGAATATAAAAAAAATCTCCTAGTTGAACCAGAATTTAAGTTCAAACCTACAGATGACTCTGTTGTTCTCGAAACAATAATGTCAATTCAAACAAATGCCACAGGTTGTGATGGCATTAACGCCAAAATGATTAAGCTGTGCAGCCCACATATCGCCACATATCTCAGGCATATTATAAATTATTGTTTCGAGAAGAATGTCTTTCCAGAGTTATGGAGGAGAGCTGTCATAACAATATTGCCCAAAAAAAGATATCCGAAAGAATACAAAGATCTACGAGGAATAAGTATTTTACCAACTATGTCAAAAATAATGGAGAAAATAATGGAGGCACAATTGAGACAGTACATAACACATAAACAACTTCTTCCGATAGTTCAATCAGGTTTCAGGAAAGGACACAGCTGTACCACGGCTCTTCACCATGTAGTCGATGATATAATGGAAGCGACAGATTCTGGAAAATGCACCATACTGGTTCTTCTGGATTTCAGTCGAGCATTCGATACAATCAACCATGAGATCCTTTCTTCAATATTGTTCCATCTAGGTTTTACTACAGAGTCTAACGATTTACTTCAATCATATTTAACAAACAGGATGCAAATGGTGCGAATCGAACAGAATTGCTCAAACTACTTACCCCTTACATCTGGTGTACCACAGGGATCGATTCTGGGACCACTTCTCTTCACACTGTATACTAGTCAATTCACTAAACATGTCGAGCACTGCCAAATGCATTTGTATGCCGATGATACCCAGTTCTATCAGTCATTTTCTGCTAGTTCTGTGGATGTTGCTTGTGAGCGAGTGAACAGCGACATCAATAAATTCGTCAAAATATCTAGAGAACATTATCTTCAAATCAATCCTGTTAAGTCCACAGTTTTATTATTCGGACCAAAAGCCATAAAAAATAAAATCAAAGATAATGTTGTCATTAAAGTTGGTCAAGAATCATTGAAAATGGTTGAATTTTCTAGAAATTTGGGAGTTATCATTGACTGTGACCTCAGATTCGAGAAACACGTCGACATACTCATAAAAAAAGCGTATTCTAGAATCAAACTGATATACAGTAGTAGGAGATTCCTTCCACAAAAAATAAAAATTTTGCTGTGTGAGAGTTTGGTTTTATCAATTTTCAATTTTGCCGATTCATTATACGGTCCACATCTAACCAAGAAATATAAACAAAAAATACAAAAACTCCAGAACTCCTGTTTGAGGTTGATTTTTGGCATCCGTAAACATGACAGAATCTCTCATAAATTGAAAGTGGTTGGATGGTTGGACATGAAAAGACGTAGACACCTCCACTCGTTATGCCTTTTTCATAATATCATCATAAGTCAAACCCCAGCTTATCTTTATAACAAAATAAAATTCCGTTCTGATGTTCATACATTGAATTTGAGGTTCAAAGGACTCTTAACACCCCCTCTACATAAAACAGAAAAATTCAAGTCCTCATACAGTTATCAGATATCGAGTTTGTATAATGAAATTCCGGATAACTTGAAAGGAATGAAAATAAATAGTTTCAGGTGGCACTTGAAGCGGAAGCTGATGAGCGAGCAGATCCCCTCTCATTGAATTGAATAAATAATGTAGTATATTGTGAATGGATAGTTATAGCTTTTATTTTTAATGTTGAATTGATCATAAAAATCTTCGTCATATGTGCGTTCTTGAGGTTGAGTGGAAGAGCAACTAAATATTTTCTCATGTAAAAATGTCTCGAAAAACTATTGTAAGTTGAACTCCGCCTATTTGTGCCGAAACAAAACAATCAATAGAAAAATATGTTTAATATGTATTCACTTGGATAAATAAAGACGCTATTATTATTATTATTATTAAAAGATATCGGGGTCCGGAGCCACTGCGGGCGCGATGGCTTCGTCAAGATGGTCTTCGAAGACTGGACTTTATATAATTGTTATGTGTCGCCGAACACTTCTATGCAGCGCTATGAGCTCTATATCGATACCTCGATGGGGGATGTCAGGTCGAGGGGCAAGAAGGCGGTAATCGCGGGTGACTTCAACGCCAAGTCGCCATCCTGGGGATCACCCGTCGCAGATGCTCGGGGAAACTATCTGGAAGAATGGCTCGATACGCTGAACCTTGCGATACACAACGAAGAAGCGAGGCCCACATTCGTGCGGGGCGGCAGTGTGTCCCATTTGGACCTTACGATTTCATCGACTGAGGTAGCGAGTAGAATTGGAAACTGGGAAGTCCTGGAGGAGGAGTCGATGAGCTTGCATAATCACCTTCCAGATCGAAGGAAATCTGAGACGAGCAGTGTCTGGATTCAAAAGTAAGGTGGCTCTAGACAAGGAATTTTTTCGGGCGGCCCTGGACACGATGTCTCAAAGCGTTACTGCGGCCAACCTGGTTGAGACCATACGCAATGCCCAAGCTTCGTATCGGCAAGGCAGGAGAGACACACGATCAAACATCAGCCATACTGGTGGGAAGACGAAATAGAATCCCTCAGAAGAGAATGCAATGCCAAACGCAGGATACTTACCAGAGCGAGGGTATCGGGTGGTGATGAGATAGCACAACTTGCCGAGGAACACAATGAAGCAAAATCTAGATACATAAGGGCGATAAAAGCCGCAAAAAAGAGAAGTGGAGAAAGATGTGTGACCGGCTGGATAACGACTCGTTTGGACAGGGCTATAAGCTGGTGGTCCGTGAGCTGAAACTATCCCCAGCACCCTACGATCTTGAAGAAGATAAGTGGAGAATTGTCGAAGAACTTCTTCCTCCGACAATCGACATATGGGAGAAAAGCGACTGCACACAACTGCAGGAAGGGGATAGGTTCACTGAGGAGGAGACCAGACTAGCAGCGTCCCGTCTGAAGGTCACCAGGGCCAGATGGAGTCACAGTCGGGGCGGTGAAAACCGCAGTTGACACACTAAATTGCAGAGATTCCCGAGAGAATGGAAGAGAGCCAGAGTTGCCCTTATCCCGAAGGGCCCACCAAGCGCTGAAACCAGGAAATACCGCACCATCTGCCTCCTAGACACGTGAGGGAAGCTCTACGAGCACCTCATTGAGGCACGGCTGGAGAGGGAACTGGAAGAACCCTGGTGACTATCTGAAAATCAGTTTGGGTTCCGTAAGGAAAGATCAACTGTAAACGCGGCAAGATGGGTGATAGACACCGCAACCGGCGGCCCGGAGAAATGGGCAGCAGTGATCGCGTTTGATATTAAGAATGCGTTCAACACGGCGGTGTGGAGCTGGGTCCTGTCCTCATTAAGGAACATAGGTGTCAGTAGGTACCTAATCAACGTGGTTGAGAGATATTTTAGCGACAGGGAGATCTCAATAGACAAAAAAAAGGTGAGCCTGACGCAGAGGGTTCCCCAGGGTTCCGTATTAGGACCGTGTCTCTGGAACGTCTTGTACGACGGGGTACTAAGAGTGAGGCTGCCGACAGGGTGTTATACCGCGACGATCTCGTCCTGGTGGTTAGAGCGGCGGATAACCAACGCCTGATGCAAAGAGGAAACGAGGCAATAGGTAGGATAAACCGAGGCCGTCATAGTAAAAGGGACCAGGAAAAGGGATGGAATCAGCTTCGTAGTGAGAGGGAGAAACGTGTATCCGACCAGATACATGAAGTATTTGGGTATCTGGATCGATAAATGTTATTTCGAGCATCACGTCAGGGTGGTGGCAAAGAAAGCCGGGTTTCTCACCGCGGCACTAGGGCGGATTATGCCGAACACCAGGGGCATGAGGAACCAACGAAGAAGGTGTGTTCTCAACGGAGTGGCCCAGTCTGTCCTCACGTATGGGACTCCCATTTGGCACGGATCCATGCGCGTGGACCTTCATAGAAAGATAATGACCAAAGTCCAACGCCAGATGCTGTTACGGATAGCCAGCGCGTATCGTACCGCTGGTACAGAAGGACTATACGTAATAACAGGAGTCATCCCTCTGGACCTTCTCATACAGTAAAGGGCGGATATATTCTATAACCGGACCAGCAAGCAGGAGGCAAGGCAGGCAACCATGCGGAAATGGTAGGCTAGACGGAAGCAACATACGGAAACGGCACAATGGACCAAAGGACTGATTCCGGATATCGAGCCGAGGGTCGCATGCGAGTTCAGAAGCCTGGATTACTGGCTTAAACAGTTTCTGACCGGGCACGGGTCTTTTCGCTTGTACACAGCACACATAGGGAAAAGCGTCAACGATAGATGCGTGTACTGCGGGATATCGGATACTCCAGAACACACTGTTCTGGACCTGTGGTAGAAGTCCATTGTATCTCAAAGTGGAGTGTAGTAGATTCAAGATGCAGAAAAACTCAAAGTCGTCTCCACAATTTAATATCCGAAAGATGTCAGTACGGTGATTCAGTAGATGTTTCGAACCTACATAGGTTCATCATCAGCTGAATTTACATTAAATTCTACAATAAAGGAAAAGTAATATAATATTAGTTGATAAATGAAGTATAAAATTTACTTACATGGAGAAGAAAAAATAGCAAAATCACATGGTGAAGTTCAGGACATAAAAAATTATTGTAATGACAATCAGGATTGAATTGATATTAGGGGGAATTCAAGACATCCCTAACACCATGAAAAACATTAAAGATTGGGGGGCTTAGAGCCCTTATGCCCAATATACAATATTTGAAAAATCCACATTAAAAGATACTTAGAAAAACTCTACCGTTCACAGATTGACCGAGTAGGAAATGGAGGAGAGTCAGCTGACAGAACTGTCAACTGTCGAAATTTTTCAATGTCGAGATGACATGGAAATGCGGCACAAGGATATGGCACACTCGGAACGAGAATCAAAGAGCTGTCATTTCGACTCATGTCCCGGGCGGACAGATCCAACACCCCACCTACAGGCCTTCTCGTTACAAGTCAAAGTGAAATATAATAGAAGATTAATTTTAACTAGCATACAATATGGTAGGGAGCGCAACAACCATGATTAACACTGACATCTATCATCCATCCTTGGGATGAACAAGAGTTGCCAATAATGTTTGCTTGATGGTTGGCAACTCTTGTTCATCCCAAGGATGGATGATAGATGTCAGTGTTAATCATGGTTGTTGCGCTCCCTACCATATTGTATGCTAGTTAAAATCAATCTTCTATAATATTTCACTTTGACTTGTAACGAGAAGGCCTGTAGGTGGGGTGTTGGATCTGTCCACCCGGGACATGAGTCGAAATGACAGCTCTTTGATTCTCGTTCCGTGTGTGCCAGATCCTTGTGCCGCATTTCCATGTCATCTCGACATTGAAAAATTTCGACAGTTGACAGTTCTGTCAGCTGACTCTCCTCCATTTCCTACTCGGTCAATCTGTGAACGGTAGAGTTTTTCTAAGTATCTTTTAATGTGGATTTTTCAAATATTGTATATTGGGCATAAGGGCTCTAAGCCCCCAATCTTTAATGTTTTTTATGGTGTTAGCGATGTCTTAAATTCCCCCTAATATCAATTCAATCCTAATTGTCATTACAATAATTTTTTATGTCCTGAACTTCACCATGTGATTTTGCTATTGTTTCTTCTCCATGTAAGTAAATTTTATACTTCATTTATCAACTAATATTATATTACTCTTCCTTTATTGTAGAATTTAATGTAAATTCAGCTGATGATGAACCTATGTAGGTTCGAAACATGTACTGGATCACCGTACTGACATCTTTCGGATATTAAATTGTGGAGACGACTTTGAGTTTTTCTGCATCTTAAATAACACTGTTCTGGTATGCGACAGATGGGTCCGGGAAAGGCGATTGGCTGAAGACACATTGGGAGAACGGCTGACTGTCGACAATCTAACAGGAATCATGTGCGAAGACCGGCGTAAATGGAGGACGGTTCAGGAATTCATTAGGTCTGTCATGTAAAAAAAGGAATCAGAGGAAATAGTGAGACAAGGTCTAGCTAACTAACTAAACTAACTAAACTCATCAAAATTTGAAATACATTTTTTCAATTAAAGAACGTAATATCTTGAAAATTAAGAGGCAGGAAAAAAGCGTTTTCAGTTCTGGAATCAAATAATCATAGGGGTAATGTTAGGTTAGGTTAGGTAAGGCACTGCTCTGTTTGCGTTCCAAAGGAAATCTATTTTCAATTTTCGGTCCGAAAATATTCAAAGGGGTTATGTTAGGTTAGTCACTTAGGTTGAGGTAAGGTGAGGATTTCCTCGAAAAAATCAACTTTCTCGTATTGCTCCCAAATTTGGTGACGAGCTCTATGACAGCATTCTCCGTTGCGAAAACTCATCAAAATTTGAAATACATTTTTTCAATTAAAGAACGTAATATCTTGAAAATTAAGAGGCAGGAAAAAAGCGTTTTCAGTTCTGGAATCAAATAATCATAGGGGTAATGTTAGGTAAGGTTAGGTAAGGCACTGCTCTGTTTGCGTTCCAAAGGAAATCTTTTTTCAATTTTCGGTCCGAAAATATTCAAAGGGGTTATGTTAGGTTAGTCACTTAGGTTGAGGTAAGGTGAGGATTTCCTCGAAAAAAACTACTTTCCCGTAGAGCTCCCATATTTGGTGACGAGCTCTCTGATAGCATTTTCCATTGCGAAAACTCATGAAATTTGAAATATATTTTTTCACAAAAAAAACTCAATGTCTCGGAAACTACCAGACGAGGGAAAATCGTTTTCAGTTCTAGAATCAAATAGTCATAGGGGTAATGTTGAGTTGGTTAGGTTAGGTTAGATACTGCTCTGTTTGCATTCCGAAGGAAATCGATTTTCAATTTTCGGTCCGAAAATAGTCAAAGGGGTTATGTTTGGTTAGTCACTTAGGTTAAGGTTAGGTGAGGTTTTCCTCGTAAAAAACTACTTTCCCGTAGAGCTCCAAAATTTGGTGACGAGCTCTCTGATGGCATTTTCCATAGCGAAAACTCATCAAATTTGAAATATATTTTCTCACATAAAAAAAGTTATATCTCGGAAACTAACAGGCAGGGAAAAATCGTTTTCAGTTCTGGAATCAAATAGTCAAAGGTGTTATGTTAGGTTAGGTTAGGTTAGGTTAGGTCCCCCTGACGGTATCTTCACCTTGACGTGGTAGTGGGGCTTGCGCGTCTTTATGATCCCGAGAGCCATGCCGGCGGTAGCGTAGCTACTGGCAGGGTTTCCCTTGCCGGACGGGTCGAGGGGGAAAGGCCAGACAAAGAGAGATACCAACAAAAGGGAGTAAACCCTTCCAAAAATCCGCAACCCAAGGTGTCACGTGACCCGTGTTGGGGTGAATGGCCAGGCGATATATGGTCTCAAACGGAGCCATCGAGAACATGGCAACCTCCCGGTGTATATCTTGCCTTATCCCCGCATGCGGGGCTCTGCGGGGGCGGACAGACTACCTCCCGAGCTGCTCGTGGAAAAAATTATGAGTCAAGCAAAAAAAACAAACTCGAAGGAGACGGAAGAGAAGGAAAGAGAAGAGGAGCGACAGAAAAGGGAGGAATTTCAGAAGAGCTTACTCGAGAAACAGAAAAGTAAAAGGATTCTCAGATCCCCAATTACCACACAAGTGCACGAAGGTGCCGTTGACAAACAGCCATCAGTCACCGATTCGAGCGAGATGTATAGGACACCCAAACAGAGCGTGTCTGAGGAGTGGCTGTATGAGGAATTGGGAAGTAGTCCCATCTACATCCTGATGGACTCTGATGAGGAGGATGAGCAGGAACTTCCTGAGAAGAAGAGGAAGAGGAAAGGGTCCCCCCATGAAGGACGAAAGAGAGCTACCATCGCCGACAGAACGAAGGAGTTCGCAAGGCGCCACAAGACGGTGTCAAATCTAGTGGAGTATGTTGGGAGGATGACAACCCTGATTAAGGAGAACTCAAACACTAAAATCGAGATTAAACAACTCGCGAGAGATCTAAACAAGGAAGTAGGATTCCTACAGAGAAGAACTATATTAAGCACTCGAGGACGTGATGAGGGGAGAGAAAGAGGATCGGGAGAGAGAAACTGACTCGGCAGAATTAGATTCCACCATCCGAAAACTGATGGAGGAGAAAGAAGTGGCGGAGAAGAGAGCGGACAGAGCAGAAAGGGAAGCTGAAATATTGAGGGAAACACTGATGGAGGAGAAAGAAGTGGCGGAGAAGAGAGCGGATAGAGCAGAAAGGGAAGCTGAAATATTGAGGGAAACGGTAGTCAACTTCAAGGAGTGACATCTGAATGGAAACATTGGCGAAAGGGGAATGGGGAAACCCGAGATGGTAACCATTGAAACCCAAGTTACCCCGGAAATCATGGAGGAAGACGAAGAGCTGGAAAGATGTCGAAGGCTGAATAAAATCGAAGAGAACCTGAGTCAGGGAGGAGACTATAGAGAAATAATAGACTACGAATGGCCAGATAGGATGTTCAAGAACACCAAAGTGATTGCCAAAACCGAACTGAGACGAACAACAAAAGGGAATGTTGCCCTACTAGTTAACCCAGAACGCAACTTGGAAGGGACAACGGAATATCAAGAACACCCCGAAATTGACAAAATTCTGGAGGAAGGGATAACAGAGGGGCAGATTGAGTACATAAAAACCCAAGCGGCAATAACGTCGAGTAAGAGGGGCGGAACTAAGAAGGAAAAAATAACGACAATATTCGTTCTACCATACAGGGTGGAGAAGGAAAGCACGAATAATATAGAAAATTTATATAGCGTAATCTATAAATTGAAGGAAGAATGCATAAAGCATGGTTGCGAGGAACTGACACTGAAAGCTAGAGGAAAGGTTGACGGGTAATACCTGAGAAAATGTGCAGAACACATCCTCCATAACATGAAGGTGTGCATTACAATAGGAGAATATACTAAGGCAACAGAAAGGGACAGAAAATTCAGAGAGGTTAGAGTTTTCGTAAAGGCCAATGGAAAATCCTTTGCGGAACTCCTAAAGACAGTTAAAGAAAACGCAAACTTGCAGGAAACTGGAGTGACTCTCAAAAACCTAAAGAGGGCCAACAAGGGGATCTAATGTTGAAAGTGGCCAGAGGGAAAGCACAAAGCGAAACACTGAGAAACGTGATTGAAAGAAATGCGCCAGAACTTGATGTCCAGATGGCACAAAATGGTAGAACGGTGATTATAAATGACATAGATGCAGATCTGGATGAAGGACAGATTAGGTCGGATATCTTGGCGGCCAGGCCAGCCCTATATGACGAAGACTTCGTAATTACATCTATACGGACCAATAGAAACGGCAGTCAAACGGCGACAATAGAGGTGCCGCAAGGCCTACAGGACATGGTGGTAGGCAGAGGAAGGTTAAAAATTGGCTGGACCTGTAGTGTGTACCCAAAAATCACAGTAATGAGATGCTTCAGGTGTCTTCAATTCGGGCATCGAGCAAACACTTGCACGGAAACAGAAGACAAGAGTAACTGTTGTCTGAAATGTGGAGAGGAGGGCCATAAGGTCAATGAATGCAAGGCAGGCGCGACATGCACGACATGCAAGAGGAAGGGGCAGAGGGCAGACTCCGCAAGATGCCCAGAATTAAGAAAAATCTTAAAGGAAGAGAGGAATAGGAGAAAACTATTCGTAAATAAATGAAAATATCACAGCTTAATGCAGACAGAAGAAAAGGTGCACATCAGCTCTTACAAAAGACCATACAGGAAGAGCAAATAGACATAGCTCTGATCCAAGAACTCAATTTGAACATAGTTAATAAGGACATGCGCTGGATCAAAGATCTTAATGCGAACACCGCTATCCTCTGCATTAACCGCAAATGCGGCATAATAAAACACGACTGCGGGCAAGAATTCATCTGTCTGCACTTTAAGGACTTTGTAGTATATAGCTGTTATGTATCTCCGAATATAACGGTGGTGGAATATAAGGTCTACATTGACACACTAATGCAACATGTGAGGGATGGAGGGAAAGAGGCGATAATTGCTGGAGACTTCAATGCTAAGTCGATCTTCTGGTCCTCGCCAACTACAGATGTAAGAGGGGACTATCTGATGGACTGGATAAATGCTCTCAACATGACAGTATGCAACGAAGGAAGCACCCCGACCTTCGTTAGAGGGGCCCAGAATTCCTTTGTAGATCTGACCATAGGGACGCAAGGGATATCCAGGAAAGTCGCGAACTGGAGAGTCTCTACCCAGGAGACCATGAGCCCCCATAGGGCTATCCATTATGAAATCGATGCGGGACCCAAGATAAAGACGCAACCCTGGCGGGCGCAAAAGTTCATCAATAAAAAAGAATTTAAAAACATGATACCACTTCTCAACATAACCGATGTCTACGACCTTGACCGAGCTCTCAAACAATCACAGAAGCAATGCTCCAGAACAAAGCCAAAGGCGAGGAGAACACAGCCTGTCTGGTGGAATGATGTTATTGCTGAGGCTCGGGCCAAATGTAATAGACTCAGGAGGATATTACAGAGGGCAAGAACTGCGCGGAGAGAGCGGCAGATCCTTTCCACGGAAGTGGAATATAAAGAAGTCAGGAAGTACCTGAGAAAGGAAATTGAGAAAGCTCAGAGAGAACAATGGAAAGATCACTGCAACAACCTAGATGATGATCCATGGGGACAAGGTTATAGGATAGTCATGGGCAAACTGAATCAACTCAGAGAGCCATATGAGCTGGATGACGATATGAAGGCGAGAAGGATAAAAGAATTGTTCCCCAACGCAGGCCCACAGGCCGAAAACATGACCCAAATTCAAATGGATGGTGAAAGGCTCCCTCATTTCACACTTGAAGAGCTTTATCAGGCCAGTGACAAACTCAAAACGGGCAAGGCACCAGGCCCAGATGGTACCTCAACCGAAGCTATCAAATTAGCCATAGGAGCAATTCCAGAAAAAATGTTGGCCGTGATGAACACCTTATTGGATGACACCGCTTTCCCAGAGAAATGGAAGGAGGCCCGCGTTGTCCTTATCCCTAAAAGGGACCCTGAAAGCTTGAAACGCAGACCCATTTGTCTCATCAACGCCACCGGAAAGCTATATGAACATCTGTTGCTAGAAGAGAGGAACGGCATCTCCAACAAGCAATTTGGATTCAGAGCGGGAAATCTACGGTCCAAGCCATTGGTCGAGTTGTGGAAGAGGCGTCCAGGAGGGGCATCAAATGGGGAATAATCGTATTCATAGATGTCAGGAATGCATTTAACACGGCAAAATGGCCAAACATTATCAGACGTCTGCAAGAGTTGCAAATAAACCGGCACATGACGGCACTGATCAAAGCCTATTTATCAGTGTGCAAGTTGAAGTGCGGTAAATGCCAGCAGGATATGTCTCAAGGCGTTCCACAGGGCTCCGTGCTGGGACCGACATTGTGGAATGTCCTTTACGATGGTGTACTGAGACTAGATCTACCACAAGGGTGTTCCACGACAGCGTACGCAGATGATCTTGCCCTTGTGGTAAGAGCAAGGAATGAAGGAAATTTAATGGACGCTGCAAACGAGGCCCTCAGTCGGATCCACACCTGGATGGAGGAAAGCGGTCTAGAGATAGCCCCAGAGAAAACTGAGCCCATCATTATTACAGGATCCAGAAAAAGGGAAAACATAGTACTGAGGCTGGCAGGGACCGAGATCTTCCCTAAGAAATTTGTTTAGTATTTTGGAGTCTGGCTGGACGATAAGCTTATATTCAATGAACACATCAGAAGATCGCGCGAAAAATCAGAGAGACAAATTAAAGCCCTCATGAAGATTCTCCCAAATATAAGCGGTCCAGGCGCAGAAAAGAGGCGCGTGATATATGGCGTCGTCCAGTCAGTCCTCCTTTACGCAGCCCCCATCTGGGAACGAGTCCTAGAAGTAGCGACATACAGGAACATGTTACTCGCTGTGCAGAGAAGAGCTTTACTGAGGGTGGTTTCGGCCTACCGAACAGTGTCGGCGGAGGCTCTATGTAAGCTGGCCAAGGTACCACCAATGGACCTGCTAGCACGAGAGAGAGCACGCCTACATAGAATGAGAGAGGTGACACCAGAAGACAAACTGAGGGAAAGGGAAGCAACACTTGACTCCTGGCAAGAAAGATGGCAAAACCTGACAGAGAAAGCACAATGGACTAAAAGACTTATACCCGATATAAGGACATGGGTCACCTCCAAACACACCGTGGCAGACTTTTTCGTAACGCAGGTACTCAGCGGCCATGGATCCTATAAGACTTATACTCTAAGGATTAATAAGGCAGGATTGACTGACAGCCCGGAACACACCATTTTTGCCTGTGATAGGTGGACCGAGCCAAGGAACACGCTAGTAGGATACCTGGGCCAACAGGTAAACCCGGACAACCTAGTGCGGCTCATGGTTGACAACCGACACCAGAGCGCGAAAATCAAGGACTTTCTGCGAGAAGTGATGAAGATGAAGGCGGAAGAGGAGCTTCAGTATCAGGCCAGGGAAAGAAACCTCGGACCACAATGAAGGTCCCCTGTATTGAAGAAATACGTAGTTGTACACCCAAACGACTGTGATGACATTCTGTGACATTAACTTTCGAGCGAAATCTGTGATACTTTATATATATATATATATATATATATATATATATATATATATATATATATATATATATATATATATATTTTATTCATACTTGTTTTCACCTTGTATTGTTCTACACCTGTGCCGTCCCTCAACAACAATGTTACGTCTTATACCATACAGTGTCTACAAAGGAAGGAGAATATGCCGCTCATACCCGACGTTGCGTCGTCCGGAATAGTCTTGGGTATGAGAGAGGGCAGGGGTGGTTTTAGCCGGTAAGAGTCTGGCACTGTTGGCTCGCGATAGACCTAAGCGGCCAGCGCGCATGATGCGTTTCCACCCCCACAAAAAAAAATGGTTTGGTTAGGTGAGGTTAGGTTAGGTTAGACACTGCTATGTTTGCCTTCCGAAGGAAATCTATTTTCCATTTTCGGTCCGAAAATAGTCAAAGGGCTTATGTTAGGTTAGTCACTTAGGTTAAGGATAGGTTAGGTTTTCCACGAAAAAATCAACTCTCTCGTAGAGCTCCCAAATTTGGTGACGAGCTCTCTGAAAACATTTTCCATTGCGCAAACTCATCAAATTTGAAATATATTTTTTCACAAAAAAACTTGATATCTCGGAAAATAACAGACAGGAAAAAATCGTTTCCAGTTCTGGAATCAAATAGTCAAAGGGGTTATGTTAGGTTAGGTTAGGTAAGGTTAGGTTAGGTTAGACACTGCTCTGTTTGCATTCCGAAGGAAATCTATTTTCTATTTTCGGTGCGAAAATAGTCAAAGGGGTTATGTATCGTTAGTAACTTAGGTCAAGGTTAGGTTAGGTTTTCCTCGAAAAAATAGATACATGCGTGTACTGTGGGGTATCCGATACTCCAGAACACACAGTTCTGGTATGCGACAGATGGGTCCGGGAAAGGCGATTGGCTGGAGAAACATTGGGAGAACGGCTGACTGTCGAAAATCTAACAGGAAACATGTGCGAAGACCGGCGTAAATTGAGGACGGTTCAGGAATTCATTAGGCATGTCATGACAAGAAAGAAATCAGAGGAAAGGGTGAGACAAGGTCTAGCTAACTAGGTGCGAATGCCAGATCAGTTTGATGAGTGTCCGTCGAGGACGATACCGGACTGATCAAAAGGGCAAAGGAGGGGAGGTTTTTAGTCGGTAGGCGGAAGGTAACTTTTTCCCCTCGAATCCGGCACAATGTCTTTTGAAGATTTTCCTTCTCCACAAAAAAATAGGTAAGTTCAGACACTGCTCTGTTTGCCTTCCGAAGGAAATCTATTTTCCATTTCCGGTCCGGAAGTAGTCAAAGGTTTTATGTTAGGTTAGGTTTTCCTCGAAAAAATCAACTTTCTCGTAGAGCTCCCAAATTTGGTGACGAGCTCTCTTATAGCATTTTCCTTTGCGAAAACTCATCTAATTTGAAATATATTTTTTCACAAAAAAACTTACATCTCGGAAACTAACAGACAAGGAAAAATCGTTTTCAGTTCTGGAATCAAATAGTCAAAGGGGTTATGTTCGGTTAGGTTAGGTTAGGTTAGACACTGCTCTGTTTGCCTTCCGAAGGAAATCTATTTCCCATTTTCGGTCCGAAAATTGTCAAAGGGTTTATGTTAGGTTAGTCACTTAGACTAAGGTCAGGTTAGGTTTTCCACGAAAAAATCAACTCTCTCGTAGAGCTCCCAAATTTGGTGACGAGCTCTCTGATAGCATTTTCCATTGCGAAAACTCATAAAATTTGAAACATATTTTTTCACAAAAAAACTTAATATTTCGGAAACTAACAGACAAGGAAAAATCGTTTTCAGTTCTAGAATCAAATAGTCATAGGGGTAATGTTAAGTTAGGTAAGGTTAGGTTAGACACTGCTCTGTTTGCATTGAGGAAATCTATTTTCCATTTCCGGTCCGAAAATAGTCGAAGGGGTTATTTAAGGTTAGTCACTTGGGTTAGTTAAGGTTACGTTAGGGTTCCTCGAAAAAATCAACTTTCCCGTATAGCTCCCAAATTTGAAGACAAGCTCTCTGACAGCATTCTCCATTGCGAAAACTCTTCAAATTTTAAATATATTTTCCCACATATAAAACGTAATATCTCGGAAACTAACAAACAGGGAAAAATCGTTTTCAGTTCTGGAATCAAATAGTCAAAAGGGTTATATTAGGTTAGGTTAGGTTAGACACTGCTCTGTTTGCATACTGAAGAAAATCTATTTTTCATTTTCGGTCCGAAAATAGTCAAAGGGTTTATGTTAGGTTAGTCACTTAGGTTAAAGTTAGGTAAGGTTTTTTACGAAAAAATCAACTTTCTCGTAGAGTTCCCAAATTTTGTGACTAGCTCTCTGACACCATTTTCCATTACGAAAACTAATCAAATTTGAAATTTATTTTTTCACATAAGAAACGTAACATCTCGGAAACTAACAAACAGGGAGAAATCGTTTTCAGTTCTGTAATCAAATAGTCAAAGGGGTTATGTTAGGTTAGGTTGGGTAAGGTTAGGTTAGGTTATCGGTATCTTCACCTTGACGTGGTAGAGGGGCTTGCGTGTCTTTATGATCCCGAGAGCAATGCCGGCGGTAGCTGGGCTACTGGCAGGGTTTCTCTTGCCGGACGGGTCGAGGGGGAAAGGCCAGACAAAGAGAGATACCAACAAAAGGAAGTGAACCTTTCCAAAAATCCGCAACCCAAGGTGTTACGCGACCTGTGCCGAGGGGTGAATGGCCAGGCGATATATGGTCCTGAACGGAGTCACCGGGAACATGGCGAATCCCCGGTGATACTAGCCTTACCCATGCATGCGGAGCTCTGCATGGGCGGACCGCTCGACACCCTTGCTACTCGTGGGACTAAATATGAGCTCTGAAACAAACACAGGAAACGAAATGGTGCTAGAGGAGGAACAAAAGTCTAAAAAGGCTGGAAATGATGTAACTGCAGCGGATACTGCAGACGGGACCAACAGTGAACAGCGTGAGATGATCTTTGCCAGAAGGAGCAAAATAATGAGGTCACCGACAATACCGGCAATAACTGGTACGAGAGATCAGGAGGAGCGGGTGTTTTCTACTCCCTCAAAGGAGTTTGAAACCCCATCAACCACAGAGCCATGGGGGGAATTGATAGGGGACAGCCCAATCTTCAACCTCACTGGTGACGTAACGAACAAAGCGGAAGAACGAGGAGACGAAGGTGCCCATTAAATGCAGCATGAGACTGTACACTATATAGATTCTGGAAGCGAGAAAGAATGGGAGGACCAGGACATACTGGATAAACTTTTCCAGGAATCACCTGAAGCCACCGAAGGTGGAAAGAGGAAAAGGCGCACCACACCGGTTAAGATAAGAAACACAGACATGGGAACAGCGGAAGAAGAAAACAAGTGCATAGCTTGTATTATTGACGAGATAAAAAAAACTGGGTGGAGACCACCCAAATACAAAAAGGGAGATTGAAGAAGTAACGAAGGCGCTGAGCAGAGCCGCAAATAAGGCAGAAAAACGTTACGTACACGCGACAGACGTCAAAAGAAAGAGGACCGAAGCTACCGAAGTGGCGACACCTATAAGCAAAGAAAGGCAAGCCGCAATCCGAAGTTGCAAATGCGCAGAGAAAAAAACGGAAGAGATTTTGACAATCACTGAACGGCAGTAGCTGGAAAAGTATCTTGCGGCACCAAAGTAGATCCGGATGTATTAGAAAAAGAATATAAAGATCAAGAGAACAATCTAGAAGAAGACATCATGAGGAGTTTGAACAGGAACGACGGATGGAACAGCCTAGAGGCCATAATAGACTAGGCATGTCCAGAGGCATGTTTCAAAAATACTAAAGCGGGATACCGCATAAATGACCTAGGGAGATGCGAAAACGTAGCGGTTGTAGTAGACCCTACAACGACCACGGGAGACAAAGGTGTGGAGGAGATATAAAGACACATCCCAAATGTGTCCAAACTACTCCAAGAAGAACCGACTAACAAAGAGTACATCAAGGAATACACAAAGGCCGAGACAAGCAAAGGGGAGACGAACGAGAGTGTCAACACAGTATATGTGATACCGGTATCCCTAGGGGAAACAGGAGGCAAGGTAGCAGCTGTCGAATTCATTTTCGAAGGGCTGAAGAAGCTGAGGAACCTGGTCACGGGAGAGCTCACAACACTGAATCTACTGATGGCGGAAAACCCCACTACGGAATATCTAAGGAAGTGCGCAGAAGCGGCCTTCACTGGCACCGACATCAGAATCAAAGTGTTCGCCAAGAACCAAATAACTGGAGCAAAGAGTGGCAGGAGGAAAACCCCCAATCCAGCAAGACAAACGACGGAAGAAGTTGTAGTGAAAATGGAGGGGAAAAACTACGCGGACGCCCTCAAAAATGTAAGAGGAAGCGTAAACATGGGAAGTATTGGAGTAGATATGAAGAGCATCAGGAAGACGGGAAGGGGCGACATCCTACTGGAGGTTAAGGGGGGAAAGGAAGAAGCGAAGACGCTGAAGGACACGATCGAGAGAAACAACCAGGACGCAAAGGTAGCGTATCAAAACCAAGATAGCACCTTACACGTCTCAGATATCGAACCTGACATGAACGAGAACGATCTAAAGGCTGCCATAGCGAAAACTCTGACTGTCCCAATAGAGGATTTAGACGAAAACATGAAAATAATCTCGATGAGACCAAACCTCAGAGGAAATCGAAATGCGATGATTTCTATGAATAGGCGCTGGGCGAAGGAACTTCTGAAGGCTGAAACCATAAGAGTGGGATGGGCTCCGTGTAGAGTCAGAACCAGGGTAAACCTGACGAGATGTTACAATTGCCTCGACTTCGGTCATAGACGAGCAGAATGTACAAAGGAGGAGACAGCAAGACGATGCCCTAACTGTAACCAAGAGGGGCATGACGCAAAAGATTGCGTGAACGAAAAGTTCTGCTCAAGGTGCGACATCGAAGGACACAGAGCTGATCAGACCGGCTGCCCAAAGTATAGACGCCTCATAAGGAATAAGGCCGAAGCAACCAGGAAAAAACTGACGGAAACTGGTTAGAGAGCACAGGCCGCGAAGAGGGTACCAAACCCTGCCAACAATCAAAACTCTCCAAATAAACACAGGTCGTGCAAGAGCGGCTCACGATGCTGCCTTTGCCATGGCAGATAAAATAAAAGCCGACTCAATCATATTCCCAGAATCTTATAAAAAACTGTGTGCAGGCAAAAGCGAAT